>JAKSZT010038599.1:16792581-17337245 GCA_026826555.1 Tolypeutes matacus | reverse complement strand
TGTAATATTTTAGGTAATCTAAGCACCTCTTAAAATATATGTATATATATATATATAAATAACATTTTTGTAAGCAAATACACATATATGCATATATATTTATATATCATTTTGCAAATGTTAGTATGTATTGTGAGAATTTTGATTTTTACCCATAATAAAAAATAAAAAAAATAAAAAAAAAAAGTAAGTTATTTGTTTTATGTTTTATATCACTGAATAATAAAGCTTTTTGTATTAATATGAATTAGGTCTATTAATTATGATTAACAATCTGTTTTAGTGATTTATGGAGGAGTTATACTGAGCTACAATATACAGGTAAAATCTCTACCATTATGAAAGACCATCTGCAATATTTAGCTTAAAAATTGAATTTAGGCCCATATTGAACATGCTTTAATTTTAGTACCGGTGATAAATTTATTGTGAACTAATTCACTTAATATGAATTCTAAGAAACTATTCATTGTGAGCAATACAGACTTTAAAAAGCATGATCTAATCAGGTGAGTCTTCCAAGTCACAATATCACAGGCATTTTGCATTTGGGACCTAGAGAATCTGTTAAATAACTGAGCAGTTTTAACTATTTTTGTTGGTTAAGAAGTTGAAAAAAATGTTAATATCACATTTTCTAACCATACCATGTACTTGACCACTTCTAACTTCTGTGGCTCCCGTTATATAATGTCTGCATTCAATCTTTTTTTTCTTATATCAGACAGTATTACTGAAGTCTTCACTAACATCTACGTGACCAGTTTTGGGCCTGTCTCTGATACAGATATGGTGAGGTTTTTTTATTATTATTAAATAGTATTTTTACTTAACATAATGGAAAGTGGGGGATAATTTGGGAAAATATTTATAGTGCTATAGAATTATGCCACTATTATTCAGAATACATGGAGAGTTAAGGATGTTAACCTAATTGTATTTATGATGCTTTTTTCCAGCTTGAGTATTTTAGATCAGTCCTTTGACTTTTCTAAACTTGTCTACCTAGTTACAGTATAGCAAACAATTGTTCAAATAAAAATAATCATATTACCCAAGACCATTTTCTAGGATTAAGGCACCTGCTTGGATTTCTATAAGTGAAGTTTGGAAAGTTTCACAACAACTGCTTATTACAAAATGTGGTAATGGGGACAGTGTTATAAATGAAAACTTTCTGGTTGTCATGAAGTAAGGTGGTTGCCTTGTCATATTATCAACACAATTTACATACACAATAGGTACATAAAAATCACTTTAAAGAATACTAGAATCTTGACATTCTTGGATTCTATGAAACTGGTGGCTAATTATTTTTCCTTTCAAATTAAGTAGATAGGAAAAGAAATTCATTAAGGGAGCTAGAAACCTGTGAGTGTGTAATATAAAAGATAAGTTCTTGACTAATCTTAACATCTTAGTTATCAGTCGTCCATTTCTATTGCTAACTATAGTGCCCTGTAATAGAACTTTTGTTGAAATCATTATTCAGTATGATTTCTTTTGATTTTAAGAAATTAGAGTCTACACATCAATGTACTAGTTAATATCAATTAAAATTATAACTTATCTTTGTATATATTTGGATATAATATTACGGGTTTATACTTGTGTTTTTAAAAGTCTCTTTTTAGCAGTATTTATTGCTGTTATACTGAATACATGTACGTTCTTAAAATGACAAAGAACTAAATGTTAATGCTAGATTTTAAAATGATATGTAGAGTATAGAGTTTCTACTCTATACACAAATTGAATTTCTTGTGAGCAGGTAGCCTGATAGTCCTATCAGGAATTATTTAAGCTTTTATTATTTAAATAATATTGTCAAGGTTACTGTGAGGAAATTCTGGAAGACATTATTCACAAACATTTTAATGCTAAAGATGGGCATGGGGGTGAACAAGGCTTGAACTGATTTACCTAAGAGGATTGTAAAATGTTAAGAATTAGTTCTGGGAGCCATTGTGTTGTTCTGTTGGAGAAATCCAGAATCTGAAGTAGAAGAAATGACTATTACTCATGCTCATTTCCAAGGAAACTCAAAACACATTGTTTAATCATATTTTTAGTGGAAAAAGTTATGTGTATTAAGTGTCTTAACAGATATATCCAGGAACAAAAGGTGTGTATTGTGTTCATCTGTAGATGCCATAGATACAATTTATAAAACCCAAGTAGATACTAGAGCCAGTGAAAGTCTGTGAGACAATAGAAATAAAGTAGAAGGAATGTTTATTGGGATCCCTTGAGTAACTTCTATTGTCCTTAACATGTCCTTGGGTAGATAAGAGAGTATTCCTAATATATTCTATGTCAAATGAGTCATTGTATTACAACAGCTATAAGTGTCTCAATTAATTAATTTACCTAAAATGTTAGTATACCAATCCTTGAGTGAAGATTGAGTAAGGTGGAGGTCCAAAAGAACATATTTAATTTCAGTTACACAAGCAAATAACATTTTCTTGCTTATTGAAGAATCTCAACTAGTTTCAGGTATAGCAATAAAATGATTATATTTTTTTTCTAAGAATTTCCCTGACTGTTCTTTAGTGATCTACCTTTTCCTACAGGACAGCAGTTACTTTAATGTTACTTCAACCAAATTCCAGAGATTTCTTTTCTTTTCTTTTAGTCAGTTTTAGTACCTAAAGGTCACTTTCAGTTCTGTTTATTTTATAAATGCATTCTCCTCTCTGATCCAGGGCCCTTTTCTGCCTGTCCTTCCAGTTCAGGGTAGACCTGTGGCTTAAAAGGGGGGAAGATGCCCACCATTGTCCATTGTTTTACACCATCACACATTTCCCTTTTCTGCTGCTCTGTTTATGGAGGGAAATTGGGGGGATAGCATCATCAAATAGAGAAGGCAGAGAGTTTTATTAGTTTGGTGCTTTCCAATAGAAATATATTGCAAGGTGTATTTAAAATGTTAAACTTTATAGTAGCCACATCAAAAAAAAAAAAACAAGTGAAATTAATTTAATTATATATTTTACTTAAACTATTATTTACAAAATACTATAATTTCAACATGTAACCAATATATAAATTATTGAGATATTTTACTTTTTTAAAAAGTATGTTTTCCAAACCTGGTGAATATTTTACACTTAGAGCAAATCTTAAATTGGACTAGCCACATTTCCATTTTATTGGACAGTACAGCCTTAGATGATGATTCCAAGGAATTTAGAGTTCTCAACTGGGTTGGCTGGAACTCCTCTTGTGCCAGATTGCTCTAAGTCCTGTATATAGACTGGAACTAACCAGCTCTTTTTAGGTGTTGTTATCAAAACAATCTGTATATACAATAGGTACATTTAAATCAATCTAAAGAATACAGGAATCTTGGTAGTCTTGGAGTCTATGGAACTCATGTTTGTTTATTTTTTTCTTTTTAAATGAGATGGGTAGGAGAGGGAAATCGGTCCAGTAGGTAAGAAACTGGTGGACTAGAATCATCAAAGATACATTCATATTCTTGCTTAAGCATAAACATTTTAGTAATTAGACTTCTATTTCTACTGCTAACTATGGTGTTCTGTAAAAAAAACTTTTGTTGAAATCATTTTTCATTGTTAGTACCTTGTGAGATTCAGCCACATTTTCCAGGTGACCCTGCCTCATTTTGGCTTTTTCCTCATGTGCATGATTCTTGCCTCATTCTACCTTCTTGGCTAGTTGGTGGCTCAAAATCTCATCTGCCCCTCAGACATGCTCTGCTCCAGACCTGATGGCTCTTCAGACATCCATTTTCCTCATGCTTCATGGAGCAAGAATTAGAGGAAATGCTCTTGCCCTTTCTTTACCAGGTCATCCCCGTTATCTCTCACCAACATTTTTCCTTGCTTTGGTAACCCAAGAGGAAGGTTGATAAGTGTGGAGGTTTTCCACCTGGATAAGCAAACAAAAGCAAAAGGTCTTCCTTTTTTGCAGGCAAACTCATAAACACTATTAGCCAGGCTTTTCAAAGGGAGCAGAAAATGCAACTTTTATAGCAAAAATCTGCTTTCAGGACAGTTTCTCTTACCTGAATTCTTTCCTTATTTTGCCTTGGGTGACTTAAAGTGTGAGGTAGGGAGTGATTCCCACCTTTGGAGAGATAGTTGATTCCCAAAACCGTGAGAGTTTTGAAGTTCTTTCAAATTAGTATGTGAAGATATGTGTTGTGTTTTTTTTGTTGTTGTTTTTTTTTTTTTCTCTCTCTCTCAACTGTGGGTCTTAGGCAAATTCTGAAAAAATAGGAAAAATTCCACTCTTTAACCTAACCCTTCCTCCACTTACAGTATCTTAAATTGTGATCTGAAATATTAATCTGCTTCTTTCTATTGGTTAATTTAAGTGCACAGGAGCTTGAAAAGATGACAGAGGCATAATTAGCCAGAATGTATATTCTAAACATTATTGGTTGGCCGTAAGGATAATCCTTCTGTGCAGCTTGCTTTGTAAATGCTTCCAAATATTAAACGGGCATGGTGAGAAAGAACAATTCGCTTCCAGGTGAAATCAAGCAGAGAGAGTCAGAATTTTGTCAAAGATTACATTGAGAGACTATCAGAGTTTTATATAAATGATGACATTTATATGGTGTATTAGTCAGCCAAAAGGGGTGATGATGCAAAGTCCCAGAAATCTGTTGCTTTTATAAAGAGTATTTATTTGGAGTAAAAGCTTACAGTCACCAGACCCTAAGAGTTCAACACAAGGTACCCGTAAGAGATACTTCCTCACCCAAAGTCTGTTGCCGCGTGTTGAAGTAAGACGGTGGGCGATATCTGCAAGGATTCAGCCTTCATTCTTCCTCTTAAGGGTCTGTGGTCCCACCTTCTTCTGCTCTCAGCTGTAGGCTGGCATAAGGCTTGTCTCTCAGGGCTTCTCAGCAGCTCTGTTCTCTTCAGCTGCAAACTATCAGGTTCATCTTTCTTCCTGGGGCCTCTGTGCTCTGTATATCTTCTCTGTGTATCTACTTTTATGTTCTTGATTGAGAGTTCGTTTACGTAGCCCACCAAGGGGAAGAGGAGTTAACTCTGCATGCCCTAATGACGTGGTTGAATCAAAGCCCCAATCTTGATTTAATAAAGGAAAAGTGAAACCTCTGAATTTAATGCAATCAAAAGGGTATCACACCCAGAGGAACAGACCAGTTTACAAACATACTCAATATCTCTTTTCGAAATCATAAATAATATCAAACTGCCACACTCCTCCCTCTGAATTCCAAAAAGATATTACAATATTAAAAAAAAAAACTTAAATCAGTAAGAATGCTAAGTACAAAATCATATCACAATCAGTTTATAGAAATACAGTTTGTCTTGGGGCAAAGTCCCCAATGGCTGTAGACTTCTGAAACTTATAAAACAATTTATATGCTTCCAATATACAAAGGGAAAGACAAAAGATAAATATTTGCATTACCACAAGGAGAAATTGGGAGGGAAACACGAGTCACGGGTTCCCTACAGTTCTGTAAACCTGCAGGGCATATGTCATTAGATTTCAAAGTCTGAGAATCATTCTTAAGATGATGATTTCGTCTCCCTAGGGCCTCATTGGGATCCACCCTTCCCACAGGCTTGCCCAGTGGATATTTTCTTGGTTCCACCCTCATCAAGCATCTGGGTGGCGACTGAGCTCCAGACCTCACCCTACAGGAACGTTGGAGTAATGGCCACATTTTACCCAATCTTTGGGGTACAGTCTCAACCCCCTTAGTACAGTGAAGGGAAGGCAACATCCTCCCTAATCTCTGGCCTCTCAGAGCAATGAGTTGGTGACCTGGCCTTCCCTAATCTATGGGGGAGGGTAGGACCACTCCTCTCAGACCTATGGGGTATCAACCTTACTCTCCCCAACCCTTGAGGGATGTGTTCCACCATCCCAGAAACCTGAGGTGGCAAAAACTCTCCCTGAACATTGGGCTGGGACATCCACCATCTTTAAATGCAGGGGCAAACTCACCCTCTCTGTACACATAGGTGGGGTTCCTCTCTTGGCCCAAGGAGATGTCTTAATTCCAGACCTCCGTTTCATGGTTTCCTTCTTAAAGCCATTTTTTCCATATCTCCCCTCAATGTTCCTTCTAGTCCAGGATGACAGTGGTTTTGTTCATACAGTTCTCACAAAAAGCTTGCTGGTTTAGCATGCAGGAAGCAGTGGTCCAAGACATTAGACAGTAAGACTTTCCACAAGTCTTTCCTAGATAACTGCATTTTCAAACCTGACTTACAAGTTCCATGTTTAGTTAATTCCTTAAATGGAGCACTATCATCTGGGGGCTTGATTTCCAGAGGCTTGGAATTTCTGGACTCACTTTCTGTTTTCTTTGTGCTCAGCAATTCAGTTCTCACCTTAATTCTCTCATCTAGCATTTTACTATAAGCTTCAAGGATAAGCCAAGCTGCATTCTCTGAGTTTACTTTGGAAAGTACTTCAGCTAAATGCCCAGGCTCACCATTTTCAAATTCTGCCTTCCATAAAACATCAGGAGTCAAACTTGCTAAGTTCTCTGCAACATTAGAACATGGATCTCCTTTCTCCAGTTTCCAATAATAGTTTCATCAGTTACTTCTAAGTCCTCATAAAAAGTGTCCTTAGCATCCATATTCCTATCAACAGTCTCTTTAAAGAAATATAGGCCTTTTCTCTCAAGCATCTAACAGTTCCTCCAAAAAAATACCCCTTAGTCATTTATAAAACCGTTCCACCATTTTGGTAATTGCAAAAGCACCTCCTCACTTCATGGTACCAAATTCTCTATTAGTCAGCCAAAGGGTGCTGATGCAAAATTCCAGAAATCTGTTTACTTTTATAAAGGGTATTTATTTGGGATAAAAGCTTATAGTTACAAGGCCTTAAAGAGTCCAACTCAGGGTATCATAAGAGGTACTTCCTCACCCAAGGTCTGCTGCTATGTGTTGAAACAAAATGGTGGGTGATGTCTGCAAGGCTTCAGCCTTCCTCTTTCCTTTTAAGGGTCTGTGGTCCCAACTTCTTCTGATCTCAGGTATAGGCTGGCATAGGCTCATCTCTCAGGGCTTCTCAGCTGCCCTGTACTCTTCAGCTGCAAAGTATCCAGCTCATCCCTCTTCCTGGGGCTGTAGGATCCTCTGTGTATCTTCTCTGTATATGTACTTCTGTCTTCTTGACTGAGAGTCCGTTTATATAGCCCACCATTTGGGCAAGGACTCAACCCTGCATGCCCTAATGATGTGGTCTAATCAAAGCCCTAATCTTGATTTAACAAAGTAAAAGTGAAACCTCTGAATTTATTATAACCAAAGGGGTATCAATCCCAGAGGAACAGACCAGTTTATAAACATAATCAATATATCTTTTTGGAATTCATAAATAATACCAAACTGCCACATATGGTTATCACTGGTGTTTTATTACCAGCCAAAAAAGAAACTTAAATGGTATAGGACCCCACAATATTGTTTTTTGCTTGTGAATATTAGTGTCAATAAGGCATTTCTGTTTTATTTTGTTTTGTAAAGAGTATTCACCTAAAAAATTGAATACACATACGTATATATTTATATATACTTAAGACATATTTGGTATTTGGGTTTTAGACAAACTGAAATCATACATTTTTGACAAAATTTATGGAGTCATTTTTTTCCAGTAGTGATAATGAAATACCCTCACCCTTCCAACTCTCTTTGTTCTGACCATTCTTTGGGATCACTAACACACATTTGCAAAGCTAGTAACTAGTATTAGGATTGTGGTGATTACCAACAGAACAGATTTAACTAACTCTTTCATATCTGAATTGAGCTCAAACCTTTGGTCTCATAAGTGAATTGAGGCCAAGACCCTATGTTATGTTAAACATTAAAATGCACCCACTTTCCAAACTATATGTGGTTGAATTTAGTAGAATGACTTTGCAGTTGGCAATATTAAAAAAAAAAAAAATTATTCCTTTTAGACTTCTTTAGTTTAGTGAAAGAGAGAGTCTAAATATAGAGATATTCCCCCAAATGAAATTCATATTTAACATCTTGGTAGGCTTTTGAAAGGTTTCAGGCCTTAGGCATTTTTCTTAATGATACATTTCCCTCAATGGTACTACCCTAACACTCTACTGAAGAATTCTCTTTGCTCTTATCAGATTTCCTACTTTATTTCCATATCTTTATTCACCTTGGTTTATTCAATCTTACCAATATTTGTTTGGAGAAAGTCTGATTAATCACAAAACACTAAATGGGCATATACTTACTATATGACCAGAGTGCAGTTGAGAAACAGAATTCATATCCATACTTTGAATTGGAGAAATCTAATATAAAGAATTATTTGTGACTAAAGGTTGGCTAAATACTAAAAAGGGTGAAAAGAAGACTCTAAGCAATACAGAAATAGCAAGTACAAAAAGCCACCTCTACTCTAGGGGAGAAGGATTATCAACCAGGAACCAGCTAAGGACTTGGAAGATCCCCCTCCCCAAAGGTGAGATTCAGACCTCATTGAAGAAGGTGTTCCTGCCATAAGAATATGCAGCTGCTGGTGGTGAAAAAATATGTGAGGATATGTGCTGGAGCTGGTAGGAACCTTCTGCCTAGTGGCTGGAAACGCACAGCATGCCAGGCCTCTGAAGCTGTGCCCAAAAATGACAACACATTGAACAAGAAAGAAAACTTGAAAGAAAAAAAAAAGCTTCCTTCTCTAGCTATGACTTCACGGTTTCCCTTCAGCACTTTCTATTGAGAAGGCCTAACATTGTGTCACTGGCAAAGGAGCAACGTTTTTAGGGCTCATATCCCATATCGCAAAGAAGAGGAACGGAGGATGGATTTGGAGCTGAAAGGCAATACACTGATAACTGGTATACATATTAATCTGTGGTATGGGGAATATACTGTTAGGAGACAGTTTGGCCACTCTACAGGTACTATTTTTATTCCTACAAATCTCGATGAAGGTGAGGAAAATTAGACTTGAATAAACTATATACCCATGTAACAAACACACATTAAAAGTGCTCACATTAAAAGTTTGTTAGGAAAGATAGAGGTCAATTAAAAGTCATATATATACTTTGTGTGAAGAGAAATGATTTGGTCTTCATGATGATCAAAAGGAGTGATTTTTTCCATCTAGATATTACTTTATTAGAAAAGCAAGGTAAATAATGAGGAAAAGTTTGGCTTTATGCTAGTATAGATGGCCAAGTCAAGAAATGAAACAGGGGAGCGGATGTGGCTCAAGCAGTTGAGCTCCCGCCTCCTTCATGGTAGGTCCCGGGTTCAATACCCAGTGCCCCCTGAAAAAAAAAATTATACCACGAGCAAAACAAACCAACGAAGAAGCAACTCGGGGAAGCCAACATGGCTCAGTGGTTGGGCACCAGCTTCCCACATACATGGTCCTGGGTTCAACTTCCTGCCCCTGGTACCTCAAAAAAAAAAAAAAAAAGAAAAAGAAAAAGAAAAAAAGAAACAGCTCTGGTGCTCTAACTAGAAATGTTTTCATGAGGAACAGAGAGAACACCACTATGGAAGTGGCTATATCTAACTAATGCCTTAAAGAAAAAATTTGTTAATGAGAAGAAAAGAAAGAACAAATTTAATTTCATTTATTCTTATTTCTATGCAGTGTAAATACCCAGTAGCAAGACCTAAACTATTAAATCCTCCAATTCAGGTCAGTGAAGTAGATTTGTTGTGACATTAGCCTGAGAGGAAAAAGCAACACAACAAAAGAATTAAGAACCAAAAGAAAACACACACATATTCTCTCTCTCTCTCTGTGTCACACACACACACACACACGTAAACTGCTATCTTAGAATCATTAACCAGTGTAATTTTCCAAAGACAGTTGCAGATCTATATTATAATTAAAGATTCTAATTACAGTGGCTGCAATTAAGTTAAAAATCTTTTATTTCAACATTTAAAAAATTCATGAGTAAGAAGGTAATTAAACTTTGGAGGGAACTACTAGCTGACAAATTGACAAAGTTTGTAGTAGGTGTGTGCATTTTAGTAATTTATAACTCACTTCTTTGTTTTTATTTTTTCTTGGTTTCTATATAGGATGTCTTTTCCCAATTAGTAAACATTTTCACTGTATATGCATATTCTTCAGACATAAATGGTATAGCTACCAATTATTTCACCTGAGCCTAGACAACTCTTAGCCCAAATTATTGTCTCTTGCAGTGCTGTGTTAGGGTTAGAGTGTGAAAAGTGGAAACTTTGAAATAATCTTCAGATTTCTTATCCAGAGTTTAGAATCCCTAGAAGCAATTAAAATGTTATGTAGCTCAGTAGTTAACATTATAATGAGGTTTTTAGAATTATTAGATCTCAATACATGGTCAAAAACTGACTCTGGACTAATAATCTGCTAACACTTAAGAAAAGTTGCCATTTGTATATGGAGCTAGACAATAAATAAATAAATTTATTATTTGTCATGTTTAATAGAACATGACAAATACAGTATGTATAAAGTAAAGCCATAAAGTTTACTGAAATTTAAGCTGGCGTGTAGAAGAAGTTGATTACAGTAAGGTTACTGATATTTTTAAAGGTTAGGAATTAGACTTCTGGAACATTCATTCATTTAGCAAATATTTTTCAGCACTCTTCCAGAGTTTATAATAATGGTCCTCAAAAGTGGATTCATGACACTTGCATTGGAATCATCTGGGGGTATTTATTAAAACCACTGCTTCCTGGGCCTTTTAAAGTATCTGTGGAATCCTAGTTACTAATTGTAGTGCATGGCAATTGTAGGATATTTTAGCAGGTTAAAGAATTTGACTTTATGCTGAGCACAGTGAGAACTGTTATAGGGTTGGTAGAAGGTTAGGGGTAATGTACAGGCCGTGTGACAGTGTTCAATTATTTTACAATCCAAGAATTTGGATTAGGGGATGGAAAAAGGAAAAATTAGTTAGAAAACTCTTGTATTCTAGGCAAGAGATGCTTGAGGACTGTACCAGGGTACTGAAAATGGAAAGAACTGAAAAGATTTAAAATAGGGATTGAAGTAGTGCAAGAAGACTGTTTGGGACATTGAGTGGATAGTGCTACCGTTCACTGGACTATGGAACACAGGAGGAAAGGTATTGTTTTGTTTTGTTGTTGAAAGGGATGCTGGGTGTGATACTCTTTGATTGCATTAAATTCAGCAGAAAGATATCTTTGAGTAGATTACCTGTTAAGATTAAGACTTTTAGATTTCCCTATGTCAGAAGGCATGACTCAGTTTTGAGTCCCTACCCCCTTGTTAAGTCTGATATAAAAGGACCCTCACTGAACAAGACACACAGAGGAGAGAATTTGTCATTTTTTTTATCCTGCCGTGTGACAGAAAGGAGAAGGCTCAAATAGCTAAAACCCTGGGGAGAGATGGACCATTTGCTTGACAGCTTACAGCAGACCTTGGGAAGAGAGCGTAGCCTAATTAGGAAGCCCTGAGAGGCAAGCCCTATGCCGGCCTGCAGCTGAGATCAGGAAGAAGCTGGACTCACAGAGCTTCAAGCGGAAGAAGCAGCCCAGAGGGAAAGGCTAAAACCTAAAACCCAGCAGTGATTGCCCGCCATCTTGCTTCAACATGTGGCAGCTGACCTTGGTGAGAAAGTACCTCTTATGGTACCTTGAGTTGGACTTTCCATGGCATTGGGGACTGTAAGCTTTTACCCCAAATAAATACACTTTTAAAAAACCAACATGTTTCTGGTACTTTGTGTCAGCAGCCTTTTGGCAGACTGATA
Source organism: Tolypeutes matacus (assembly GCA_026826555.1). Classification (NCBI taxonomy): domain Eukaryota; kingdom Metazoa; phylum Chordata; class Mammalia; order Cingulata; family Chlamyphoridae; genus Tolypeutes; species Tolypeutes matacus. The sequence continues at coordinate 17,325,502 of JAKSZT010038599.1, read as the reverse complement.
CAGAATATTTTTGTTTTGGCCATGTTGAGTTGGGGGTCTCCCTGAGATATTTACTTGGAGATGTCAAGGTAGCAGGAATAGATCTGGAGCTCAGGAGAGGGATGTGGGGTGGAGATGGTTTGAAGAGCCAGCTAATGATAGTTGAAACCATGGGCATACACAAAATTGTTAAAAATGTTAGAATGAAAGGTTAAGAAACTCTATAACAGCAATATTGAAGGGACAGGAAGAGGATAAAAGTTTTCAGAGAAGCCTGAGGAGGGGCAACCAGGGACATCTGTCAAAAGGAAGGGTGTTTTCCTTCTCTGATTTAATCCCGAACAATAAAAGTCAGAGACCACTGCCTTTTATTTTTTCTTGGAGCAATCATGTGCAATAGTCAGATGTTACCTGTATCTTGTACAGCCCTGTGCCAAAGTGGAATTCTGTACACTGCAAATAATATGGTTCATTTGGTAATGGGGTTGCCCACAGAAAAATCTTACCTAGGGAGTGGAGTAAATATTTCAGAAGAGGGGATGGTAGAGGTATGTTGACTTCCTCCATTACCTTCCTGAGGGTTGGGAGAAGGTGGTTGTAGGAACTTAATATATGCAGCTGACTCTCTTTGCTTCCCAGGAATCTATATCTTCTGTAGAAACTAAATAAGAAACAACTATGATATTTGAACTTAATTGATTTTTAAAGGAAACATTGAAGAGATTACATGTTCTTTTGGAAAAAGAACATGTTGCAAGTATGGAATCTGTATTTCTGGAAGGGCCAACAGATTCTATATACCTTACATAGAATAACAGAATAATAAGAATATATATCATCTACTGATGCTGTGTCCATACATTTTCCAGGAGCTATCATTAAATGCAAATTGTGGGAGGTTAGGGGAAAGTTTTGGATCATATGATGAGCATCTTCCCCAGAGTTTCCCACAACAGCAGTAGATTTTGTATTTAAGAAAGACAGTGCAGGTATGCATTCTAAAGTAGGGAAAGAAAACAGTGTCAAAAAAAGGACCTAAATGTGTCATTAGATTAAGAACAAGGAGGTATTTGCTGATTATGGTAAAAAGCAAGCAGATTGCAGTGGGTGGAGGCATGTGGGAGGTGAGGAAATGGAGAAAGAGTGAAGGCTCTTAAGCTGTGTGGCTGAGGAAAGGAGGTGAGACAGAGGGCAGTAACTGCAATGCATTATAATGAAAGTGAGGTTTTTATTTTTGAAGATATGCATTGAACTTTTTACTGTTCTCTAAACATGCCATTATCTTAACAACTCCCTGATTTTTCAAGTGTTTTTCTATGTGCCTGTTATGTTTTCTTCTTTGCCATCTGGAGATCTTTTATTTATTCAAGGCCAAGCTCAGATTTCTTTTTCTCTTATGCCTTTCTAGGTTACTCCAAGCAGAGTCAGTCTATCTCTTCCTTGTGCTCTACCGCACAGTGTTCATACTTTTATATGACTTTGCGCACTGGAAGTATAATAATGCTTTGACTATAATTTGTGGATTGACATAGTAGCAGAGGGGATGTGGGGTAAAGGAAACAGTCTGGGAAGGTTATAGGTGAGAAGATAGGTGAGGTAGACAAACAAATATTGGCCAGCTACATAAGAGGGAAAGAGTGTTAGTCCAAATTGGAAGAGCTTATGGCTTTAGTAAAATGTGAGACTGAAGCCTAGAATGCTCTTGGGGATTTGGGGGACAGTGAGGCTAGAAAAGCGAATGTTTATGAAGAGCCTTATAACCAATTGCCTGAAAAGGTCAGAAAAGTTTCCCTCAATAAAACTTTAGAATATATTAGATTTCTTTCTTGGCAATCACTGCCATCTGTATGGCTGGTAGATAAATGCTGGCTTTCTCTTGGGACATACTTGTGATTTCTTCTCAATGACAAATCACCAAAAACACAAGTGGCATACTCTCTGATGAACCTTCTGTGGCACTCTACCCAGCCCCTGCCCTTGGCACTTTACTTCATGACCTTTTGCTGCTGGGTGCCCCTCTCTGGGCAGGCCACCCTTTGTTGGGTATGGTGAGACTTAGAAGGCAATCCAAGCCAGGTTACTTTTCTTGCTGTCCAAACACTCTTCTAAGAACTTTACACATATTATAATACTTCATCCTTATAAGAGTTCTAGGAAGTAGGTTCTATTATTACCTTCATTTTGCAGATAAGTCAATTGCAATAAAGAGAGATTAAATAAACTAAAGTCAGTAGATAATGGGTGACAGAGCTCAAATTTGTACCCTGGTTGACCTGACCCAAGAGTCCACAGTTTTAATAGGTATTTCTTATTACAGAATTTATTGTTATTATTATTATTGTTATTATTATTCTTTAATCTTGTGTTGGAGTCCATTTTAAATGGTGGAATGATTGTAATAGAGATTCTAAAACTCTAGTCTCAACCCTGCTAGTAAGTTCTTCAGTAACCTTCCATAATCCATAACTAGTACCTTTATTGGACTATTAAAAAAAAGAAATATCATACTGATCTCCTGCTTGAAAGAATTGTATTTATGTAGGGTAAAATGTAAAAAACATGGTGTTTAGATTCATAAAGTTTGAATTTAAGTTTTGGCTCACATTTTTTTTTAACAAATGTGACTTTTGAATTTTCCCTATCTATTAAATGGCGGTAATTTTACATATCTTACAAATTTATTATGAATTGCAAATGACTTAAACTATAGCAAAGTAAATTGCTACACACAGTTATAACTATTAATCATTTTGAATATTTTAATTACATATTGTATAGTAATCTATTGTTAGAATACAAATCTTTAGTATCATTTTCTAATTTGTTATTAAAATTTGCCAGGCCCATGGTTCCAAAAAGAAAGCCCAAATATCTTACCACCACAATAGCCAGAAAATCCATTAACTGTATCCTGCAATCTCTGTTTATATGAGCTCCTTCATATAACAGAACTTTGTGGTTGTGCCTAACTGGGTTTATTGGTACTCTGCTGATGTGTTCTTAAACTCCTCACCTTTATAGCAGCTTTTGCAATGCTAATGCTTCATTAAATTTGTTGTCCACTTCCCTTTGAGTAGAAACTGCAAGTATTTGAGCTTAAAGAGTCACATGCATTCCAAGGTTGTCATTTAGTTAATTGCTATATATCTGCTTCATAAAACACATTTTTCTTCATTATAGAGACTGCCATAGAAACATACTGATTGAAATTTACTCAGGGAAGACTAACTTTTATTAATAAAAAGTGTATAATGAAATAGATTTTGGTGCTTTAAAATATACTCAGTAAATCAACGTAAATGAGAGGTCACACCTAGAGCAGTCCTCTAGCTGGATCTGTTTTAGAAAGTAGATATAATTCTTCAGAAATTGGCTACAAACATTGAATTATAATTAATATAGTTAGGCACTAAAGAAAATCCTGTCTTCCCTAAGTTAACATGTCCATGAAATCATGTTTATATAATAAGTTGTGCAATAGTGGTATCCTTGTTTGCAGCACAAATTAGGGAAATAATACTTTAGGAGTTTATAAATGGAGATTTTTAGTGTGGTAAAAACACTGGATGGAACCTGCATCCTTCTCTGGTTTCTACCACTAACACCTACATCTTGGGCAAGTCACCAATTTGCCTATAAGGACTTTTTCAAATCTTAGACTCTATGTATTCCTCAGCTCTTCAGTCTTACTCAACAATCTGCCTCACTTTTCTTGTACGACATGGACCACTGCATAGCAGCATCTTGATATGTCTTTGTGGGTTTGTTTATTTGTTTGTTTCTAGATTGCTCAGTAGTCATTTGTATATTCACTGAGGGATGATATAGTTGATGTTATTATTTGTTTCTTTTAGGTCCTGGAATCATGAATCTGAAGTCTTAAGTTTGTATGAAGAAGTTACACTCTTTTTAAAATCTTTATCAGTTTTCACATCTTTAGACAAAAACATAAGGGAGTGATTTCATGATATTTTGTATATCTTTATGATATTTATAATACTTTCTTAATGAGATAATAAAGGACTAGGACACAGAATATATAAAGAACTTCTATATCTCATTAAGAAAAATACAAACAACATAGAAGATAATGATTTCCTCGGAGCGTGGAAGGATTGATTGTGGTAGAATAAACTGTGGGAACTTCAGTAATACTTAGATGACATTCTTCTGGGTGACAATTACAAGGTGTTTGTAAAATTGTTTATAGACTTTTTTTTTTTTAATTTTACTGTTTGTATTATAACACTTATTCACTTAAAAATATAGTGGGTACAAAGAATAAAATGAAATAGAAAACATTTTTTTCCACCAGATAATCCTTGCTGATGTTCAAAAAGCTATAAAAGTACAGAAATGGAAATTTAGTACAGAAAGATAAAAAAAATAAAAAATAAAAAAATCACTCACCTCTTCACATGCATTTTCCCCAAAAGTTTCTATTAAACAGTTTCTTATGATTTCTTTCTTGGAAAGAAAATTCTCTTTCTCTCTGTCCCTGTCTCTCTCTCCTTTTCAATTTTAATTGGAAAAGAGAGCACATGGTCTGTAAGTGGAGATATTCCCACTCTTTTTTGTCATAATTAATTTTTTAAATATATATATATATTTTACTTTATTTTATACATTCAATAATTGAAAATATAAACAATTAAAAACTAAAATGTAAGCATAAGATGAATAAATATATACATTTCTCAATTAAATGTAATGGATACATATAAATTTTTTTTTAATCAAACAATATGTTACATAATATATTTGGTTCATAGTAACGCATTCATACAGTATTTATATTTTTGTGTCTGGCTTGCTTTGCTCAACATAGTGTCCTCCAGGTTCATCCATGTTGTCATATGCTTTCCGACTTCATTTCTTCTTAGAGCTGCATAATATTCCATCGTGTGAACAGACCACAGTTTGTTTATCCATTTGTCTGTTGATGTTGATGGGCACCTGGGTTGTTTCCAACTTTGGGCAATGGTGAATAATGTTGCTGTGAACATCGGTGAACAGATGTCTGTTCGTGTCACTGCTCTCAGTTCTTCTGGGTATGTACCCAGTAGTGGTATTGCAGGGTCATGTGGCAAGTCTATATTCAACTTCTTTAGGAACTGCCAAACAGTCCTCCATAGTGGCTGTACCATTCTGCATTCCCACCAACAGTGAAGAAGTGTTCCTATCTCTCCACATCCTCTCCAACACTTGTAGTTCTCTGTCCTTTTACTAGTGGCCATTCTGATAGGTGTGAAATGATATCTCATTGTAGTTTTGATTTGCATTTCCCTAATCATGAGTGATGTTGAGCATTTCTTCATGTGTTTTTTTGCCATTTGTATTTCTTCTTTGGAGAAATGTCTATTCAAGTCTTTCGCCCATTTTTTAATTGGGTCATTTGTCTTTTTATTGTTGAGTTGTAACATATCTTTATATATCCTGGATATTAAACCCTTATCAGATAAGTGATTTCCAAATATTTTTTCCCATTGTGTTGTCTGCCTTTTCACCCTTCTGATAAAGTCCTGTGAGGTGCAAGAGGGTTTAATTTTGAGGAGGTCCCATTTATCTATTTTTTCTTTTGTTGCACGTGCTTTGGCTGTAAGGTCCAAGAAACTACCACCTACTACAAGGTCTTGAAGATGCTTCCCTACATTTTCTTGTAGTAGTTTTATGGTCCTGGCTTTTATATTTACATCTTTGATCCATTCTGAGTTGATTCTTGTATAGGGGGTGAGATAGGGATCCTCTTTCATTCTTTTGGTTATAGATATCCAGTTCTCCCAACACCATTTGTTGAAGAGACTGTTTTTTCCCATTAGTGTGGGCTTGGTAGGTTTGTGAAAAACCAGTTGACTGTATATGTGAGGGTTTATTTCTGGGTTCTCAATTCTGTTCCACTGATCGATGTGTCTATCTTTATGCCAGTACCATGCTGTTTTGACCACTGTAGCTTTGTAATATGTTTCAAGGTCAGGCAGTGAAATTCCTCCCACATTGTTCTTCTTTTTTAGAATGCTTTTGGCTATCCGGGTGCACTTACCCTTCCAGATGAATTTGGTAATTGCCTTCTCTAATTCTGTAAAGTAAGCTGTTGGGATTTTGGTTGGTATTGCGTTGAATCTATAAATCAGTTTGGCCAGATTGACATCTTCACGATATTTATTCTTCCAATCCATGAACACGAATGTCTTCCATTTGTTTAGGTCTTTTTAAATTTCTTTTAGCATTGTTTTGTAGTTTTATGCATATAGGTCCTGTACTTCTTTGGTTAAATTAACTCCTAGATATTTGAGTCTTTTTGTTGCTATTGAAAATGGAATTTTCCCCTTGATTTTCTAGTAGGTTGTTCAGTACTAGTATACAAAAACATTACTGATTTCTGCTTGTTGAGCTTGTATCCTGCCACTTTGCTGAATTCATTTATTACTTCAAGTAGCTTTGTTGTGGATACTTCAGGATTTTCTAAGTACAGGATCATGTCATCTACAAACAGTGAGAGTTTTACTTCCTCTTTTCCTATTTGGATACCTTTAATTTTTTTTTTTCTTGTCTAATTGCCCTAACTAGAACTTCTAATACAATGTTGAATAACAATGGTGACAGTGAGCATCCTTGTCTTGTTCCCGATCTTAGAGGGAAAGCTTTCAACCTTTCCCCATTGAGTATGATGTTGGCTGTGGGTTTTTCATATATGCCTTTTATCATATTGAGGAATTTTCCTTTTATTCCTATCTTTTGAAGTGGTTTTATGAAAAAAAAAGGATGCTGGATTTTGTCGAATGCCTTTTCTGCATCTATTGAGATGATCATGTGTTTTTTTCCCTTCAATTTGTTAATGTGGTTTATTACATTGATTGACTTTCTTATGTTGAACCAGCCTTGCATACCAGGAATAAATCCCACTTAGTCGTGATGTATAAGTCTTTTGATGTGCTGTTGGATTCGATTTGCGAGTATTTTGTTGAGAATTTTTGCATCTATGTTCATTAGAGAGATTGGTCTGTAATTTTCTTTTCTTGTAGAATCTTTATCTGGCTTTGATATTAGGGTGATGTTGGCTTCATAAAATGTGTTGGGTAATTTTCCCTCCTCTTCAGTTTTTTGGAAGAGTTTAAACAGGATTGGTGTTAATTCTTTTAGAAATGCTTGGTAGAATTCACCTGTGAAGCCATCTGGTCCTCGACTTTGCTGGGAGATTTTTGATGATGGATTCAATCTCCTTAAATGTGATTGATTTGTTAAGTTCTTGTATTTCTTGTAGCATCATTGTAGGTTCGTTGTGCGTTTTAGAAATTTGTCCATTTCATCTAGGTTGTCTAGTTTGTTGGCATATAGTTTCTCATAATATCCTCTTATGATTCTTTTTATTTCTGTGAGGTCATTTGTAACTTCCCCCCTTTCATTTCTGATTGTATTTATTTGCATCTTCTCTCTTTTTTTCTTTGTTAGTCTAGCGAGGGCTTTGTCAATTCTATTGATCTTCTCAAAGAACCAGCTTTTGGTTTGGTTGATTTTCTGTTTTTCTGTTCTCATTTTCATTTATTTCTGCTCTAATCTTTATTATTTCTTTCCTTCTTTTTGCTTTGGGATTGGTTTGCTATTCTTTTTCTAGTTTCTCAAGTTGTTCAGTTAAATCTTTGAGTTTAGCTCTTTCTTGTTTTTTAATATAGGCATTTAGGGCTATAAATTTCCCTCTCAAGACTGTCTTCACTATATCCCATAAGTTTTGATACGTTGTGTTCTCATTTTCATTTGTCTCAATTTATTTACTGATTTCACTTGCAATTTCTTCTTTGACCCAGCGATTTAGGAGTGTGTTGTTCAGTCTCCACACATTTGCGAATTTACTTTTTTCCTGTCTATTATTGATTTCTAGTTTCATTCCATTATGATCTGAGAAGGTGCTTTGTATAATTTCAGTCTTTTTATATTTATTGAGAGCTTCATTGTGGCCTAACATGTGGTCTATCCTGGAGAAAGATCCATGGGCACTTGCGGAGAATGTATAACCCACTGAGTTTGGATGCAGTATTCTGTGTATGTCTGTTAGGTCTAACTTGTTTATCATATTGTTCAAGTTCTCTGTTTCCTTGTTGATCTTCTGTCTAGCTGTTCTAGGTAATGATGTGAGTGGGGTGTTGAAGTCTCCAACGATTGTTGTGGAAATGTCTGTTTCTCCCTTCAGTTTTGCCAGAGTTTGTCTCATATATTTTGGGCACCCTGGTTAGGTGCGTAGATATTTATGACTGTTACATCTTCCTGGTGGATCATCCTTTTTATTAATATATAATGGCCTTCTGTATCTCTTAAAACTTTTTTGTATTTAAAGTCTGTTTTGTCTGATATTACTATAGCTACCCCTGCTCTTTTCTGGTTATTATTCACATGGAGTATCTTTTTCCAACCTTTCACTTTCAGCTGGTTTGTATCCCTGGGTCTAAGGTGAGCTTCTTTTAAGCAGCATATGGATGGCTCATGTTTTTTCATCCACTCTGTCAGCCTGTATCTTTTGATTGGGGAGTTTAATCCATTCACATTCAATGATATTACTGTAAATGCACTATTTATTTCCTCTATTTTATTCTTTGGTTTTCTTATGTCATCTTGTTTTTGTCTCTCTTTTTACTCTTTTGGTTATCCTTTCTGCTATTCTTTCTTCTATACTCTCCTCCAAGCCTCTCTCTCCTGTCTTTTTCTTTCTGGTTCTAAGGCTTCCTTTAATATTTCCTGCAAAGGTGGATTCTTTTTAGCAAACTCTCTTAGTTCATGTTTGTTTGTGAATATTTTATACTCACCTTCATATTTGATGGACTGTTTTACTGTATAAAGAATTCTTGGCTGGCAGTTTTTTTCTTTCAGTTTCCTAATTGTATCATACCACTGTCTTCTCACCTCCATTGTTTCTGAAGAGAGATCTGCACTAAGTCTTACTGGACGTCACTTGTACATGATCATTTGCTTCTCTCTTGCTGCTCTGAGAATTTTCTCTTTATTTTTGACATTTGACATTCTGAGTAGTATGTGTCTTGGCGTAGGTCTATTTGGATTTATTCTGATTGGGGTACGGTGTGTTTCTTGGACATGTAAGTTCATTTCTTTCGTGAGAGTTGGGAAATTTTCAGCTATTATTTCCTCAAATACTCTTTCTGCCCCTTTTCTCTTCTTTTCCCCTTCTGGAACTCCAATGACACGTATGTTGTTGCCTTTTGTGCTGTCATTCAACTCTCTGAGCCCCTGCTCAATTTTTTCCATTCTTTTCTCTCCCTGTTCTTTTCTCTCTTCAGTTTTAGCTGCTCTGTCTTTGGTATCACTTATTCTTTCTTCTATCATTTCAAGTTTGTTGTTGTATGCCTTAAATGTGTTTTTTACCTCACCTATTGTGTCTTTCATTCCCATGAACTCTGTTACTTTTCTGTTCAGGATTTCAAATTCTTCTTTGCGTTGGCTCAATGTCTCCTTGATATCATTTATCTCTTTAACTATATTGTCTTTCAGCTCATTAATTTCTTTTTGGAAATTTGTGCTCATCTCGCTGATTAGTTCTCTTAAATTCTGTATCTCTTCTGGGACTTTGATGTATTCCTTTTCTTGAGCCATGTCTTCTATTTTCTTAGTATGGCTCATAATTTTTTGCTGGTGTTTAGGCATCTGGTTAGGATGTAGTTTACTCAGATGCTCAATCTCTTTCTCTTTTATAGGGATTTAGTGGCAGGAGGCTGTGAGTTACCACAACTCGTTGGTTTTTGGCTCGACCTGGATTGTTAGGATTGTCCTGCTGGTTGCTCAAAACTTGACACTGGACCCAGTAATTTAGAGTCACTTCCTAGGGCCTTGGGCAAGGGGAATATAGAGGCCAGGAAAGCCTCTCCTACTTATTTTTTAATTTTCTTATGTGCACTTCCTTGGTCTGCCAGGAGATGGCGCTCGTTGGCAACGCCTTCAATGCCTGGTTGGAGTGTATTTGTCGTGACACAGACCAGATCAATGTGATAGAGCTTCCTGTCTGGGGATTAACAGCCTTGTAATTCAAACTTTCTGAGACAGTTCTCCAGTCTTCTCTGGCAGCCCCCTTGCTTTTCCCAGCTAGGAAATATTTCCACTCCCCTCTGAATCCTCGACAATCAGTCCCCCTTAGTAGAGGAGGATATTGGGAGGTTTCTATAACTTTAATCCCTTGCAGGCTCCAAGGTAAACAATGGCACAGCCCCGCCCAGTCTGGAAGGGCTCTCTGGACAAGGCAGACCAAACCTGCGAATCAAAAGCCGAGTCAGCCCCAGGCTCTCTCTTGTGGAGTCCTCAACAATTAGTGCAGGCTAGAAGAGAGGGAGATTGCAAGAATTGGATTTCTCCAGTCCTTCGTAGGCTCCTAAGGCAAAGCACCGTGTGGTCCCACCTGGCCTGGAAGGGTCCGTGGGGCTCCGCAGCCCAAATTTATGGTCAGAACCTGAGTCAGCCTTAGGCTGTGTCCCTCTCTCTCCCCTTTCCTGGAGTGGTAGATACCTGGAGCCCCCTTTGTGTGTAGTTGCAGGCCCAGAGGCCCAAGAATTCTAAAGAGTGTTGGGGAGGGTGCTGGCAGCAGTAGCTGCTGCTAGTTCCAACTCACAGTTCTGTTGTCCCAATTTCCCTCTTTTGTCCCTCTCTCCTCTGGGTGGTGTGCAACCTCCACCTGTTGTCCTAAACCCTAGAAGATCTTTTTGGGGGGCTATTTCACCCTGTCTTCTAGCTATTTTTCTGGGGAAGAGATTCCCCTGCCTTACTTCCACCATCTTCCCAGAAGTCCATTTATAGACTTTATAGGTCTGAAAATAAAATAAAATGAAACACAAATGAAAGCCATGCTCCCTTTCTTGAAGATTTGTGAGCTTGGTGGGAGACAGAGGAGCAAATGTAGAATTGCAATATATGATCTTGCAATAATGGAGAGTTTTCCAAGTGTTGTCCAAGTGTTCAGAGGACTGGGCGTGTAGTAGTGAGTAGAATTCTCCATCCAGCTCGGTGGGGACATGCTTTAATGGGGAATGGAAAGGAGTGAGGATTGTTAAGATGCCCTAGACAGGGGTTCTCAACCAGGGGTCCATGAGCTTAAATTGAAATTCAAAAAAAAAAAAAAAAAAAACATCATTCTTGTGGGGATGTGTTATTGCAGGTGTGATATATTTATTAAATACTACACAGCATACTGTGGACTAAGTAAGGGATCCATGGTTTTCACCTGACTGGAACAAAAAAGGATAAGAACCCCTGCTCTAGAGAATAACATGAGTGTGAGGGGGAAGGGAAGGAAAAGGCACAGTTCATGCTAGATATGTTGGCAGGGCACTCTGTGAATGTCCAAAAGCAAATAGTGTTCCCATGAACAATTTTTTAAAAAAGATCATTGGAAACTTTCTGAATGTATACCTTAAGATTTTCCTATGTGGTATGTCTCTAGGAAATCATCATTACATCAGTATCTTCTGAAAAAGGTAACTTGTACCATAATTTTACAGAAATGGAAAAATCAAATTTGAAGTTTTAAAAAAATTTGTAAAGTATAACCAGTTTGCCTGGAAAAGGGAATAGCATAGGTATTCATGTTAGACTGGGATTTGAGGGACCACAGTTGGAAAGAATAAAAACTTACTGTATGGCAAAGACTCATCTCTTAATCCAATTTTTTTTAAATCAAATTCCATTTAGATGACATTAATAGGGAAAAAAAAATAATGACTGGACAGCAAAGACTGAGTATGGAGTAGGCTACGGCTTTTGTTCCTCCATAGAAGCACAGCCCGGAACCCCTTATTATTTCCTATTTATGTGCCATTACTTATTGCTGACACTTAATATAATCATCCATTCAATATTTGAGGATTCACTAAGAATCATTTACTTGATTCACACTTGTACAAATAATTTGATATTTTCATATGTATTTGGTCTTTTAAATCAATTCTTTTTTACTAAACATAATTGTAGTTTACTGAAATTGCAGTTGCTGAAGTGTTTATTTTCAAATATGTAATGACCATGGTTTTCTGGTGAAAGTTTCTGAATTTCTAATTTTAGGTTGCAATTGAACATTTTAATTATGTATAATGTAAGTGTTAGCACAATAATATATTGACTAAAGGTTTAACAATAGATTGTCATTATTCATCACAAGTTTGAACTGTTTATCTCATTTAAACTTAATATAGTCTCACATTTTAAGAGAAATAACAAAGAGAATGAGAGTGGAAAGGAGAGAATGAAAGGGCTGAGTTATGGTTTTGGGAAATTATAATAGTGAGATGGATAATTAACTGGTCTGTATGAATATTTTAAAGTACATTTTAACATGAGGTGCAAAATATCCATGTTTTAAGTGTTCTAATAACTTGTCACAGTCCCTGTATTACAACTAATTTCATAAAATAAACTAGTGAAATCATCGCCAATACTCTCTTGCTGACAATATGATATCTCACCATTTTTTTAGGATAGAAAAGAAATATTATATTCTACAGTTTCCTGGGCAACAGGAGATGACTCATACAGACCTGACAGTGTGCTTAATAGTTTCTTTTCTTTTTTTTTTTTGCCTTTGGGAGGGCTGCCTGCTCATCTTTTCTTGACATATACTTAAAACAATCCACCCAGACCCGTTCCAAGCATTTGTCCTCTCTTCAAGCAGTTGTAAACTAGTATGTAGTCAAATAGTTTGACTGAAACCTTCCTCTTTCAACCAAACAATGCCAGATAAAGTAAATTTATTATTTTCTATTCACAAGAATACGTAGCTAATTATGGAAATGCACATACTTTAGCCCATTGAAAGTGGCAATATTTATTGATTAACTAGAAGAATGATCCTTTGGATTCCAAATTAAATTCTCTCAATATAGTTTTCTTTATACCTATTTAGATTTTAATTTTTGTTGGATTTTTATAGTGTCCTTGTTGTATCTAAAATATTTACTATTTTCAAAGGCACGCCATTTTACATTTCAGGAATACACAATAGATGTCTTTTTTCGACAAAAATGGAAAGATGAACGGTTAAAATTTAAAGGTCCTATGAACATCCTTCGACTTAACAATTTAATGGCCAGCAAAATTTGGACTCCAGATACCTTCTTTCATAATGGGAAAAAATCAGTAGCACATAATATGACAATGCCAAATAAGCTGCTTCGAATCCAGGATGATGGAACTCTGCTATATACAATGAGGTATGTTTTTAGAATTATTTAAGTATGTTATGTATGTTCTAGGTTCAATGTTTCATTTGAATACTGAGAAATTCATGTATTAAGCAATCAGCCAATCCACCAGTCAAGTGTTAGTACAAGTTGAAAATTTTCATAACTGTATATTAAAATACCCATGATATGTTTTATAAATGCTTGGATATTTTAAGAAGTTAAAGATAAAAGTTTCACTCTCATCTTAGTGTGCTAAAACTGAAGAATCGTATTACTTATTAAGTATTGATTTTTCAGCTATTTAATTTTTTTTTTCAGGATATGGATATCCTTCTTCGCATTATATATAGATAGGCATGTGTATTCTAGGCATTTGATGTATTATCATTTCATATGAAAAGTTAAGTACTGGATTTCAATTGTGAACACTATTTAAGAAGGGACAATAATACAATCCTATGCTGTTTTCTGATATTTAAAGAAAAAAGTCTTGAAGACTCATTCTAGGTGGCCATTGCCTAAAATGGAAGAGTTAGCTATTCTTTCTGCCTCCTCTCTCTGAACTTTTCAGTACATTCAGATGCAGTACACTTTGTTCATTTCTGTGGATCAAGGCAATGATTGAATATTTTGCGTTAAAAAAATACAAGCACAGAACACACAGTTTTAGAAAATATTGCATGGAATTCTGTTTAAATACCCTCTTTGGAATATATAAACCATAATTGAGTTATTGGCCAAATTTCCTTTGCTTATCATGAGAAATTCCTCTATCAGTTCCTTTTAGTGCCTGCCTAACCACGTTGCCTTTGTGCTATGTACTTTTTGAGTACACAACACCAAATGAAATGGAATAATTGATAACTTTCTTATTAACCAATTTGCTATCATTACTCTATTGTTATCAGATAGATATAGAAAAATATTAAGCATTCATAACCTTTGTCCATAATTTAGCCAAAAAACTAGTCTGCACAAGAGATTTCTAGGAGATTCATCTAAAAAACATGTCCATTTCTTTATCTATGTTTATATTCACGTATCTATAAACAGTAAATGGCACTCATTCAGGTTTTAAATGTTTTTGAAGCTCCTCTGAGCTATTGAATTTTTATGTTAGTTTTGCTATATGGTTGTTGACTAAATGATAGAACAAATGGCCTTTTCATGAAGGAGATTTTTTGTTTTTACTTTTTTCTTTTAAGATTTCAAATACTGTTAATGCGGTTAGTGGGAACATAGCCCTTCAAAGATGTATGTGTAACTTCTTTACTTCTTTACAAACTACTGAGTACAGATGGCTATATAAAGTGTATTTTTGATAAATATTATTGTTACTGGAGCTCAGATTTTGGGTGTCAGTGTCTTCTGAAGGGTCACCTAAATGTAAAAAAATTAAAGCATATTTAAATCTTAAATAGCCTGATACAATGCTATAAGGAAGGTCCTATCATATAATTAATTCCATTGACAACAATAACGTGATTTATCTTCAATTGCCAGTTTACTAAAACAAAGAGTGGGATTTTGACTTTTAGGCTTACAGTTCAAGCTGAATGTCCAATGCACTTGGAGGATTTTCCAATGGATGCTCATTCATGTCCTCTGAAATTTGGCAGCTGTAAGTAGAGGGAAAAAGGTACATATTTTGGGTCAATAATATCAAGAATAGTCAGTAGCACTGCTTGATTGTATAGTTTCTTCTCATGTTATGAAATGCTTAATACTTACCCAGTAAGATTCAGAAGTATAAGACGTGCTGATTGGATTGCCCTCAAGAAACTAATTTGCTAACTCTGGTATTTCTCAAACATCGTTATATTTTAATCATAGTGTTGAAACATCACTTACTTCATTGCTAATAAAGGATATCATGTGATTTAGTATATGTGAAAAACTAACTCCTTAACTGTCAGGGTTATGCCATTTCTGTTCTTTTCCAAGTGTTAGTACATTAAAAATGCATAATAAATATTTCTTTTTGTCAACTCAGAATGAATTGTAAAAGACAAATTCAATTGTTTATTTAAGTAGCAATTGCCTATTGCAAATGGCAAGCACAGAAACAATTGTCTTTCTGCTTTCTAACTAACAGGATTTTTTTTTTTTATCTCCTAAAATAAATTTGAAGGAGATGATGCAAGTAGATTGCTACAGGCAGGCCCCTTCTGTGTTTCTAGAACATTTCAGAAAAGGCTTTCCACCTTTGGCCATTCTTTAGGTCACTGATTATACCTTGTATGTCAAACTGCAGCATTCTCAATCCTGGAATAATTGAAAAGAGGGAAGGTCAAATCATCTCCCTAGGAATACAAGGCATTCAGGACAGTTTCAAGATAAATTCATGGGCACAGCTAAGCAGCTTCCCTCTTGCATTAGAGTGCCTCATTGCCTGACCTTTTTAGAAACTGTACTCTCTCTGACATCCCTGTCTTTGTCCATTCTGGGCATCCTTTGACTTTTTGTTCTCTGTTGAATAGAAATGCAGTTCTCTCTCCTGATTAAAAAAAAAAAATATATATATATATATATATATATATATATATATATATATGACTGAATGGTGTGCTTTCTTGCCCTAGACAGTACCAAGAGAAAGTAAAGGGAGGAATGATGGCTAGTAAGAATGCAAACCCCCTATTTTGATGACCATAGTTTTGTGGAATGAGAAGTTCAACCTGTTTGCTCTGTACTTTCTGACAAAAGGTGTCAGCTCTCAATTTTCTTTGAGAATCTCCCCCTTGTTTAACTGCAAAGCCTTCTTTTATTGTCATGGAAACCATCACTTCAAATACTGGCATTGTTTCCAAAATTATTTAAGTTTGTCTATCATGTTATCCAATGTAAACATGATGCTGAGAAAACCACAGCAGATGCAGTGGAGAAAAACTCTTTGCATTGCATGAGGGGAATTAAAGAGAAAACTGAAAAGCCTTGACACCAAATAAAAGATTTATTCAAGATTCAGTAATAATATGAGATGGAAAAGCACTTTTGGTGGACAAGGTGCTTGTCCACATCAAATATATATGTTTCAGTTCTGAAAATGAAGTAAATGCACCTGAAAATATTTTAAATTAAAATATGTTTTTATATTTTATACTACATCGACAGAGTAGTGGAATTTGTATTCTTGAAAATTTAGCAGTTAAGGTATTTCTGTATCCAGAAGTGATATGGGCAACACAATTTTTGTTGCTATGCATTCATTGTTTAAGATATTATTTTTAATTTTGTTGTCCTTTTGTTTATTTTCTGACTCAGAGAATAAATAATTTGTGTATACTCTATTTGTTTCTAACTCTTGTTTGCCCATAGTAGATACTTGATGCCTAAATCTTAACATATAACATAGATACGAGTGTGGGGTAATAGAGCAGTCTTCCAAACCAAACTTTAAAAAGTTGGCAGAACAAAGTTTAACAGAAACAGCCATGACTTTTTCTTCTAGTCATTTATTCCTCTCTTTGTTAATACCCCTTCCCCCAAAAAAACAACAAAAGCAAACAAAATATTGATGGAATTTCTGGAACTATATTACTCTCCTCAAATAAAAG
Organism: Tolypeutes matacus; assembly: GCA_026826555.1. NCBI lineage: Eukaryota > Metazoa > Chordata > Mammalia > Cingulata > Chlamyphoridae > Tolypeutes > Tolypeutes matacus. The sequence continues at coordinate 17,308,800 of JAKSZT010038599.1, read as the reverse complement.
AAATATCTTTTGTCTATGTTTACAATTCTGAATTCAGTTTTTTTTTTTTTTAATTCCTGTTGTCTCACACCTTTCCTTTACATATCTCCTTGTTGTTTATCTTGACTTCAAACGTCATGCGTGCAAGTGTAGGCATATTCCGTGCATTTGCTCGAAATAAAATGTATGTCTTTGATGTATAAAAATTAGTAATTACAAATGATTTGGGAGTGTTTTTCTTTGCTACCAAAGATTAAGAATCAGTCAGCATGCACCTATTTCATGCAGCTTTCAGACATAAATATTTATTATTTAAAATAATTGAATATAATTAATGATAGCCTTTTGGGGAGTAGAATTTATAATAAACAGTGTTGTAAAACAAACTACTTGCCTTTCTCTCTTTTTATAATTTATTAAGAAACATTGCAATGGCCTCCTGGTTTATAGGCATTGTTCGGGTACCAGGGAGAGCTACTAATCTGCATTGAATAATTTTCTTCTACATCCTCTCTCACCAAACCCAAAATCTGAAAAACAGAATCCTGTCTAATGAAATACAGTTACTGTATTTTTAAAAACATTGTGAAGGATCAGTCATCTTCTTTAATGTATTTCTGGGCTTCTTTCTAGTTTTTTGTCTTCCATAACAGTAAATCACATAGTTAAAATGCTATGAGTTCATTCATTTATCCATCAGGAATGAAGAGCATGTTTTTGGTTTGTCCGGCACTGTACCAGTGTGAGAGATATAGACATGACTCAGATAGTTCCCACCCTTCAGTGTCTCACTAGATAGTTTCTTTAAAATGTCATCCCTTTTGTAGGATTCCACTTTCTCTTATTCATATTTAAAGGTCATATCAAAATTCAAAAAATTGGTGAATTTGAACTTATTTGAAAAATAACTTGACAATTTATTAAGTCATTCACATCACAGCTGTTGATTAAATGTAAAATCCTTCTGATGTAAATTGGCCCATGTGATGTATCTTTTTGGGCTATCAAAGTCTGTGCCACTTGAAATTAGATTGAAGAGAGAACCATGATATGTATTCACGGGGCAAATTTTGTCCAGTAATAAAAACAAGTCACTTGATGATCTGTAAATTAGTTGCTAGCTATTTGCATTCCCAATTTTACTCCTTATTTAATCCTCTCAACAGAATCATTAATGATTAAATAATGGTAATTAAAAATTTCATACCTTAAAATAACTAGTATTTACTCATGTATTTACTTTATGCCTTTGCTTTCATATATACATATATGATGACATATATATTAAGAAATACATGCATATATACATATGTTTTATAATTCTATTTAAATTATTTCCCATAATATAATTTTCTTACAGATATAGATAAATACATGTACAATGAAAACAGTCTTTCACTAATATTAACATTGAGGAGAAAATCAGAAGACCAGAAACAGTGCAATATGTCGTTAAAAGACCATGCAGGAAATAAGACACAAATTCATAAGCATTTGTTCTATTGTTACTTATGCTTGAGTGGAAATTGATTTGTGATCACCAACTGTGGGTCATTTTCAGTATCAGAACCACCTTAGCATAGAGGTGTTAATGTCAGGGGAATGAGCTTCCCAGAAGCCTGGAGAACTGAAGGCAGAGATACTGCCAGAAACAACTGCCCGAAACAACTGCCCTTTCTCTCCTTTATTTGAGAATGTGACTGTGATGCTTCGTTTTCCTCAAGAACCAGGGGTACCTAATATTTCTAAATATTCCCATAAGCAAAAATACATAGCAGTTCTTTAATAGGATAGTAGTATAGGAAGAATTGCCTGACTTCAACTCTGGCATGACAATAGAGAGTTCAGCTCTATGCCTTACAGGGCAGAGAGAAGCAAGGAAAATGCCAGGGCCAGGGGAAGGCTAAAACAGGAAATGCTGTTTGCACTCCACTTCTGGAACCATCTCACTTCCGTTAAGATCTGCATCCTTGGCCAAATCAGTCATTAAGTTATACCTGGTCTGTATGTTTAATCTCTTCCTGTCAATCCATTACTTAAATGGAATGCTAGGAAAGTGTAGTCCAATGGGATCTGTTGCATTAATTAATTTTCAAGTGGACATGTGTTGAAAAGGGCTTGCAACTTTGAATTATTTATTTCACACTGTCCACAATAATTCATTGTCATTCTCTTAATGAAATGTACTGTATCATGATAGCTAAATCATTTAATTCTTAACTAGGTTACTTTTATTTCCAGAAGGAAAAATCATTTTGGATTATGACTGTTATTTAATGAGTGATTATTCTTTCTAAATAAACTGTTTAGCTGGTCTTTGGACATCCATAACCTGTTTACTACTGTGTCTTCATCTATTACCTTGGGACTATGTGGGGGGTGTTTCAACCATCTCAGAGCTGTCATTTTTTAATCTCTAAAGAGAAGTATTCTCTTCTCCTCTCAGAAGTTGTAATGAAAATATTCTTATGGTCATGATTTTTTTCCTGGTGTACTTAACACCCTTCATATTGAAGTTTGAAATTCTGAGGATTCATTTTGTCCTTAATAAATGTGATCCATAAATATCTTTTTTTTTTTCAGTAAACAGTGTTTCTTTTAAATAACCTTTGTTATAGCATTCTATTGATGGTTCTTACTAAAGTGCTTACACATATTTGTTTCCGATTTCCTATAGATGCATACACAACTTCAGAAGTCACATATATTTGGACTTACAATGCATCTGATTCAGTACAGGTTGCTCCCGATGGCTCTAGGTTAAATCAATACGATCTGCTGGGCCAATCAATTGGAAAGGAGACAATTAAATCTAGTACAGGTTAGTAAAATGGTCTAAAAAAAGTCTGGTTCCTAGGAAAATTAACGGTGCAAAGTCATTGGTAATGTTCCAGACTGCCTAAAACCTTCTGCCCTTGTAGTTCAAGGAGCAGCAACAGAGACTGTGCTTAGGAGCTTTTTAGAAATTCAAAATATCAGGTCCCAAATCTTACTGAATCAGGATCTGCATTTTAACAAGATTCCCAGAACGTTCATGTGTGCAGCAAAGTTTGAAAAACACTGGCCTAAAATATACTACTTATTCAAGAAGTGCATGTCTTCTCATACAACTTAATCGTCACATTTCCCTCCAAACAGGTGCTACAATTTCCCTAGTTTTCTAGTCTTTCTCCCTTATTCTGGATAATTTATGATTATGCGGCTTTTGATTTATAGATAATTACTAAGGGCCTGTGTGGGAATGCAGATGCCCTCTCTAAGGGCCACCCTCATCTCAGAAAAAGCAGCTGTGTAGACTAATTATCATACATCTGGCAATAATTAAAACCCGAAAGCAGAAAGGAAGCTAGCTACGAGGATCAGATAGACCGGATGAAAGTGAATTAGAACAGACAACAGTGAGAAATTCAGAATTGGTGACGGGGTTAAAAGTGGAAAATGTAGGACAGTCTTGGAGATGTGGTCAGAGATGAACACTTTAAGGAACCAGAAAGGACTGAGTTAGAACAATCAATGCAGAGTACTGAGGTGGGTGCCAGCAGGAATGAGCGACCGGAGCAAGTAAGATAATTCATGGGGCAAAGAGCACTTATTAATTCTGTACCCCCTTGGTCAACAAGCATCACCCAGAGAGAAAAACAAATACCATAACCATAAGTATGTCCATAAGCATGGGAAATGCAGCGCTAGTTTCTTGGTAATATTAAAATTCTCTTCTAAATAACCTTGCTATACTGGTGGGACATTTAAAGGTGATATACTTTCTGTGTCTTATATGTTATAAATTATTTTCTGTTTTTATTAAAGACTGTTCTTTCTCTAATCCTTTCCATTTTCAAAAATGTTCAAACTCTTGACTATTACAGTTCTTTAAGCTTCTTAAATTTTTCTTCCAGGTGAATATACTGTAATGACAGCTCATTTCCACTTGAAAAGAAAAATTGGGTATTTTGTGATTCAGACGTATCTGCCTTGCATCATGACTGTCATTCTCTCCCAAGTGTCATTCTGGCTTAACAGAGAATCTGTGCCTGCAAGAACTGTGTTTGGTGAGTGAATAATTACATACTTGGCTGTACAGAGCATTATGTTTCACAGCATACTTTCAAAACATTATTTCTCTTCATCCTCACAATATGCTTTGTGATGTTTGAAGGCAGAGAGTATTATTGTTTCACATATGAATGAGGAAACTGAGGCCCAGAAATGGAAACTACAGAGTCAGCATCACACTGTTAATTAGGAATATAAACACTACTTAAGTCTTCTGTAGATGAATCTACATTTCTTTCTGTTGAATCACATTGCTTGTCAACATTTGTCCCCATGTTCGTGTAGAAGAATGTTCTTGAGATCTTAATTTAGGATATGTCAGTGCCATATTTCTTAGTCTTTATTTATTTTTTTTTTGGGGGGGATATGTTTATTTTGGTTTTGGTTTTAGATTTAAAAAAAAGATGATTTCAGTTTTTTTATTATAAGCTATATAAAGACCTCATTCACTTCCGTTAGTATGTTTAATAACAAAGTTGTTTTTCTTGATTAAAAACATTCACAAGATTTTGTTACTGACTTTTAGATAAATGAATTAGGCTGAGCTAATTTTGTGACAAAGTAGATTACCTTTGAATGTTTGGTCCACTCATTTATTTAGGACAATTTTGTTGAGGACCTATTATGTCAGATAGCACACTGTTAGAAGCTCCCCTCACTAGGTTTGAAATAATTAACAAGCTATAACTCAGTTCCCCATGATATACACTGAGGAAAGACAAGCACCCCCAAACCCCCGCCCGTAGTCTGTGTGCCTAAAAACACGGCACTTCCCCAAAGGTTGAACAAAGAAACCACGTGGAGATGGGAGTAAAGTGAGATAGAGAGCTTCCCCCCTCCAGACCAAGGTCCCACCAGCCCCTCCAGCACTCCAAGGACACATAACTCTCTAGCTCACTATCCTCTAGCCATACCAGGGGAAATTTTCACCTCTAAAGCTTCCTATTGGCCCCTGAACCTCACTCGAACCCTGACCCCCTCCCACCAACCATCATTTCCCCACCTAAGAAAGTACGTATAAATTCATATTCTCCCTTCTGGGCGTGGGCTGAAGTCTATTCTTCAGAACCCCTCCATTGGGAGACTTTCTCAATAAAACTTCCTGCCTGCAATTATCAGTCTCCATGCACCTTACCATAGAGATGCAAATAAAAATAAAATATAGTCCCTGGACTCAACTAGCTCAATATAATGGAGGACAGCAGAATAACCAGACAAAGAAACAGAGAATGAAAACCCAAGATGAAAGCATTAAGGTAGAGGCATCTGCAGGTTATTAGAGACAAGCATAGTACTGATTCTTCCTAGGGGAATTGACTAAGTAGGTAAGTTAATATTTGAGCTAAGTTTTGAAGGATGAGTAGGAGTTTCCCAGAGAGATGAGATGGGGCAAGAAACCTAGACAGAAAGAGTAGATTTGTGCAATGACATTGAGGGATGAAAGAACATGATATGTTCAGTGATGGTGAAGTGTTTCAGTGTCAGTGGGTATACAGATAGAAATACAGTTGTGAGGTCTAGGTGAAAAGAGCATTGTAGGCTAGGGGGATACAATATCCCTTTATCTTATAGGTTACAGCAAACCACCCAAGTATTTTTAGACCTCACATATAAGTAAAGCACTTAGAACAATACTTGGCATTTAATAAATGCTTTACAATTTTCAGCTATTTTTCTTATTAATCTGATCCTATTTTTACTTGAGAAAGATCTATAGCTTTGAGGATAAATTGGAAGAGTGGAAATATCAGAGCCAGGGAGACAAGTTAGAAGGCTACAGAAATAGTACTGGTGAGTAAATGAGGTCATCCCAAAGTAAGGCAGTGGTAAAAGGGGAAAAAGGGAAAGGATTCTATCTCTTAAGAGATAGAATCAATAGATTCAGTGAGCATATGTAGCAACTAATGAAAAAATAATAATTTAGGAAAAAATTTAGATTTTTGCTTGGGCATCCATATTGCTCATCATATAAACAAAGGAGAGAAAGAGGAAATGTAGCAAAAATTAATGTAGTTTGAGTTATTTTGATATTCAACTCCTTGTGAAATCCAGTTGATGTCTAGTAGACCAATAGAAATCTGTATACAGAACACAGATGAATAGTGGGGTGGTCAATAAATATAGGACTCATCAGCTACCAGATCATATATCATGTAGATTTATAATTCATTCTCAGATAAATTAAACGGGTGAGTAAGAGAACAGAGGACAGAATTCTTAAATATAAAAACATTGCAGGATTTACAAGAGAAAAAAGAACTAATTGGAATGATCAGAGTATTAGGAAGGAAACTAGGAGATAACAATGTCCTAAGAGACAAAGAGAAGAATTGTAGAAAAACTAATACACATGTGTTTGTGTGTGTGTCTGTGTGTATGTGTATGGTTTATGTGTGTACATGTGTGAAAACCCTTTTGGATCTATGGTGTCAAAATAAATAGGTAAGTCTAAAGACATGGAGTGAATTAGACTAGGAGAAGGTCACTGACATTAATGAATTAAGTGACAACAGTTATAGTAGAGTTAAATCAGATTAGAATATAAATAAGCAGTGATAAAGAGGATAAATTAGTATAGACTCACTTTGAAGAAGAGAGAGATTGAGGTAGCTGGAGACAAGTGAGTCATAGTAGAAAATCATCATCATAGTCATATCTATTATGACGATTAACATGGAAACTTGAACAATAACATGGGTAACTCCTCTATGATAAGTCATGTGTTTAGGTGCATTGCATGCTTTTTCCCTTCTTATTATATCCCATGAGGTAGATTATAGTATCCCCATTTTAAAGATGAGAAGCCTGAGATACTAAGATTTTAACTATTTCGTTCAAGTTCTTGAAGCAGAACCTGACTCAAAAGATTAAGTTCCTGAACCACATTACATTGACTTCATGTTTCTCTTTTAAGTGGGAGGTGTCAAGAAAGAGAAAACAGATTGAAGAGGGAGGGGTTTCTGAACCTCTAAAGAAAATACTCAGAATGGGGTCAGGTTAACCAGCAGCAGAAGGCATCCTGCTTCTTCAGCATATGATGGAAAGAGCTCAAGATAGGTTTTGCCAGTGAACCCTTGTTTCCAGACTTTCCCCTGACTATTTACTGATCACATACAAAAAATATTTATCTTGAAAAAAGCCTTTTATTTCATCATTGGAGGAACAAGTTTGCATAGAGGATACATCACTAATTAGAAACCTGAATTAAAATGTAATAACATCCAGAAATAATATAATGAGTTAACATTACAACCAAGTTATGCCCAACTAGGTTTGCTGGGAAAGTTTTAGAAAAAACTAAGCAAACACCAATGCATTAAGCGTAAGTGAGAGAGGAGAGAAGAGGAGAATGGAGAAAAATTTTGCCTTTAACTTATATATAAAAATAAAAAAAGATATTTCAGGGAAGAATTTCCATCAGCATATGTCTAAAAAATAAAGTTTAATTGAAGATTGTTAATATTTGCATGCTATTACAATGGTATCTATGTTTCTTTGTATTATTACATGTAGATGATCTATTTTTTCCCTATTTCATTACAGAATAATTGAAGTAGACTACTACATGGTACTGAAAACTTGGCTATTTTCCATACACTTCTTATTCAATTCTTTGGGCTCAAATAATAGGCAGTCAATATTTTCAAAACCCATAATTGAATTACACGGCAGAATACAATACTCAGAGTGTATAATCCTTTAAGAGCTGTACATTTAAGAAATAAAATACTGACATTTGAGCTAGCAGCTAAACGTAGGCCATATATTAGTATTTCATAGAAAATTTCAGGAAAATAATGGTTCTCAATTTCAGTTGATAGATAATATTTAATATAAAATATATATGATACACTAATGCATTAATATCGTCATTTGTTACTGCACTGAATAGTTCAAAAAAGGCTCCATTTCCAAAGTTCTAAGTCCTTTTGTAAATGTCTATATTTTAGCACTTACAACATTTCATTACAGTTATTCTGCTTACATGTGCCTCTCCCTCTTCATTCAGAGAGTCCACACATGATTATTAGCACAGCTCTTTGCACATTGTAAGCACTATAGAAATATATGATGAATGAATGACAGCAAGGTGGGGAGATAAAGTTATCCATAGCACTGGGCAACTCCTCAATATTAAACTCACAAAAGAAACAAATTGGGAAATAAGAATGAATTTCTTATAAGTGAGTTTTAACTATTATGATTAAAACCAATAAAACCAAACAAAGCATATATACACTCATGCACACACAGAACCCAGAATAATATTTATAGAAGTAATTAAATGTCATCAAAGAAGAGCACCAATGCTTCATAACCTAGAATAGAGAAGTAATGATAAAATCTGAAAGACTACAAAGCTTGTATCAGTAAGAGGAATTTATGTTGAGAGTACTAAAAGAACATATAGAAGGAAAGAAAGGATATAAACAAATAGATGAGCACAATTACTGTAATTAATCTGGAAATTATGAAAATTACAAAGAAAAAAACATACACAGAAGAAACAATGAAAGAAAAAGTCATGAGTTGAAAGAAAAGCATTGAGTTAGCATATCAAGGAATTTGGACACAGAGGAATCTTCCCAGATATCTATTTGCAAATTTTGCCAAATTATTGAACCAAAACACACACAAAATTTGATGTAGCCAAAACAACAAAAATCTTTCATTCACTTAGCTTGGAAAATAAGGTTGCATGATTTATGATTTAATGATTTAACAAATCATTAAAAAAGAAAGTTTTAGGGAATGATTACTTTGTAAGTAAAAAGAGAAAAAGATGAATGGGATGGAATTTATATTCCAGAAAAAGCCGATTTACATGTGAATATATGATAAACCAGAAAAAAATAAAATAATGAAGAATTTATTTAATAAATTTTGTGAGGAAAATGAGATATTACATTAAGAAAAATAAAGACAAAGATTTTATACCATGAATCCCATAGATAGATATTAAAAGATACCAACAGAAGCCTTCACTTGTCCCAAGATCAGAGGACAGATAAATAGATGAATAAATATTTAACATTGAATCAGGAGACTGTGCTAATATCTAGGCTGCTAACTTTAGCCATAGAAATATTTGTGAAGATTGGTGATAAATGTTGCATATATCAAATTAAAACTCCAGATTATATTAGGAAGTATAAATTTTTGTATGAATTATTTACATATTAGATTTAAGGATCTAAAAAGTCATATTTTCATGTAATCATCTTTACAAATTATTCAGTGTAAAACTTGAACTAAAGATAATTGTGAATGTGTGTGTGCACATACTAAATATAATTGAGTGTGAATGTGTGTATATGTAGACATGCACATGCAAGTAAAACATAAACAAAAACACTGTGAAGACATGCCTGGAATGGGAATTAAAAGCTGCCCATTTTCTACACCCTCATTCCACTGGTCACTGTTTATTGCTTCCTCCTGAAGGTGAATATTATCATCTCTGACTGAACCACTGCAGTTACCTAAGCAACGTTTCTACTCTTTTGAAATTTCTCTCTAAATTCACAGTCAGGTTTATAACTTCTCTACCTGGTGAGAGATCATTAAATCATCTGCCCTCCCTGTACCCCAGAGGCTTTCTGTGATGGATAATTCACCTGAGTAAAAAACACTTCAGTTATGAAATTAATATGCCCTGGGAGACTGATTTCTCACATCTCAACCTTTGAGGACTTTCTGAGCTGCATGCTGTGAATAGAATAAGAAAACAGAGTGAACAGGACAGTAGACAGAGGATTTGAATTAGAATGTGGATCCCTTGTTATTAGACTTTGCTTCATTAGATTGTTTTTATTCATCCATTTATTGTTTTTATATATTGCATTTATTTCTCTTATATGGAGCCAACATGATGCCTTTCAAAAATATTAATTCAAAGGGACTCCCCACATGTCTCTTAAGGATAAAAGTCTCCTTTGACTTCCAAGTGTTTATGCCCAATTCATTCAACATCAACAAATATTTATTGAACACCAATTTTCTAGCACTCTTCTAGATGCTTTGACTATATCCTTGAACAAAAACCAAATGCAATTCCTTTCATAATGAGGCAGCTGCTCTCTCTTATCAATAATATAAGTAAGCACTTGGAAAATGTTTAACTTCATACCTTAGGTTTTATGCTTTCAAGGCTCCTGAGAGTAGACATTGAATTTGCTACTTACGAATCCAGTGTTTTGGTACATTTAGCATATTTTGTGAAATTGTGGTTTCTGGTCCTTTCAGTTGCTTAACATTCTTCCTGAATATAAGCTATATAAATTCTTCTTTATATGAATAAGAAATCATCATGAGGAATTTGCCAACTATTGTCTTTATATTTGAAATCAAATCATTTTTTGAAGTTGTAGATAAGTTTATATAAAAACATCCTTATATTTTTGTCCTAATATTATATTCACTATATAATAGGGAGTTTTCCCATTGAAAACTAAAATCAACAAACATTCATTACATTGTGGGTGTTTGTCTGGTAAAAGAGTACAGGAAATTCAAATGCTTTATATTGTATACAAAGTTAATGCCATATGCAAGGGCTTTGGCTGCTTATCTTATATTAACTTTGAAATAATTAAAACTCCAAAAGGGATATGCTCAGATTGCTCATTTTTCTCCTTAGTAGCACAGATTTCCATGACTCAGTTTGTTTATACCAGAGAACCTAAAATATCATGGTTTAAATACAGAATAGGTAATGTTATTAAATATGAAAAAAGTCTAGAAGTAGGTGGTCCAAGGCTGGTGTGGCAGCATTATGGGTATCCAACAACAGGATATTTCTATCTTTCTATTTTTTTTAACTCAATAAATTAATACGTATTAATAAAGCATAAATCCATCCAAAATGTACAAACAGTGGTATTCAATATAATCACATAGCTGTACATTCATCAATTCATCATTTTTAGAGCATTTGCTTTATGCTAATAATAATAAAAATAATAAACAAAAAACACAAAATAATCTCATTACCTCTCAGTCTCTCTATGCTTCCCCTGCTGTACCTAGCTGCCATTCTGTTTCTGTCTCTAATTTATTTGTACTTATATTTTGTAAAAACAGTCTTATATATGCAATATCACCTATCTTTGTATTTTACATGAATTTCACTATGTTATACAGTCCCATGTTACATGTTTACCTTTCCTTCTAGTAATATATATGACCTTAGAATTTCCCTTTCAATCACTGTCATACCCATATAATAATTCTGCTAGTTACAAACACTATGATATGCTTTCACCATTTAATATTCATTTCCAAAGATTTACAAACAACCTTTTTATGAATTCTGCACAGATTAACCCTCAGCTTTCCATTCTCTACCCTCATTCTATTTTCTGGTGACCTATTGTATTAGTCAGCCAAAGGGGTGCTGATGCAAAGTACCAGAAATCTATTGGCTTTTATAAAGGGTATTTATTTGGGGTAAAAGCTTATAGTTTAAAGGCCCTGAAGAGCCCAACTGAAGGTACCATACGAGGCACTTTCTCACCCAAGTCAGTTGCCATGTATTGAAGTAAGATGGCAGGCCTGGTCTTTCCTACCTTCTTCCTCTTAAGGCTCCGTGAGCCCAGCTTCTTCCAATCTCAGCTGTAGGCTGGTGTAGGGTTTGTTTTTGTCCCAGCTTCCTCAGCTCAGCTACTCTGTTCTCGCTGCAAATGATCAGGCAAATGACTCATCTTTTTCCTGGGCTGCAGGATCAAAGCTCTCTCCTTGCTGTGTCTATGGAGCTCTCTTTCTTCCTTGTGCCTTCTTCTGAGTGTCTTCTTGAGTGAGTGTCCATTTATATCAGCCCACCAAGGGCAGGGACTTAAACTGAGCTGCACCTTACTGATTTGATCTAATCAAAGCCCAAATCTTAACATAGTTTAATCAAAGATATCTCAGCTGAATCTAATATAATCAAAGGGTATCATGCCCAGAGGAACAGAAGAGTTTACAAACATAATCTCTCTTTTTGGAATTCATAGATAATCTCAAACTGCCACACGTATATTCTAATTAAAAAATTCCTGAGTTTACACACCATATTTAGTTCATAATAGCGCAATCATACAGTGTTTGTCCTTTTGTGTCTGGCTTGTTTCACTCAACATAATGTCCTCCAGGTTCATCCATGTTGTCATAGTCTTCATGGCTTTGTTTCTGCTTACCATTGCATATTATTCCATCGTGTGTATATACCACAATTTGCTTCTCTGTTCATCAGTTGTTGGATACCTGGGTTGTGTCCAACTTTTGGCTATTGTGATAACACCACTATGAACATCAGTGTGCAGATGTCTGTTCTTGTCACTGCTTTCAGTTCTTCTGGGTATATACCTAGTAATGGTTTGCTGGGTCCCACGGCAAGTCTATATTCAACTTCCTTAGGAACTGCCAAACAGTCCTCCACAGTGCCTGTACCATTCTACATTCCCACCAACAGTGAATAAGTGTTCCTATCTCTCCACTTCCTTTTCAACACTTAGAGTTTTCAGACTTTTTAATTGTGGCCAGTATAATAGTTGTGAAATGATATCTCATTGTAGTTTTGATTTGCATTTCCCTAATTGCTAGTGAAATTGATCATCTTTTCATGTGTTTTTTTGCCATTTGTATTTCTTCTTTGGACAATTGTCTTTTCAAGTCTTTTGCCCATTTTTTTTAAATCAAGTAATTTGTCTTTTTATTATTGAATTGTATGATCTCTTTATATAGCATGGATATTAAACCCTTATCAGATATGTGATTGTCAAATATTTTCTCTCTTTGAGTTGGCTGCTTTTTCACCCTTTTGCCAAAGTCTTTTAAGGTGAAAAAGTGTTTAATTTTGAGAAGGTCCCATTTATCTTTTTTTTCCTCTCTCTCTTTTGTTGCTCGTGCTTTGGGTGTAAGTTTTAAGAAACTACCACCTACTACAAGCTCTTCAAGATGTTTTCCTACATTTTCTTCTAGGAGTTTTATGGTTGTCACTTTTATATTCAGGTCCTTGATCCATTTTGAGTTAATTTTGTATAAGGTGTGAGATAGGGCTCTTCTTTCTTTCTTTTGGATATGGATATCCATTTCTCCCAGCACCGTTTGTTGAATAGACTGTTGTGGTCCAGGTGGGAGGGTTTCACAGGTCTTGTCAAAATCATTTTACTATAAGTGTGAGGGTATATTTCTGAGTTCTTGATTAGGTTCCAGTGTTCAATCTGTCTGTCTTTATGCCATAGTATGCTTTTTTTTTTTTTCTTTTACCATTGTAACATCCTTTTAAGTCAGGAAGTGAGAGTTCTCCAACTTCATTCTTCTTTTTAAATGCTTTTTTGCTATTCGGGACCCCTTACCCTTTCAAATAAATTTGATAATTGGCTTTTCCATTTCTGCAAAATGTCTGTTTTATTGGGATTGCATTGAATCTGTAAATCAGTTTGGGTACAATTGGCATCTTAACAGTATTAAATCTTTCAATCCATGAACACGGGATGTCCTTCCATTTATTTGTCTTCATAAGTTTCTTTTTTAATTTTTTTCTTTTTAAAGAAACTTTAGATTACATAAATGATACATCAAATATATAGGGGATTCTCATGTATCTCGTATATCTCACCCCCTCCCCATCCCTCACTTTACCCCATTAACAACATCTTTCATTAGTGTGGTACATTTCTTACAATTGATGAACACATATTGAAGTATTGCTACTAGCCATGGTTTACAGTTTCCATTATGGCTTACACTTTGACCACACAATTTTATAGATTGTGACAAAATGTATAATGACCTGTATCTGTCATTGCAAGGTCATGCAGAAAATTTCAGTTCTTTTAGCAATATTGTGTAGTTTTCTGAATACAGGTCTTTTATGTCCTTGGTTGAGTTTATTCCTAAATATTTGATTATTTCAGTCACTAGTATAAATGAATTTTTTTTTTCTGATTTCCTCCTCAGATTGTACATCAGTAGTGTATAGAAATGCTATTGATGTTTGAGTATTTATCTTGTATCCTGCCACTTTGATGAACTCACCATTTAGTTCTAGTAACTTTGTTGTGGATTTTCAGAATTTTCTAGATATAGGATCATACCATCAGTGAATAGTAAAAGTTCTACTTCTTTCTTTCCTGTTTGGGTGCCTTTTATTTCTTTATCTAGCCTAATTGCTCTGGCTAGAACTTCTGTCACAATACTGAATAACAGTAGTGACAGGGGGCATCCTTGTCTTGTTCCTGATTTCAGGAGGAAAGCTTTCAGTCTTTCACCATTGAGAACAATGTATGTTTTTCATATATGCACTTTACCATATTGAGAATGCTTCCTTCTATTCCTGTCTTTCCTTTTTTTATCAAGAATGGGTACTGTATTTTGTCAAATGTCTTTTCTGCATCAATTGTGAGGATCATGTGATTTTTCTTCAATTTATCAATATGGTTTATTATACTAACTGCTTTTTTTGTGTTGAGCCACCCTTGCATACCTGGGATGTTAATCCACTTGATCGTGGTGCATAATTCTTTTAATGTGCTTTTGGATTCAGTTTGCAAGTATTTTGTTGAAGATTCATTAGAGATATTGGTCTGTAATTTTCTTTTTTCTAGTTTCTTTATCTGGTTTTGGTATTAGGATAATGTTCACTTGATAGAATGAATCTGGTAGTGTTCTTTCTTGTTCAGTTTTTTGGAAGTGCTTGAGAAGACTGGTATTAAATAGTCTTTGAATGATTGGTAGACTTCACCTCTGAAGCCATCTGGCCCTGGGCTTTTCATCTTTGGGAAGTTTTGATAAGTGTTTCAATTTCATTACTTGTGATTGTTTTGTTGAGGTCTTCTATTTCCTTTAGGGTCAGTGTAGGTGCTTCAAGTGTTTCTAGGAATTTGTCCATTTTGCCTACATCATCTAGTTTTTTTGTTATACAGTTGTACATAGTATCCTCTTATGATCTCTCTTTTCTGCGGAGTCAGTGTTAGTGTCTCCCCTCTTATTTCTGATTTCATTTATTTTCATCTTCTCTCTTTTTTTTCTTTGTCAGTCTAGCTAAGGGTTTGTCAATTTTGCTGATCTTCTCAAAGAGCTAACTTTTCTTTTGGTTGATTCTCTCTCTCTCTTTTTTTGTTTGTTTTTTGTTCTTGATATCATTTATTTCTGCTCTGATCTTTACTATTTCTTTCCTTCAGTTTTGTTTGGGATTAGTTTGCTGCTCTATTTCTATTTCCTCCAGGTGTGCAGTTAGATCTTTAATTTTAGCTCTTTCTTCATTTTTTTTTTAAAGATTTTATTTATTTATTCATTTATGGGGGCCCCCCCCCCCCCCGCTGCCCGCGCTTGCCGGGTCAGCCAACCACGCCGCTCGGGTGGGCCCGCCCCCACCAGGAGGCCCCGGGAACCGAACTGGGGCCTCCCACATGGCAAACGGGAGCCCCACTGATTGAGCCACAGCCGCTTCCCTTCTTCATTTTTTAACATAAGCATTGAGGGCTGTAAAGATCCTTCTCAGCACTGCCTTTGTGGTATCCCATAAGTTTTGTAATGTGTTCTCATTTTCATTCATCTCCAGATATTTGCTAAATTCTCTTGCAATTTCTTCTTTGACCCAGTGATTATTCAAGAGTGTGTTGTTTAATCTCCATATATTTATGAATTTCCCCTTTTCCATCCATTATTGATTTCTAGCTTCATTCTGTTATGAACAGAGAAAGTGATTTGTATAATTTCAATCTCTTTAAATTTTTTGAGGCTTGTCTTGTGAACCAATATGTGGTCTATCTTGGAGAAGGATCCATGAGCACTTGAAAAAATGTATATGCTGCTGTTTTGGAGTACAGTGCTCTATAGATGTGTGTTAGTTCAAGTTCATTTATCATATTATTCAAGATTTCTGCTTCTTTATTTTTCCTCTTTCCATATGTTCTATCCAATATTGAGAGTGGTGTATTGAAGTCTCCAATTATTATAGAGACTTCTGTTTCTCCCTTCAGTTTTGCCAATGTGCACCTCATGTATCTTGGGGCAGTCAGGTTAGGTGCATAAATACTTAGTACAGTTATTTCTTCTTGGTGAATTGTCCCTTTTATTAATATATAATTACCTTCTTCATCCCTTATGACAGTTGTGCATTTAAAATTCATTTTGTCTGATATTAGTATCACTACCCCAGCTCTTTTTTTGGTTAGTATTTGCATGATATCTTTTTCCAACCTTTCACTTTTAACCTGGTTGTGTCCTTATGCCTGAGGTGAGTCTTTTGTAGGCAACACATAGAAGGCTCATATTTTTTAAATTCATTCTATCAGTCTTTTTCTTTTGATTGGGGAGTTCAAGCCATTAACATTCAATTTTATTAATGTAAAGGCATTACTAACTTCATCCATTTTGTCCTTTGGCTTTCTGTTGTCATATCATACTATTGTTTGTCTGTTTACCCTTTAATTTATCCTAATAATAGTCTTCATTTCTACACTGTTCTCCAAGTCTCTTGCCCTTATTCTTCCTTTCAGACTGCAGCCCTCTCTTTAATATCTCTTGTAATTCTGGTCTTTTGGTAACATATTCTATCAGTTTTGGTTTGTCTGTGAAGACTTTCAACTCACCCTCATTTTTGAAAGACACCTTTTGCCAGATACGGAATTCTTGGCTGACAGTTTTTGTCTTTCAGTATCTTAAATACATCATACCTCTTTCTTCTCTCTCTCCTCCATGGTTTCTGATAAGAGGTCTGCCTTTAATCTTATCTAGAGTCTCTTGTATGTGATGCTTTGCTTTGCTCTTGCTACTTTCTGAATCCTCTCTTTATCTCTGATATTTGTCATTCTGAATAGTAGGTGTCTTGGAGTAGTTCTATTTGGTTTTATTCTCTTTGGCATTTGTTCTTCTTTGATATTGATATTTATGCCTTTCATAGGGGTTGGGAGGTTTTCGGTCATTATTTCCTCAAATATTCTTTCTGCGCCCTTTCCATTCTCTTCTCTTTCTGGGACAACGATAATGCGTATGTTTGTATATTTCATGTTGTCATTTGATTCCCTGAGGCTTTGTTCCACTTTTTCCATTCTCTCCTCTTTCTGTTCTCCTGTCTTTTTCAGTTTAGATGTTCTGTCTTCAAAATCACTAATTCTGTCTTTGAGCAATTCAAATCTGCTCTTATGTGCCTCTAATGTATTTTTAATCTATTCTGTTGTGTCTTTCATTCACATAAGCTCTTTTACTTTTCTTTGTAGGCTTCCAAATTGTTCTTTATGCTCACCTGGTGTCTTCTTAATATCCTTTATCTCTTTAGTCATATTTTCTCTCAATTCTTTAAATTGATTTAGGAGATTGGTGTGATTATCATTGATCAATTGTCTTAAATCCTGTATCTCTTCAGGATATTTGGTTTGTTCTTTTGGCGGAGCCATCTCTTCCTGTTTCTTATATGGTCTGTAATTTTTTGCTGATGCCTAGGCATCTGAATATGTTGGTGAAATTACTCTGATGGCCAATTTCTCTCTCTTGCCTATTTATTTTTTACAGCTCTTCTTTAATATTTGGTTCAACCTATTCAAAGTCTTTAAAATTACCCAGCTTAAATGATCAAAATTGAGCCAGGGACCCCTAATGGGGAAGTTGGCATTGGAATAGATTTTCTCCCAGGAGTTCGGGATAAGAAATCTAAATCCAATTTTTCTCTATGCAATTTCCAGACTGACCAACAGATGGCGCATCTTGCCACCGAGATATTTCTTTCAATCTCTGCTTTCCTGTGTTTTGGTCTGCCCTAAACCGAGATTCAAAGCAGGTTCTGCTGGCCAAATTCACTGAAGAGAAGCCCCTGACTCCCGTTCCCTTTTCCATTGTAACAGCTGACAGGGAGGAAGACGTCTGTTCCCCTCTCAGTCTGATGCAGTGAACCAGGGTTTTTTCCCGAGTTTAATATCTTGGGGTCCGAGCTGTGAGCCTTTCTTGTCCACTACAGAGATTTGGTAACTCACATTTGTAGTTTGGGGTTCATTTTCTCTCCTTCCCTTACCCTCCTGGGAGTTGTGTAGCACCGTCCTTGTCTGTTCACTGCCAAAGCAGGTCCTTCAGTCAGCTTCTGACCCTTTCTCCATTTTTTTTTTTAGTGAAAGCATTGAGTCCTGCCTGCCTATCCCAATACCAACTTCCCAGAACTCTCTATGTTTCTATTTTGACTTCCTTAACAGAGTTTTGTCTCATAGCCCAAAAAGGCTGTTGGTGCACCCAGCACCACATTCATATTCCAGGCAACAGGAAAGAATAAGTGAAGAAGGACTAATGGGCTCTTCCAGTACTCTCTTTGCCAAATAAGATGATTTCCCAGTAATCTGTCCCAACAATCTCTTTATATGTCATTGCTCATAACTTGGTCTGTGCATCTGAGAAATTGCCATCCTGAATAATTTCGATTTCATAATATTAAAGTAGAATAAATATTGGCTTGATAGCTATCTGTCTCTGCCCCAATAAGAAAAATTGTTATTTTCTATAACTGGGATAATAATATCTTCTTCACAGTATAGTTTGGGAAATTAACACACACATGCACACACACAGAGAAAGCACTTAAAACAATTCTGTGCACACAGCAAATGATACATAAGTAGTTGTTATTATTATTACTATTAATTTATTTTCTAACATTTAATTCCTCCCTTCATGTCAAAAATATGTAGAGGATAGTCAGATCTTGTTTTAGTTTGAATAACAAAAATCCCTTACCAAGATGGTCTAATTCAGGAGCTATAAATTCTATAAACATTTAGGGTAGAGAGATCTGGGTAGAAAGCCAACTTCTTCTATATCATGTCATCTGTATTTGGTTTAGTCAGAAGGGAATTTCTGGAAAATTTGAAATGCACCAGCATGTGTTTAGCTTTGGTCAAGACTCCTTCAACTGTAATGAAACAAAACTCAAGTCAAACTGACTCATACCATTTTGCCAACTTTATTCTCATTAATAATAAGCATGCATAAATATTCACCAGACTCTAAACCACCAACTTCTGCTTAGATTTGTATGCCATCTCAAAGTCCCATAATTGAGTCTTATAGGTGACACATGTGTCATGTGCTCATCCTTGATGCAATTATCCTGGCCAGGCAAATACTTCACAGACCCACTCCTTGAGACAGTGGGTATTTTCAAATCTATCCTGAAAGTAGAGAGGGGGTAGTTCCTTAAAAGAAAGGAAAACTGGAGACTGTTATTAGGAGGAGGAAACTCTTCACCCATTCTCACTCTCTGTTGCTTTTCTACCTCTTTTCTATCTCCATTATCTTTTCGATGATAGCCTTGATTTTTTCTTTCATGGGAAATTGGAAGCAATTAGAATGGAACCACCCTAGAATCCCACCTCATCCTCAACCCATGATTGTACACCCACATACACTGACTAACCATATTTCTATGTAGCAGAAACAGTTCTACCTGTGCACTAGAATACATCTCTTCTCACCTGCTCAAGGACATCATTCCAGCAATTCTCCTCCCTCTTTCTAATATCTGTCTCTGTAATCTGTACTAGATCATCCCCAGCAGCAATACAAATATATTTTTATCTCTCCAGTCCCCATAATAAATCCCTGTATACTAACCACCCACTTACCACATCATTTCTTTTTTCTCCTTCTAAGCAGATTTCTTTGAAAGAGTTTACTATATTCACTGTCTCCAATTTTTCTCCTCCCGTGATTTCTCAAATTCACCCCAATCAGGCTTTTATTTCCACCAGTCCACCAAAACTGCTTCCACCAATGTCTCAATATCCTCCATATTTATTGCTAAATCCAATAGCCAATTATCAGATAAATTTACTTAACCCGTCAGCAACTTTTGACCGAGTAGATCCCTTCTTCTAAATGGGAAGAAGTTTTCTGGAATAATTTCTGCTCTTGGTTTCCATCATTTTCACAATTTCTTGATTCACCTGTCACATACTATTCATTGTTAGTTCCTTGCTGGTCCCTTCTTTTTTTCTGATCTCTTCAATGATGGATTGCTCCAGGACTCAATATTTATTCATTTTCAGCTCTATCTAGGCACTCTAATTTGGTGATCTCAGCCTTTATCGTGATTTCCTATCATTTATATGTGAAAATGATAAAATGTATGTGAAAATGATCAAATGTATAGCTTCTATCCAGAACTCTTACCTGAATCCCAGGCATATACATTCAAGTACCTTACTTACATCTTTACTTTTAGATGTCCAATAGATATCTCGAGTTCAACATGCACAAAACTGAACTTCTAATCTTTCACTTTTCAGTATTTACTCCATGTGCAGTCTTACTGTCTCAGTTAATCATCCATATCTAAAATCTTGGCATCATCTTTATTTGTTTCCTTTCTCATACACTACAAGTATAATTTATTGAGAAATATTTTTAGAATATCCAAAATTTGACCCTAGCAGACTTTTAATTGTTGCTTACTTCAACCCTTGTGGAAGTCTGTTCTTGACACAGCATCCAGAGTGATATTTTAAAAACGGTAAGTCAGATCATGTCACATTTTTAATTCAAACCATTCATGGAATCATCAGAAAAAAACCCAGACATCTTTCAGAAATTGGGAAGTCTTTATGCAATATGAACTCCCTTCTCCTGCAAGTTCAACTACTGTTACCTTTTCTCTTCTTCACCCTTCCCTTCAATCCACACTGGCTCCTTTTCTCCCCATGAGTATGCCAAGCATAGATCTACCAGATTTGGCTGTTTCCTCTGCCTGGACCTCTTTTTCCTCAGATCTCTTAGGGCTTTTCTCAGTTGTCATCTTCTGAAAGAGGTCTACATGCCAACCTTACTTAAAATTGTGAACTCCTTCTCCAACCTTGAATCTTCTGCTACCCTTTTTATGTTTTTACCATAGCTCATATCTTCTTCTAACATTATATATAAAAATTTATTTTGTTTAATTGCTGTCCCCCCACAAAAGTTAAATTCTAGGAGAGTAGATACTTTTATCTCTTATTTTTCCACTGATGCCAAAGGCCCAGAAGAATGTTTGGCACATCCTGGATCCTCAATAAATATTTTGATAAAATGAATTGATACATGTTGGGTAAGGAAAAGGAAATTCCCACTCCATCAACAAGAGAAAAAGTATTGTTTTTTTTTCCTAGATCACAGTATACTATAAAACAAGAGCTATTCAACTATAGACTCTTAGAATTAATGAGTGGTTCCATTAAAGTGGTTAGAACCAATGAGCATGCAAGATCCATAGATTTTCTGCATATTAACAAAATGAGTTGAATTATTTAAAGGGGAAAACAGATTCCACTTTCCATAACAGCAGCAAGCAGTAACTCCTAGAATAGTCCAAATAATGAGTCTGTCAGACTTTACTGTGAGATTAATGTCGAATGCATGAAGACTTGAATACATGTGTAGAGACTTAATTCTGAATGAAAAGTTTCTGTAATGTAGTCATATAACTTTTTTAATATGGAAAAATATTTAGTTGCAATAAAAGAAGAAAAAGTAGAAAAAGTAAGAGAGATGAAGAGGAATTTTCTTTTGCAGATTTTATGGTATAAAGTTTCAGTACTTAGCTCTGATAAAGGCATATGATGATAGTTAAGTAAATAGAAAATGATTTTAGGTAGATTTTTAGGTATCTAGATCAATAGATAGCTAGATAAATAAGTAGAAATCAATCAATCAATCAATCAATCAATAAATAAATAAATAAATACACATATTCTTGAATTCAACAGGAATTAGGTTGGCAACACCAAATCCATATAGACTGAAAGGGCACAGGAATGAATACTGGGCCAATCAATAAAGAAATAAAAATTAGCTAGTATACATTCTAAAGCTAAATATTGAATATCTGATTATTATATAATCATATTGTTAGCAATATTTTTGCTTCCTTAATTATCAATATACCTTTTCCAATTTACTATTGACCTTTCCACCTCCCCTCCCCCATTCACACCATCCCTTTATTCCTATTTCCCTCATCATTTTCTAATTCTCCATAATTGTCAATTAAAATTCACTGCTAGTCTGGGGCAAACTTTCTTCCTTCCCAACATGTCCAACATGTTATTTACTGTTAGGAATATCTTGTTTACAGTAGAATTAGTAAGTGAAAAGTATTTCTTCATTTAGTTCTGGAAAGCTATACAGAAAATGGGTCTGCACACCTGTTATTTGAAACACAGCCAGGTATTTTAGGTGATAAGAAAATTGGTAGAGAAAGAAAAGAGTACAGTCAATTTCTATTTTTGGGATACCTGTTTTCTATTGGGCAGAAAGTTCCTTGGTAATGAGGTTATGGTAGTTTAATAAAGAGATTATCATGATCTGAAGTAATGAATATAGAGCTAAGTTTTCCTTTAGCAATAAAACAACTAACACTAGTAAGCACTTACTATGTGTTGGAAAGAGTATTGCACCAGAAATGAATAGAGTTTCTTTGAAGTCCCAACCCCTCTTCTAGTTCGAGCAAGTTGTACAAACTATCTGAGCTCTTGTTTTCTCCACTATAAATGGATATAAAATCCATGCAACCTACCTCATGGAAATGCTATAAAGATCCAGAGACAATACAGGGAAAGTGTTTCTTAAATCTTATTTTAAAGTAAATCTATATTTTTACACTTTTTTTATTCAACAAACAGCAAGTTTGAGTGTTTGCTGAGAACTGAGGGTAATGTAATATGTTCTAGAAACCCAAGTGTTTCTGTGTGCATGTGAATGTATGTGTTTATGTGTGTGTTTCTTTTTTGAATTCAAATTCCTTTGGTCTGAGCTCAGAATCTGAGTTCTACAAAGTTTCAGTTACTTCCCATATTCAGATACAAACCCATTCCTACATTTACTTTTTCTGACTAGCTCCTTTAGAACTTAGAGTTACATAGGACATGAAAGAATATATGTGTGTGGTATGTGTGTGTATGTGTGTATTTGTATATATGTATATGTTAATTAGTTTCTATTGTTTAGAAAAGGAATGAATAAAAATTCAAAAAAAGTTGGCAAAACAGGGGCACATATTCCTGTATGGCAACCCTAAGCTGGAATTCACTAGCAGCAGTCCTCTGTAGACATGGAATCTATAGTCCCTACCACTCACTGTTGCCCACTTAACTCATTTATATTATCTGTGTACACCCTGTGCCCATGTGAATTTGCAGCCTGTGGGTCAGGGCATGCAGAGATAGGAAAGGGCATTCCATAAGGACTGCAATACAAGTAAATGCAAAGAGAAAATCAGGAAGCCACCTGGGTGCAGCTTCAGCCTGTCCAGGTTAAGAGTTAGGGCAGCCTGTAAGGGAGAGATAGATGGTTTGAACTGGAAGGTAGTGAGAGGGTAGCAGTAGAATCTCAGATTGGAAGCAGGTTATGAAATCAATGAACAGAAAGCCTATGCAGGGCAGAAAGAGTCTCTGAGAAACTCATTTCAAATCCCTGACTTCCACAAGGCATGGGCTGCAGAGTGCTAACAGGCGGCACACCTGGCATCCCAGAATTGACTTTGGCACAGCGCGACTTATGCTAATCGACAAGCTGCCAGTCCACCAGCTACCCTCCGCGCCGCGGTCAGAGACTCATCCCCGTCAGCCCACTGCCAATTAAGAAAGTGAGTGAAGCAAAATACATTAATAAGCCATACAAGTAAAATAGAAAGCCTTTCTAGGTCTAGTCTAGAGGCAGGTTTAGAAGTTTCAGGAATATAAGGTGGCTTGATTAGCTTCATTGATGTGATTTAAAGTCCAGGTCTATTATTTCCTAATAATAAGGCATGGGGAGAATTAAAAGAATATACCATCCTTGTGTAAGTGAATATTTATTTTTAGTGTTTGACAAGGACATACAAATACCACTTTAATACACTTTGCAGTGATCACTTACTGCAAGTGTCTCTTATTTTCCTACACTGAAATCTATATAATAGTGATACAAATAAATAAAACTAATGTTTATTGAGCACCTTCTGTGTATCATATACTGTGTTAAGCACATCAGATTTACTCATTATTTAATCCTGGGGAAAAATATCCCCAGTTAAGAAAGTATCATTATCTCCTTTTTTTAAAAAAAAAAAAAAAGAAAAAAGAAAAAAGCTTTGAGAGCCATTAGGAGTTTTCTTCATTATCATTCAGTGGTCAGTACGAAAGATAGAATCTCACATTAGATCTCTAATGCTTTCTCTCTTTCTAGTACAGCATTTTGCCAACAGACTATATTTTTACTTTCTTCTTCTTCCTTTTAGAGTCCGAAGTCAGAAATATCCTGGTTGATGGCTTTATACATAAGTAATTTTTTTTGAGAGCCAAGCTTACAAACCTAGATGAGAACTTGAGGTGAATCTTTTGACTTAAACTCTCCTAGTTAGTTGTTAGCTTTAAGTAGTGTCTATATCTATTTTTTTTTTTTTTGATTTCCTTATAATATGCCAGAAATTGATACTACCAGATTATGGTACAAAAATTAATTGATACATTACATGGCTTTTCAAAGTTTAGAACTGCCTAGGTGTCATATTTTGCATTTTTAAGCAAAATTAACCTAACTAACCTAGGTAGTTAAAAGTATAGATACTTATAATAGGATCACCTTAGTAATTAGAAACGTCTATTTAATCTGGGGTGAAGCATTTGATTACATTCTGTAATCCCATTTCCCCATCATATAATTTATCTTGGAACTCATCTGTGAAAACTTTACTAATTTATGGAGTAAATGAAGGAAATTTTAGGTACTTCAGGAGGCAGGTTTTTGTTGTATTGTTTGTGTTTTTATTTTATTTTTGTAAATATACTTTTAATTTTCTTCACTTGAGCTGTGAAATAACAAAGTGGTTGGTAATGGCTTTTACACTCTTGAGTATTTTACACTTTATAGATATTCGGGTCATTAAATATTTAGTTTCACTACAGCAAAACTTTTAGTGTATATTCTTAGTTTTTTAATTCTCAAAAATAATGAAAATTATTTATTTTCACACATGTACTAATGTACTAATCTTTCAAGGAAATGATTTCCAGTTGGATGACTTTTATATGATAAAAAATTCTCTAGTAATACTTTATTCATCACAAATAACATAATATGTTTTAAATCACCTCAGGGGCCTATTCAAAATCACCAAAACTATTAACATTTGAACACACTCACCCTGAATTTATGGCAATGGAGTTACAAGATTGAAATAGCAAAAGAGCTTGTTAACAATAGGGAGTTTATACAAGAGAGTGTTTTCTATTGTCCTCGGCTCTTTTATTGTCTTCTTGTTAAAAACTGAATTTATTATTTTATTTTAAATGCATGGAATCAGAATCTCAATATTGCATTTATCAGTCACAGCACATAAGGCAATGGTGCAGAAGTATACAGCAATATCATGGTTCACAGAGTGATATCCCTAAGCAATCCAATGTTATTTCTTGACCCAGCCTTAACTTATTACAGAATCTCCAGCTCTCTTTTGATTTCATTTGAGATTAGATGTGAAACATGATACACTTTATCACTCAAATGTAGCAAATTATGATTTGATGGGTAATTCTTGCTAGAGAATAGTCTTATATCATAATGTCACCACTGAGTCCATTTGATGTTATCAGGCTATCAGATTATACCTAATTAGGCAGCTGAATCATATTCATTTAGAAATATAGAAATAGAGTAGTTCGGTCATGAATACTGTGTATTTAACAAGAACAGAAATATGTGAATCTATTCTGAAAAGCTTCTGAGTGTTCTTGGAATAATGGACGAATGGAAGAGAATCCAGTCCAAAGCTTTACTCTCTTTTTCCTTGTGAGCCACGTTAATTTTTTTCTCAAGATAGAAAATAAATAACTAAAATAAAATAGGCAACTATTTAAGCAGTGCATTTCCAAAGTGTACTGTGATTTTTCTTAAACCACCACTAGATGGAACTCTTGCATCCTTGGTTTAGAGTCATAGCTTCTTTATCCACACTTTATCTGGGGGGCATCAAAAGGAATCAGAAATAGCAGGGAAGGTATAGTTCTTTTTAGTTGCCAGGTTCTGCATAAGAAATATGCATACATCATTTAATGCTCAGGACCCTATGAGATGTATATTATAATTCCCATTTTAGAGATAAAGTCAATGAGGTTCAGAGAAAAAGGGAAAAAAAGAAAGGGGCCATTTAGCATTTTTTAACAATTCTTTATACCCAGCATATGTGCTCATACTTTATCATCCCAACAATTCCCAAAAATACCACTTACATTTGCAAATGGGGGGAGGGACTGAAGCTCAGCAAAGTCTCAGAACTGCTATGGCAGGGGCGAAATCCAAACCTTGGCCTGACTTTAGTTCCCATATTCTCTGTGCGTAGCCACTTCTCAAGCAATTTTAACACTTTAATGAACAATATAACTTTAAAGTTTGTAAAGACCTCAGCAGCTGCAGTAGTAAAATGCAAGGGTTAGATTAAATGATTTTTTTTCACATAGTAAATTTTTTTAAATTATACATTTTCTAATTTTTTAAAAGATATTTAGATTACACAAATGTCACATGAAAATACAGGGGACTCCCATATGCCCTGCTCACCACCCCTCCCACATTAACAAATCTTCATTAGTGAAGTAAATACATTGCAATTGATGAACACATTTTGAAACATTGCCACTAAAAGTGGGTCAAGGGTTACATTGTAGTTTACACTCTCTCCCACCCAATTCGGTAGATTAAATGATTTTGAACAGTGTATTATATGGGCATACAATTGAGTTTGAAAGAAAATCACACTTATAGATTAATCAGTATTAATTACCAGGAAAAGTGTGGACTCTGGTGAGAGACTGCCTGAGTTTGTATCCCACATCTACTACTTGCTAATAGTATGATCATCATTAAGGTGTTAAAGGTTTCTTTGCTCCAATTTCTTATCTCTAAAATGGGGATAATAATATTAATACCTTCCTTACAGGGCTGTTATGAGGATTAAATAAGTTAATACATGAAAAGTTCTCTTAGAATAGAACTGGCATATAATGAGTATTCTTATGTGAAAGTTTTTTTAATGTTTTTATTTGGACTAATGTTATAATATGGGATCTAGATACAAAAGCCATCAATTAATACTATTTTCATATTTATACTATGTTGTGATTAAACCTCTGTTTCATTCCAAAGCTTATTAGATTCATAAATTGTATATTACTTTTTATAGAATATGTACCTATTGTCTAACCGTGTTACTGTTTACAACTTTTGAATTCTTTCCTCTGATGAACCAACAGACAATGAGTATTTACTGTTGCCAGAGTTTGGGTTTTGTGGCACTTTTTAAAAAGATGAAGTAAGCAACATGCCCTCTCCACATAAGCTTCTCATAGTATGGAGGGATTCGACAGATATGTGAAAAATGAATGAAATAAAGGATCACAAGTACTGCAAGAGAAATATCCAAAATAAGCTAGGGTCAAAAAACAAAGGGATAAGGGCATTGGAATTGTTCTGCATGATATTGCAATGACAGACACAGGCCATTATACATTTTGTCAAAACCTATAAAATTGTACAGGGCAAAGTGTAAACCATAATGTTAACTATAGACCATGGTTAGTAGCAATGCTTCAATATTTGTTCATCAATTGCAGCAAAGGCACCACACTAATGTAAGATGTTATTAAAGGGGAAAATATGAAAGGGGGAGGGGTGGGGTATATGGGAATCCCCTCTATTTTCAATGTAACTTTCCTGTAATCTAAAACTTCTTTTAAAATAAAATTTAAAAAACTAAGGGAAGCAATTATATCTGAGGAAATAAGAGAAGTCCACCGAGAAGAAGAATTAAGACAAACCTTGCAAGTTAGCATAATAGAAAAGGCCATAGTCTAAGGAAAGAGTACACAATTATCAAAAGCAATATGGAACATAACACAGGCATGGGGTTAATTTGTTTGTAAGGCTGGTTGGATAGACAGAAGCCAGGTCATAGACAGCCTCATATCCCATGCTAAGGATATGGAGACAATCTCAAGGGTATTTTAGCAAGGAAGTAAAATGGGCATCTTTGAGTTTTGGAAAAGATTATTTGGGGAAGACTATTTGGTGAATATTGAAGAAAATTGAAAGGGTATGAGAGTGGCGACAAGGTGACAAGTTAAGAGATAATTGATATATCTTAGAGGTAAGAAATGAGCACTTGAAATAGAGCAATGCATTTCAATAAAGGGAAGTTATAGATTTGAAATATACTATGGAGGCAGAAACTGCAGGATGCAGTGTATGTAAGAGAGAAAGAAATGTAAGCATTGCAGAATACTCCTAGATTTCTAATTGAGAAAGTGGGTAAATAGAATGTTGTTCCCTGTAATGGAAAATTATTAAAGACATAATAAGTTTTGGTTTAAGATATACATTTAATTGTGAATGCTTAAAATTTGAGATTTCTATGGGGATCCTGTCTCTTGTATTACCACAAAATGTTTCTCTGGTCTCCTTGTCTCTCTTCTTACCATCCTTCTGCCCATTCTGCAAGAGGTGGCAAGAGTGATCTTTCTAATCAAATATAATTATAACCCTCCCAGCATCCATGGCTCTACATTGTAGCTATTGATTGAAATCCTTACCATGGATTAAAATGCCTTCATGAGGCTTCCTCAGCCTAACTATAACTCCTCCCCTTCTAAGAGACTCATTGGGGGTTATTTTTGTTTTCTCGTTTGTTTGTTTGTTTGCTTGCTTGCTTTGCCTTGAACATATTCACTAGATTTTTACAGTATATTTTTATGTTGCTTCCTCGAAAAGGCCTTTCCTGACTCCAGAGTCTTGGATAGGTACCCTTTAGGTAATCTCTGAGCACTCCATATTTTCTTCATCACTTTATTATATTATATATGTCACTTGCCTATCAATTATCTGCATCTTCCAGTAGATTATATTCTCTCTCAGCATACAACCCATATCATATATCAGTATCGAGCAAAGGGACTGCCACATGGTAGACTTGATAAACTTTTACTGAATAAATGAATGCACTATAGAAAGTTTAATAAACTTTTTATTGAACTCATAGGAAGATACCCAAATAACAGCTGTTTGTCTCTGAAGTTCATGAGATACATCCTTGAAGATTTTCATCATATTAGAGCAGGTTAGGAAATGAAAGTAAAAGAAGTTGTTGAGGGAGAGCTGTAGAGTGAGAAAAGTGGAGGAGTATGACGATACCCTGCAGAATACCATCAGTTAAAGGCTGGTGGTGAAGAACAGCCTAAAGAAGACTAAAGAGGAGTGTCCAAGAACTAGAAAGTACAGTATTGGCTCCAGAATTTCTAAAGAGATGCAGCCAAATGTTTGGAAGTGGGCTTGGGAAGCTGTATTTGCATAGCAAGGCCATTATTGTCTTAGATTATATATATGTTTGGATGGCTTGCAGGAGGCCAGTGTAGACTATTGACCTGACTAAAAGCTTCCCCAGTCATTATTTAGCTTTGACACAGACCCAGAAAGCCTTGGGTCTGGATAGCCCAAGGAAGATATTTAGGAAAGGAGAGGTCATTGGTGCCAAATGAGAGAGGAAAAGTGAAAGCCAAAAGAGTCCATTGGATTTAACAATAGCAATTATTTCTGACTTTTTGCTGTAAGCTTTAAGTAGCTTACCAAGAATACAAGTCTGATTGTAGCTATTTGAAGAGTGAATGGGAGGTGAGTAGTGATGACAGCTAGAATCAGCTTGACTGTGGAGAACAAAGAGCAGGGAAGAGCTAAAAGAGGATACAGAAAGTAAGTATTTTATATATGTTGAGTTTTATTTGGTTCTATTAGTATATTAGAGGGTTAGTATAACATTCCTTTCCAACTTTTCCAAGTTTAGAACACAATCTATATAATCACAGACCTCCTTCTGTCAGAAACAATTCATTGACTTCTAAAAACTTAAGTGTAAAGGAGACCCTGATTCTGACTGCACACACCAAATCAAGACTACATTTCTCTACTTCCCTTAGAGCTAGATGTGGCCATATGAATAAGTTCCCAAAAAGATATAAGTAAAAACCAGGTGAACAGTTTTTGGTTTGTGACCTTTAGTGAGAGGACACAGCTTCTCTGTTTCCTGCAATGCAGATGAAGTGTTGGCAAGCCTTCCTGAACCTCAAGAGCATGGGCAACACATGGGCAGAGAAATAAGATAGAGACAGCCTCGGTCTCTGAGAACAAGGCCAACCACCCTTGGACATATGCTATATCTGTTACGTGAGAAAGAGAGGAGGGAAATCAACAGCAACAACAATAACAAAACCCCACCTTTATCTTGTCTGCTTTCCTACCTGCTCGCTGTAGAGAAGTCTTTAGTTGGTGCTTAGCTTAACACCTTTTCTAAAACAACTCAGGATGTGTATATTTGGGCGTGTGTATACTAATGACAGACAGTATACATATATTCATATACACACATATACATATATACTATATATACATCACATATATATACACTATATGTTCTACATATGTGTGTGTCATATGTGTGTATGTGTATATATATAAAAATCTATTGTCAATCTTCATTATAGATTCCATATTTATGGCATTTCCTTTGTGGACCTGCACAGAGTGGTGAAAAATTTGAGTTGCAGTCATTCCCAACTGAGGTTGAACAAGACAACTCTTTACCTACTTGTTTCAGTTCTCATAGTGTAACCAAGTGCCCTTTTCGTGATATATTTAATGACACTTTTTATATTTTTGTGCTTTGATGATTTCATTGATTAAAATGATCCCAATCACAGTGATGAAGTGCTTTCTAGTCTTCCTAAGTTCAAGTAGGCTGTACAGAGAAAATACACAGGCAGACTCATACAAGCATGATTTTAGGGTTGCTGGCTATGGATTCAATGTTAATAATTCAACACCTTATTTAAAGAGCTCCAATTACCTGCCGCCCAATGTGGTTTATGATTAAACTTGCTTAAGTTTATGTTCAGAAGCTTTGTTTAAATGTTGCTCTAAAAGGTTTTGAAGGCAGTGATACTGTTTCTAGTTTGGATGAAATGGGGGCAGTCTCTAAAAGGCTGGTGAAATATAGACTTTCCTGAGGAATCATTGTATGAATATATAAGGAGGAAGAGAAGGATATACAGTGTCTTTAAACTGAAACACACCTAAAATAAGGTTATATATTGATTGGTTGATGAAATGTTTTACTGGAGGCTTACTGGAGCCTCACCCTGTATTTCACTTAAGGGCAATAATTTAGTATTCCCTAATTCAAGGTTCAGAGACTTTGTAGAGCACAATAACCACAAATAACAAGAAGCAACTATATATATGTGCTTCAGTATGTGAGTGTTAAACAAGAAGCAGCTATCTATGTGCATGTATATATGAGTGTATGTATATATGTGTTTTTTATATATGTATGTATGTGTGTGCATGTATGTATTTTTTTTTTACCTTATTGCATTTATAATGCTCAAATATCCCTAACCGTTGCTGATTTCTTGTA
This sequence comes from Tolypeutes matacus, assembly GCA_026826555.1. Classification (NCBI taxonomy): domain Eukaryota; kingdom Metazoa; phylum Chordata; class Mammalia; order Cingulata; family Chlamyphoridae; genus Tolypeutes; species Tolypeutes matacus. Next base: position 17,277,335 of record JAKSZT010038599.1, on the reverse strand, counting down.
TGTATTTTTTAATAGTTTATTGAGCACAAAAAATGTTTGTTTAGGAACTCTGAGTAATCATATATGTGTCTAATCCCAAATTACTCAAGGTACCATTTCCTTATTCATGAATTCTAGAACTAATAGTGACCATCTGTCTATTTTTATGTATTTGTACATTAAACCTTAAACACACCCATACATACCCACACATTTCTGTGTCTATATACACTATATTTATTCATTCAATCAATCTGAAAGTATTTGCCAGGCACTGTGCTAGGCTTTACAGAAACAATGGTAAATAAGAAAAATATGATCCATACCTTCACTGAGGTTACTCTAGTTAAGGAGATAGGCAAATAAACAATTGCAATACAGTATGATGTAAGTTATAGGAATATGCAGAGTTCTTACTGATAACATAGAAGGGACACTCAACCCAGAGTTGTAATATTAATTCATCCTCACAACTTCAGGCTCCATCACTGATTTCCCAGGGCTCTTGAATATTCATGTGTGTATATGTATGTGGCTTTTACATTCATAATGACTACAAATAAATTTCAGTTTTAGCCATGTAACATCTTACTAATTTAACAGTTAACATGCCTAGTGTTAAATTAGTGTGATTACCATTTCCATGTGAATGTTCTCCTTATTTTAAATCTTAAAATGTGATTGTTGTTTATGCTTGTGGTAAAAGTATTAAATCATTATTTGACCAAACATTATAGGTCATATTTTTGCCAAAAATATAATCAGACCATTCATGGAAAAACATAAAAGATTCAGCAAGCCAATTGAATAAATAGTAATTAAACACTTAGTTTATTTCTTGAACTTTTCCTCTTTTTCACAATTTATTTTGAAATGGTTTAGATGGAGCAGTATTATAAAATCCTCTGGTATTGTATTACAATTATTTTTTCTTTCATTTTTACATGATTTCAAAGTTCCCTTCTTAAGAGTCAGTTAGCAGGAACACAGTGAACTGTTAGAGCATGTGTTTCAAAATTAATTATGCTGGCCAAATTCAGAGACTTGTGAATTTGCCTTGTTGAATATCTGTCATGTGCTGATACCAGCTCATTTTTTAATTCCAGAATGTTGCCTATATTGATTCATTTCCTTGTTAAATTATGACCCTGTTTTTCTGATTATCTGTCAAACTCAAGTGCCCAGAACACACCAAAATATTCAGAATGAAAAAAAAAAACAAAAAAAAACCGACATCTGACTAATAACATGGGAAGTTATTTAAAAATCTTATTAAAGTCAAGGCACTGAGCTTCAGGTTTTAGTTTACATTTGAAGAACTTGCAAGTCATCACTCCCTTCCTTTCAAGCTAAAAGGTTAAAAAAAAAATCCTAAAACTAAAGACTTTTCTTGCACTCACAAGAGAATGAGTTGACAGGCAAATTGTCCCCCACCCTGCAGTAGAAATACTTAAATGGTTATTTTGATGGCTTGCTGGAGGCTGAGTGTGGACTAGTGTGAGAGTGAGACACTCCTGAGGGTCTTGTTATTATGGGGGCCCACAAGTATTTGTGGGCTTAACCTACATTAATCCTACCAGGTAAGAAAGACCCCTTCCTGAGTATGGCATGGAAAGGGTGAGGAGAAGAGCAATCACTGTGAAATTCACCCTCATCTTTTTCCCTCTTCATAACAAAAACCTACACTCCAGAGGAAGAAACTTGATTATAATTAAAATAGTAATGAATAATAGAAAGAACACTGGAAATTTCCCAAATATTTGATAATTATGCAACACACTTCTAAATAATCCATGGATCAAAGAAGATGTCAAAAGAGAAATTAAAGAAAAATGTTTTCCAAGTAAAAATGAAAACACAACTTATCAAAATTTATGAGATGCAGGAAAAGCTGTGCTTGTAGGGAAATGTATAAAATCTTTTACATATATCAGAAAATAAGAATGCTCCAAAATCAATCATTTAATATTCCACCTTAGAAACTAGAGAAATAAGAGCAAATTAAGCCTAAAGGAGGTAGAAGGGGAGAAAATTAGTAGAAATCACTAAAATTGAAAACAGGAAAACAATAAAGAAAATCAAAATAAACTTGTTCTTCAAAAATGTCAAGAAATTGATAAATATCTATTCAAACTAAAAAAAGAAAAAAAAGAACAGACACAAATGAATAATATTTGAAATGAAGGCAGGGTTATCATTGATTCCATGAAGTGGACTAATTATTTGAAAGACGCAAAATAGCAAAATTCACACAAGGAGACCTAAATAGCCTGAATAACCTTATATCTATTAAAGAAATCAAATCAATAATTAATAATCTTCCAAAAAACAAAGCACCAGGCTTACATGATTTCACTGATGAATTCTACCAAACATTTCAAGAAGTAATACAAACCAGGACTCTGGATTATTGAAAACCCCTCACCGCTGCCTTGAGAGTCTCGTTGATACTTCATTCTACAGATATTTATTGGTGCTTCCTATACCCCCCCCCACACACACACACACACACTCTGGATACAAAGTGAAAAGGCAGACTCCCTGCCTTCAATGAATCTTCGGTACTAGTTGGAGACATTGATACAAACAATTACAGTAAAGTAAATACATGCTATAACGAGAGTAAAAGGAAAGGAGTGGTATTCAGCAAAGTTGTTTCCTAATAGAAACACTTATAGTTGACATCTTAAGTCTCCATAGGTGTCGATTGTTCTTGAGGACATAGTTATGTTATAGTTTAACTGGAAGCAGGCAGAGCATAAATGAACAAGACTTTCACTGCATTCTTGTTTACCTTCCACTGAAATATTGAATGCAATTGTTAGTTTGAAGCCTATCTATTTATCTATTTTTTTATTTGGGAGGATTTCTTAATGCATGACTTTTCCTCTTTTCTCCTCTTCCTCTTCCTCCTCTTTCCTCATTTACTCTTCCTTCTCTCCTACTTTCTTTTTTTAAAATAAAACTAATATTTGGGCCACAAACACATAACTTCCCATAAGTTTTCTCATTTAACCTCATCTCTGATGAGGGTATGGAGAAACTGAGCTTCAAAGAGCTAAGCAATTTCCCCAGGTTACCAGGGAGTTATCATACCCACTTGGTCTCAGATTTGTGTCTCTCAAGTCCTTGTTCTTAGCTGTATACCACCCGTTTCCCAGGCCTCAATGATGGAATTGGAAAACACTTGTTGAGAATGCCTGAATCCACTTTGGGGGGAAAAAAACTGTATAGGTGCAATGCAATTAAATTAAAATCAGTTCTTTTAAGCCCTGATACATTACTTACTATGACTTTGGCAATATTACATATCCAGGCAAGGTTCAAGAAATGTTTTCTTTTCAGCTTCAGGATTCTCTTTCCTCTGGATTGTCTATCTTGTACGGCTCATCTGCTATTTGTCTCATCCTATATTCTAAAAGGATGACATTTCCTATTAGTCCTCTTATTCTCAGACCTGCCGTTTTCAAAGTGCACTTGGAGCACTGAGTTTTTATAAACAATATGATTAAAAGTCTTTTTTGCTCAAATGCTGTCATGAAAATACTTGCCACTAATTATTTATTACTTTGGGTTTGCATAACTTTCTTTGGGTCAGTGTTTTTCTCTAACCTGAAGAGTTTGCACATTTGGCATTAAGTTTCTGTGTGAACTTCCCTGCAGTGGGGTGAAGTAGGGGAGAAGGAACTTCCTTCTTAGCATCTATGATGAAATTGAATCGCCTCAGGAAAGGAAACATGAACATTCACACTTCCTAGGTAGCTCCCCAGTCCTGCACATATTTTGTTTAGCTTAATATGGTCCTTTAACCACTTTGTATCCAGTGTTACATCACACTGATATTCTAATTGGTAACATTGTATCCCATGCTGTTCATTTCTAGTGTTCATTTATTTGTGTAGATCCAAATTTCTAAGCTACAGCCTATTCCTTCTGCCTGAAGAATTTCTTTAGCTTTTTGTTAATAAAGTAGGTCTTCTGCCATGAAATTGCCTCAATTTTGATTATGAGAAAATATCTTTATTTTTCTGTCTCTTTTGCAAAATACTTTTGCTGGGACTAGAATTTTAGGTTACCCTTGCTCCTATATAGCTAATGCATTTTTTTCTCTTTGGTTTCACATTTTCTCTTTGCCTTTGCTTTTTAGCAGTGTGCACATGAAATACCTATGTGTGACATTTTCTGAACTTCTTGTACCTGGTTTCATGTCAGTAATTTTGAAAAATTCTCAGACATCATTTACTCAAAGATTTATTCCCAATTGGAATTCAAATTATTTATTTTTTACTCTGATGTTGTCCCATAACTTGTGGATCCTCTTTTCTGTTTTCCATGTTCTATTCACATTGTATTTCAGTTTGGGTTTATTATTGACCTATCTTCAGATTGTTTTCTTGACTGTGCAAAATCACTGAGGAGCCCACCAAAGATATTCTTTATCTCTGTTGTGGTATTTTTTTTTTCACTCCTAGCATTTCCATTTGATTCTTTTAGTTTCTATCTCCCTGCTGAAGGCTATTAGCCAGGCAGTGAGAGTGTAACTGCTCTTGTGTGATGTCTACCCCATCCATGAGATAGTTAAACAGATTAATCATAATTATTTTAAATTCCCTGTCTAATATTTCTAAGATCTGTGTCTTATCTGAGTCTTATTCTGAAGATTGCTTTGTCTTTTCAAGCTGATATTTTTTCATGCCATTTTTACTTGTAATTTTTTGTTGAAAGCTATATATGTTGTATAGTATCAGTATATACTGGTATACATATTTTTTAATGTTTAAAATCTAAGTGTTGTAGCTTTGAGTTAGGTATACCAGAAAAATATTTTATGAATCTTAATCCGTTCCTGTAAGTGTGAGCCCATTGTAAATAGGACTTTTTGATGAGGATTACTTCTGATAAAGTATGGCTTAAATGAATCAGGATGGGTCTTAATCCTATTTCTGGAGGCTTTGTAGATAAGGCTACAGAGAGAGAAGTCACAGGGAGCAGCAAGAAACTACAAGCCAATGGAACTTAGGAGAGAAAGGAAAGGTACTGCCAAGGTCATTGCCATGTGACAAAAAAGCCACGGACCAAAGATTGTTGGCAGCCAGCCCCAAAATGCCACAGTCTTCAGAGAGAAATATCACCTTGCTGCTGCCTCAATTTTGGACTTATCCTAGCCTCAAAGCCATGAGCTAATAAATTTCCATTGTTTGAGCCAACCCATTGTACAGTATTTGTTTTGGAGACTACTAGGAAACAAATGATTTTTGGTACCAGAAAGTGGGGTACTGCTATTGCAAATACCTAACAATGTAGAAATGGCTTTGAAATTGTGTAATGGGTAGAGGCTGGAAAAATTGTGAGGTGCTTGATAGAAAAATCCTGGATTGCCTGGAAGATACTACCAACAGTTCCATTGGAATGGTATTCCAATGAGGCCTTAGAAGAAAATGATGAATGTGTTATTGGAAACTGGAGGAGAGGTGATCCTTATAATAAAGTGGAAGAGAACTTTGCAGTTCTGATGTCAGATTGAAGGTGTACCTTGAAAGTGATGTACTTGGATATTTAGCTAAGGGGAATTCCAGGTTAAGTGTGGAAGGTGCAGCTTGGCTTTTCCTTGCACTTATAGTAAAATGTAAGCAGAAAGGGATTAACTGAGAATTGACCTGTTGAGGAAAAAAGAATCAGAACTTGATGGTTTGGAAAAATCTCAGCCTATCCAATTGGTGTGCTCTGAGATTAGGTGTAGAAGCAGATCTCTCAGGGACCTCCCTGAGCTTTCAGGAGCTGAGTACCCAGAGGGGATGGTTTCACGTTAGGGTTTAACTGAACCTACGTGAGGTTTGGGTTGAACATAGATCCAGTCAGCCATTTCAATTGATGTCAGGATTGGAAATGCAGTTATTCAGGAAGGATTTGTAGAAAGTTCTATTGTCTGATGCTTTGGATTCACTTGACTTGCATGCAAAGATGACAAGATTTTGGAAAATTTGTATGAGAAGAACCCCTGCCAGCCTGGACTGAAAGGGACAGAGAGGGGATGAATTGAAGCTCTAATTTAATTGCTTTCCTTTTAACAACTTTGGTTGTACCTCCATGAGCTAAGTCAGACTACAGAAACCATTCCAGGTTCAAAGGTCAGAGAAAATGATGATTTATACTCAGCTAAGGTTGCTTTCACTTGGTTTCACTCTTCAACCTGAAAAGCTTAAGGAAACAAGATGGTGTGAGTGACCATGGCTCCCAGTTACCTCCCTTAACTCTCAACGATGATACGCCTGAAGTCTGGCCTCAATAGTCCTTTCTGGGGGATTCATGATATCAGAGAAGACCAGAACTTCAGATGTTTTACATTTTACAGCTTTTATATTTTAATTTAATGCAGTTTGGTTATTTAAAATCCACTGAGGATTATGTTTGAAATATTCCTCATGTCTACCCCAGGCATAATCCATCACTATTACCATGATTTCACATCCTAAAATCTTTCCATCTCTCCACATCTCTCTATCTTTAGTTTCTCCAACCTGTTCCAAATGAATTAGAACATTGCAATAGCCTCTCAACTAATTATTCTGCATCTTCTTTTTTTCTCTTCCAGTCCATTGCCACATGGCAGCCAGAATCATGACACTACCTGTTTAAAATTAACTCTAATGCCTTCTCATTGCTCCTAAAGTCAAGTTAAATCTATCACCTTGATACATTTGAACCTTCCCTTTATAGTCTGACTCCTGTTTCTCTCTCTGGCATTATATCCTTACATGAGACCCTATTTTCTGCCTTCACATTATGTAGGCTTCTTTCCACTCCTCCTACATGCCATATGCTACCAATACCCCTATTTTCTTGGTCTAGAATTATCTTCCCCTCTCAGGTAACCTCTTTAACTCCTTTATTTTCTTAGGGAAGTCTTACCTAACATCCTAGTCAAGGTCAGATCACCCTGTTATAGACTATATAGTGCTTGCCCAGTTGTCATTTTAAATCATTTTTGTGCTGTTATTTTATTAACATCTCTTAGATATCTTATCTGTGTTGGCTCACATTTCATTCCCACCTTTACAGTGTCAGGCACAAAGGGGGGCTGAATTCATACTTGTTTTTTGTTTGTTTTTTTAAAGAAAGAGTGGAGTTATTTCTTGCAAGTAGTATAAGAAATAAATGCTATCAAGTACTAATTCTTGGTCCTGCCATTTCTATAATAATTATTGATTCATTTAGATAACACTTACTTACCTTTTATCCTTTTCAAGTACCTTTTTGACATTTTGAAAAGAAGAAAAACAGGCTCTAATCAATATAAGTTATTGGGGGATTTAATCATTTAAGCCAACAGAGAAGTCAAAAAAATATATGATAGATGTTTGTCTTAGCTTTGTTAAGCTGCAATCACAAATACCAACAATGGGTTGGCTTAAATAATAGGAATTTAGACTATATTTGTAACTGCTTATTTATTTATCTACTTACTTAATTTATTTACTTATTTACTTAATTTATTTATGAGGAGGGTGTTGCCTTGTCCATTGGGCTTAAAGGAGAACGCACTTTATCAGAATGTCTGTTGTTGTTCCTGCCGTTTCTAGCAGTGACCAGCAGGTGGTGTTAACCAATCTTACATGCAGGTTCTATTGCAGTTTCCATGCCTGTTTAGACTTCTCCCTCTCTCTCCAACCCAGATCCCACTCGCAAATGCTCACAGGCAAGCATATGATGGGTATAAAGGTTGACAGGAGTAGATTTTTTAAATTTTATTTTTCTGATTGAAAATTGCTTTCAGGATGACTTTTTTTTTTTTCCTTACACGCATTGTAGTCTCGTGCTTGTTCTAAATGCTTTACATGCAGGAACTCATTGGAAAGCATTATTCTTAATCCCCACTTTGCAATTGAGGAAAAGAGGTTCAGAAATTCGCCCATGGTCATAAGATTAGAACTCAGGCATCTGGTCCTTGAACCCATGGTATCCAGACTCTGTGCTGAAAATTGAATCATGAAACTTTTTAAGCAGACTGTATTGTAGACATATTTACAATCAATATATACCCCTGTTTCATTCCTTAAAATTTTCTTTGAGGATATACATAGTGTAGATATTATTTACTAAACTAATTCCCTATCAATGAATATAGCCAAATGTCGCCACTTTTTGCTGTTAAAAGCAGTGCTGGAGTGAATAGTATTTATATCATTTGTCTTTGCATATTTTCTTGCTGTCATTTCAGTAAGATAGATTGCTGGTAAGAATTAAAATAGCTAGAATTCACTGAACACTTATAATGTGCCAGGCATTATGCTTGGTGCTCTAAAAAGATTATCATATTTAAACCTCATAACATACCTATGAGGTAGGTACCATTCTTGTCTTATTTTATTGATAAGGAAAGTGATGACTGAGGTAGCATGTAGTGGATCTGGGATTCAAAAACAGGTGTCTGATTCTGAGGCCATCTGAGGCCTTAGCATAATATTAACTAGTACTTTATATTACCTTTGCCTTAAGTAGAAGTGAAATTAGTAGGTCTCAGTTTATACCTATTCAAAATATCAGGAGAGATGACATCAACAAACAAATAAACAGAAAGAGTAGAATAAAGAATTGGGAAATTCTACTCCTCCATAAAAGCAACAAAAATATTGGCAAAAGCTGTCAGAACCAATTTTTTTTGGAACTTTGAAAATTAATCAAAGGCTTGCAGCAACCCATGGAAAACTAATTCAAGAAAAATTGCTCAGTCTTAGTAAGTATGATGACCTTTGTTGTGTTTTAACTTACCCTCTTCCCATCCTACTGGTGCAGCTAAATGATAGCCTTGAAAATAACCACTCATACAACAGTGTGGAAAGTGGAGTTAATTCAAATAGAATGATCATTTCTTTATCTGTCTGGTATCTCCCTGAAGACCCTCTCAAAAAGTTTGTCATTATTTCTCTTAACTCTGAGGTTGCCTCTTGCAAAAGACAAAATTGGGGGGAAAGGAGAGGCATTGATTGAAAATAATGTATAGATTTACAGGAAAATGATTTTGCTGCTACCTGAGAAAGAGAATAAAATGTGAGGCAAAAATAGTCTGCCCCAAAAGTTTGGGAGGCATTTTAGTTTCCTAAACTACTCAAAACAAATACTAGGAAATAAATTTCTTTAAACAATGGGAATTTATTTGCTCACAGTTTTGAGGCTGGGAAAATGTCCAAATCAAGACATCATCTAGGCTCTGCTTTCTTCAGGAAGATCAGCTGCCAGTGATCCTTGGCTCCACTGTCACATGACAAAGTACATAGTGGTATCCGCTGGTTTCTCACTTCTCTTTTGGGTTTCATTGATATCACCTGCTTGCTTCCTTGGTTTTCTTTCTCAAGTCTGAATTCATTCCGTTTATAAAAGAGTCCAATAATAAGATTAAGACCCATCATGATTGAGGTGACTTATGCCTTAACTGAAGTAGTTTTATCAAAATGTCTTGCTTTCAATGGATTCACACTCACAGGAATGTATTAAATTTAAGAAAATGTTTTTCTGGGATAGATATGGCTTCAAACCACCACAGGAGGAAAGGCTGAGGAATGAGATATAATAGAGTATGCATTGTATAATTCTATTTATATAAAATTCTGGAAAATGCATATTTTAATTTTTAAATTTTTAAAAAATTTTTTTATATTTTTAATTTTTTTTTTTTTTTTAGAAAATGCATTTCAATATCTAGAGACAGAAAGCTAGTCAGTAGTTGCCTGGGGATGAGGAGGAGGGTGCAGGAAGGAGAGGGAGGATTACAATGCGGGTGACAGATATGTGCATATCCTGATTGTGGTGATGGTTCATATGTGTATACATATTCCAAAACTTATACTTTCAATATGGGCAGTTTATTGCATGTCAATTATACCTTAATAATGCTATTAAAAATACTAGGTGATACTACCAATAAAATATTGGTTCCAAAGATGTGGAACCAATTTATGATTCTTATGAATAAGAGTGCCCATTTCCCCCACATCTTCTTCAATACCAGGATACCATTAATCTTTTAAAGTTTTGCTAACATAAATTGCTGATGTTTTCTAAAAAAGGCATCTCATTGTTGCTTGTTTATATATCTTTGACTGCTAGTGAAGTTGGACATATTTTCATATATTGGTTTTTCATTTTCATTTCTCATATTATTACTATATTTATTTTTCTAGCTTTTTTCTTCCTACTATCATCATATTCCTAGATTCATTCAATCATGATTAAATAGAATAATTGCAATTTTGAATACTAATGTTATTGTACGTGAGAAAAAAAGCTGCTTTCTTCTAAGGGAAAGCAAAAAAATAAATAAATAAAATACAAAAATGTCAATATAAGAATGAATGTTTCTTTAACATTTTAATATTCTTTCAATTTAACTGATCCCATATTTACATAGTTACATTTCTATTGGTTCTCTGATAAACCTAGTGATGGCAGACGTTTTGGGTGCTGCTAATGAAACTTACCTTCTTTTTAATTAAGGATAGTGACTCTCCTGACTGCTGACAGGAAAGGGATACAATGACAGGAAGTGATTATTTTTTAAACCAACAAAGTTATAAAGTTCTTTATAAAAGTAATGATTTAACATTTTTATAAGGCTTTATACTTTTAATGTTTTGTTTAATTTCCTATAGATGGTAAGCTTCACTAAGAAATAAATTATGTCATCACAGTGCTAAGGAATCCAGAATTAATTTCATGCTTATCTAGTCATGCTTTCAACAAAGAACAACTTAATCACCCTTCCATCATGATCACCAGGGCAGATGACTCTGCTTAACATGAGTCATATATGTGATGAACAAATTAACATGAAGCTTTGATGGATTTTTAAAAATTAATGTTAATGAACATTGGGTCAATTTAAAGTGCTTGCTCTCTTCTTCACAGGAAATTCTACTTCTGTTTCATCAGTCTTTTTAACCTCAACAGTACTTAAGAGGAGAAAAAAAGTGATTCATAGAATCAAAATGAAACCTGGCAGGTTTTTTGTTTTGTTTGTCTTGTTTTGTTTTTTTAGGAAGTACTGGGCATTGAACTCGGGACCTCGTACATGTGAAGCAGTTGTTCAACTGCTGAGCTACACCTGCTCCGCATTTTTTTTTTTTTTTTTTTGGTTATAACTACAAGATATATCATAACTTTGAGATAATTTACTTGCACTGTTTTCTTCTAGGTAGAATATTTTTTTATTAACTGAATAGAAGTGGCATTGAGAATCTGCAAAGATTGCCACTGAAAAAGTTTTTTTAAAAAAATACTTCCAATCTCATCCTGTTCAGACCGGCTGATGCTCTTGGTTCCTATCTTTTTTTCTGCAGGAGTAACAACTGTTTTAACAATGACAACCCTAAGCATCAGTGCTCGGAATTCTCTCCCCAAAGTGGCTTATGCAACTGCCATGGACTGGTTTATTGCTGTTTGTTATGCATTTGTGTTCTCTGCCCTAATTGAATTTGCCACTGTTAATTATTTCACCAAAAGAGGATGGGCTTGGGATGGGAAGAGTGTAGTAAATGACAAGGTAAGTGAGACCATTCTTTTCATTGTAATTAAGAGAATCCATAACAGAGTCAGCTTGTAAGAGATGCTTCTAAAAGTTAACATTATGAACATACAAAACTTATATATATTGAAATAAATTAGAATCATGCAGATATCTTTCAAAGTGTGTTCTTGCCTGAAATCCTTTAGGAGTGCTTGTAGAAGTAATGTTTCTGTTAAAACCACTCCTTAACATCTGTTGATTTGTATGTTATTAAGTGCTATACTAAGTTTTTTATATAGCCTCTCATATAATTCTCACAGCAACCTTTAAACTAGGGTCTCTTCTTAATTCCCTTTTTTTTTTTTTTTGATGAGGAAACTGAGGCTTAAGAAAGTTAGTACCTTGTCCAAGCTCACACAATTATCAATAGATATACTTGAACCCATATCTGTCTGTCTGACTATTAAGTTCATTCACTTAAACATCACACTACATTATAATAAAGAATTTGGAAAAAGAAACTTGACATTGCCTTTACCCATTATAGAGTGCCAGTCCCTCTTGAATGTGTGGGAAATTCCTCATCTTCCCCTTCTCTGTTGCTTGGATATAAAAGCCCAGGCAGCACATTTATCCCTCCCATGGATGTGGAATAAGTAAGTAGGTGCTGGACAGCCTAGAAATTTTATGTTGTTCACAGTCTATAAGGGGAAGTGATTTGTTTTGAAGATTAACTTCTTTGAGAATCATTTGTAGCCAATTTTAGGTTTCAAATACTGAAGCTAGTGGAAGTGTTGTTTATTGATATAACAGATGTTTCCTTTCTTATTTTATAGATTATTATTCCTCTGCCTTAAGAAGGAGGCTTGTGACATATAAGGACATGCATAGTATTCTTATAATAGTAAAATGTCTTATTTGAGGGTTTCTTTAAGCAATATAGCTTCCTAAATGTTTCTTTTTAAGTTATTTGAACATAAGTCGCTTTTCTCATTTCTAAGTCCACATTGAAGTTTAAGCATACAGTGGGTGCTATAGTGTAAAAGTCTCGATCTTTTTCCTTATTTTGTAAGCTATAAAAGTTTTAATGAGTGCTGGTTCATTTCATTTTATAAGCTGTATTTTGCTTACTAACAGAGCTGTCAAGCTGATCAAAGTTTATGCTTAACTTCTAGGCTATTTAAACATTTCCATCAAATTTTATTGTTGATTTATGTTTTCATTTCTCATGCAGTGTGTTGCTATTTCATTGCTGTTTATGCAATTACTTCTTTTAGCTATTTCAATACATGTGCACTTTTATACTTACATTTTTTTGAAGATAAAATGTTAGTTAGTCCCTTATAAATATATCACATAAAATTAAGTCACAATGCTTTTGTGGTATAAATGCCACAAATTTTCTGTTATATTATTTTTTAATGCTATGGTATGCCAATTAAATTGACATCGAAATGTGGCATATCAAATAATATGTGCTCTTAACCCTTGAGCTTGGAAAATGGAAGTATTTATGACTGATTCTTGATGGTGCATTCTAAAATCAATGTCCTAATATTGATAAATACTTGATTTATGTCTACCTACATGTCAAACCACACACAGCCAATATAAATCTTTGTCAAAATCTTTGATGCTCCAACCTACTTTGCCAGAAAGCAACTAACAGTTTGTATATTACTTCAATTCTTTTGGTTAAGTTTAGGGAACATTACCTCAGGTGTGTTATTTTTTCACTGCTGCGTAGCTAGAATGTCTGGCACTTAGTAGGCACTTCGGGAATATTTGTTGAATAAATGAATAAGACAAGTTTCTGATATTAAATCTGGCAATGTAATACCAATAAGAAGACTTCTTTACTTTCATTTGCAATCTTTACAAACTTTACAATGGTGGCTTGATCAGTAGGTCCTTAATCCAATTTCATGAATCAAATTGATTTTATGAATTCAAATGAACCTATCCTGGAAATAACTAGGATTTCATATGAACTAAGAAAAAATCAAGGAAAGTGTCCCAATGTAGCCTATCTGTCTAAAATATAATTCAGTGCTATCTACCTCTGCTTTTGTTTTCCTTAGATTTATTTTTTATGTGGAAAATAATACTTTTCCTGAAATACAGAGTACTTAACCACAGGCCCTATTGTTGTCCTTTCAGATTAACCATCTAGAAAGTGGTAGAATTCCTTTGATTTGAAGTTATTAAGCACGAGTAAGTTCAGTTAAATTATCTGTCAATCCAAAGATATGAGAAGTTTTTAGATTTTGTAAACTAGCAATTATTAATTTGCCTTATAAGAATCTTCAGAAATACATACCAAGATTATATGTATGAAAAAAAAATGTGTATTTAACATACAGTGTACATCTAGATTTTACTCTGATAACCTTTAAAGTTATCTTTTTCAAGTAATAAAAATATCCACTCATTCATATATTCTAGCTGTTTTTGAGCCCTATGTTGGAAGACAGCTGGCAATGCTTTTTGCCCTTTTTTCCTTCATTTTTCTGCCTAGCTTTTGACGTTACAGTACTTTTATCTTCAGTTGCCTTAGTTCTGAAATGGGAACAACACAAATTTCCCTTCTAAAAATGTAGTGTTCAATAAAATGATCTACCTCAGATTTTTATGCCCTTCCATATACAAATATGTCTTTTTATATGAATCCTCAAGTCCTTCTGGAACCTTCCTCAAATCCAGTTCTCCTCTTGTCTAAGACTAATTCTTCCACTCCAGCTCTTGATCCTTTTCCTTCTTGTTCCATTATCAGTCTTCATCCATCGGTTATTATATATTCAAAGTCATCTTCTTTCAACTGCTTCCTTCCTTCCAGCTTATGAAGGATTAACATTTACCATAAAAGCAAAAACAAAATTCTTCAGATCATATACCACTACCTTCTCCGATCTTTGGATTCTACCCTATTCCTCTTCATTCAGTCTCTTTGAAAGCATTGCATATGATGCTATCTTCTCACTTAAAATATATTTCTCAACCCAGAGTCAGGTGATTGCCTTTCCATTTACTCTCTTGTATCTGAAGGGCACCAATAACTTTCATATTTTCAGGTCAGATAATAATTTTCCATTTTTCTCAAAGGATCCCCATTGAACCTTTCTGCTGTTTTGCTCCAGAGTTCCATTTCAGTCCCTGGTCAACATTTCTTCTTTTTTACCTCCTTAAAACGGGCCTCAGAATATCAACATCCTCTCCCCCCATTCTGGCAGCTGTCATTTTTCATTTTATGCTTTGAAATTTTCTTCCCGAGTTTAGAGTGGATCCAGCCCCTCCTAGCATGTGCTCATGTTTATCTCCAAAGGCATTCATTTAAGCTTTCTTTTATGCTGGTTTTATTTTCAGTATTCATTGCGAGTTTCTCACTTTAAAGATTTTACTGATAATGTTTGCAGGAATATGGGCAACAATAAGCACACTGCTCACCCACTTCCACTCCCCAACCAGACAGTTCCCACTCATTCTCAGCTCAAATATCAACTCCTCAGGAAATTCCTGATCCACCTTCACCACCACTGATTAGATTTCCATTGTAAGCACTTATAGCACGCTGGGGCTTTGCATTATAGCCCTTAGCAGCATTTGTAACTGGATATTCTTTTCTCAACCCCTTCATTGATCATGATAAAAATGACCAGGCTTACTTTCATAAAACATTATTCCTGTCCCTTTTTGCAGTGTATTTTATACATGTTAGATGTTCTGTAATATTGTATGAAATAGTGAAGTAATTACCAAACCAAGTCTACAACCCACACCTTTATCTTAACTAACAAGGTCATCTCTTGTAACTACACTCCACACCTTTCTTTTAATTTCCAGGATCATATATCCGACCTTTTCCCTAGACATTTCTACCTGAACATAACATCTCAATCTCTACATAGCTAAAGAAATAAAAGAAACAAAAATAAAACTTTCTAAATTGATTTTATCTTCAGCGCACACCTAGTTATTGATCAGAAATACATTCCTCATTTAATGACATAATATAGTCTCACATGCAGCAACTAAACAGTCATCAAATCATGTCTATTCTCCTTCATACATACCTTGGACCATGCCTTCATTTGCTCCCATTATTTTAATAATTCTCTTTACTGTTCTTTTACTTGAATCTTGTGTCCCTCTAATCCATCCTTTACATTGCTACCAAAGTAATCTTTTAAAAACAAATTGGATCATTTAAATCTTCATCTATTTAATGGATGGTTGAAGACAATTCTTTAAGAAGCTAAGCTAACATGGCTTAAGTATACTTTCTCATATGCTTGTTTCATGATGAAAAATAAGGACATTTTTATGTTAAATATTATGCACTTACTACTATGCTAAAGTACTATGCTTAGCTCTCTATCTAATTTACTACTTACAAGAACCTTAAAATGTGTCTCTGGATATCCAATGAGGAAAAATAGGCTTGGTCAAATAAGTTACTTTTCCAAGATCACACATCTAATAAATGATACAGCCAGGATTGAACAGATCCAAAGTTTGTTTCATATTCTTCCTTTCATCATTCCAAGCCATAATTTCCCCCAAACATCCTTCCCTCTTAACACTGGATGTGTTGACCATCTTGCTAGGAAGTTTGCTCCTTCCTTTCTTAACTGAGGAATTCCTCCTTATCACCAAGATCTATCTGAATTTAGTTAATCTTGGAACATTCCAAACTAATGAAATTGGCTTCTCTGTTTCCACAATCTTTGCATAAATTATTTTTGTATCACTTCATTAAATTATGTTTTTTAAATAAAAAGTCTGGCTCTAATATGGGGTTACAGATTTGATATGATAATAATTTTGTCCTATTCACCATTGTATCTGCTGTTATCTAGCATAGCATCTGGCACATAGTTTATTTGAATTAAATAAAAAATTAATTAAGGTTATTCCTTTGAGATTGCTACCATTTCTAAATCTGAGTCAAGGTTCTTACAATGGCTGAAGAAAGCATATTATCTGGAAAACAGTAGATAAAAGTTACCTAAAATACAGACATAGCAGCATAATGTCCAAACTATCATAGAACATGCCAGTGTTTTTTGGTTCACTCTATAGAATTCATAGAAGACATCACATTTCAAGTGCATGTAATCTTTTATTTGCATTTTTAAATCTTCTGCCTTGATCCAAAAGAATTTCAGGCAGTTTATCAAAAGAATGCATGACCTTAATTATAATAAAATAAAATAGAAATAGAGATAGGAAATCAGAATAAAGTAAATTAGACTGCAAATATGTCCACCATTTCAGTCTGCACAGTAGCTGTAGTCAATAGCTATAGCAGTTGAGCTTCAAATTCTGAGCTCCTTAGCAACCAGAGAAAAACATGAGGAAAAAAAGTTATATTTTTAATCAAAAAATGGATGCACAAATTTCCTCAGAGAAAAGCTTTCCTTACATTGAATTCTCTTTAAAAAAAACTATCATGTAGACTTTATATTAGGGAAAGCTGGTTTATGTAGCAAGTAATGTGAGCATGTTCCCAATAAATGCAGTAATGAATTTCATATTGATGTTTCTTGTAGTCCCCTTCAATAAAAGCTGAAGGCATTACATTAACATACAACTCAGTGAAGGCAATTCTTCAAGGAACTAACCTAATATGGTCCAAGTATATAGCTTTCTCATGGCCCAATTTAATCCAAGGAAAGACTTTAGAGTACTTAGAGAAGTGGATGGACTGTGTAATCTTCAAACAATCTTCTGTAAGTATCACTTTTCTCAGCCAGGGTGGTTAGCAGCCAGTTAACAGTAGCATTATCTGACCAGGGATCATCTTGTTTTACAACTGATATGCTTTCTAACACCCACAATTACTGTAAAAAGGAAACATGGCATGGGGGAAGGAGCACACGTTCGCAACTTAGGGGACCTGTTATTTAATTTAATTTAATTTATTTATTTAAACATATGTATTTACTTATTATGCATTTTTGCTCCAAGATCTGTTACATTTAGAATTTGACATGAGAGCCCCATATCCTTATCATAAAGGACAACCTCTGAGGCTTCTCCCAACATTGAAACAATGGGAATGTTATTTTCATTCATATGTCAAGTCACTTACTAATAGGTATCTATATTTTAGATGAAGCATTTGCTCAAATTTTTAGCACATTAGCACAAGGGTTTCCCAAAGTTGACATTTTTAATACATATGCAGATACCCTAGTAACACAATGAACTCAAAATATTCTGAGTTCTGTAAAGCATCATTTAAAAAATAGAAAATTAAATTAAATTAGCTTGGGTTATATTCTCTTCTCATTCCACTTCAACAAAACAACAAATTCTATACTAGCATAAAACTCTTTTGTAACCTAATGTACAAATACACATCATTTATTGGTTTTGGTTATAAGCCATACTTTCCCCCATTTCCCACTTATGTGAGTCTCAATCCCAAATAAAACAGATTCCACTGGCATTGTTTTTTTGGTTGAGGTTATTTTATTAATTTCCAGTTTCTGACATCAATAAATGGTAAAATTGAGGATTTTCAGAGTAATTACATAATAGAATCATATTAACATATTTAATCATGTTTTGTTAATTTAATAAAGCATTGTATTCTATTCAATATATTCCTTTACATTATGCTTCATATATTGCATAGCTATAGATAGATTGATAGATGATATAGATAGATATAGATATAGATAGATATAGATAATAATCTTGGTACACATCATTCATTTATTCATCAAGCAAATCATTTCTGAGCCTGCTCTGTGCCAGGAACTATGCTAAGAGTGCTGCAGTATACAAAACTATACATTTAGGAAAGTTACAATCAAGTGGAAGGAAAAAAACATGAAGTGAAATATATATGTGTGTGTGTGTGTGTATGTGTGCGCTATTATAAAGGCAAGCACCAGGGTGTTTTGGAATCACGTGGAAGGAGTATTGAATGCAGGTAGTAGGAAATGATGCCTCAATAGACATGATTCTGAGCAGAGTCAGTGTGCAGGATGAAAATGCACCTGACTTGGCTTCCAATGTGGAGTAAATTACCAGTGCCTGGCTCACTCATGGTACCATTCACAGGTCAGGCAATATGGATGGTGTACAGATTTGAGCTGGGAGTGAGAGTAAGATGAGTTCATTTTAAGTTTTAAGCACGTGTGGAGCACATAGTTGGAGAAGTCTAGTGAAACAAAGTGGGTTTGAGATCCGACTGGAGGTGTATGTGCCAGTTCATCCATAGGAGTAATAAGCCACAAGACTCACTTAAATCAAATAGAAAATAGCCATGCCAGTTAGCCTTCTTTCCCTCCATTCCTCTTCCATTTGGTTTCATTTTTAACTTTTAGCATTATTCTCTTTACTTCAGAAATTCAGTCTATACTTGTGTGTATTTTCACCCCTACCATGCCTTATTCTTCAAATTGTAAGAAGTGTCCTAAGTTCCCTCAACTAAAATATATTTAAAAAAAATAGACTATGGGAAATTAGGTAATATGAACTATCAAAGCTTACTTAGTTCTTAAAAGGAACAAAAATTTTATAGGTACAAAGGCAGTAAACAAAATATTCCTCATGGGGAAGAGTGAGTATTATTTTTAACAGTTAAAACAATGATAGACTTCATTGCATTCCTTCTCTTCAAGGGTCTGAGTAGAACCAAGAGTAACACTAAGTAAAAATCAGTCTGGAGGGAACATGATCAGGTGGCCAGTATATGAAGCCTGCTTATTGATGGGCTGGGTTGATCTGAGGCCTCCATGATATTTAAAGAGGTCTTCATAATACCATTTCTCATAAGTTGGTTCTTTTAAAAAGAAGTTAATGGTGGATAGGACAAGGTAATATCTCCCAGTAATGGCTTGGAGTACAGCTATTCTTTGGTTCAAACTCTAGCAAATCAGTGTCATGTAAAGAGCAGGAATACAATGGATGATGGGGACTTGATCTGTATACTTTATTTTAGAAAATCCTAGAATTATAAATCAACTACAAATTCAATAATATTTTTCTT
Organism: Tolypeutes matacus; assembly: GCA_026826555.1. Classification (NCBI taxonomy): domain Eukaryota; kingdom Metazoa; phylum Chordata; class Mammalia; order Cingulata; family Chlamyphoridae; genus Tolypeutes; species Tolypeutes matacus. The sequence continues at coordinate 17,257,854 of JAKSZT010038599.1, read as the reverse complement.
TGTATGCATGCTTTTAATTTTAAATAGATAATAGATAGGAACAGTTTGCTTTACTATAGATTTGAGATAATCATTTTTAAATGTACTCTGATCTAGCATTTGGTAAATATTTTTAGTATCATATGGGCATATATGTACAATTGAAGGGTATTTAAGGGGAGCCCAATTATCTATATATATGCAATTTGGTATCATTTTTAAAAATTTATCTCCTAGTATCATTTTACATGATGTTTTGGTAGAGTTGAAATAACAATATAAACACTAGAAGTTATACACTATATGAGTTAGAGTCCTTTTGAAAATTTGACCCGGTTTTATAACCTTCAATAGGAATACTTTAGGGGAAAGTACTCCCTAGTTTCAAATCTCTTCCTCACACAGAATGTCCCGTAGAGTGTTGTTGAAAAACAGAGGTTCTGAAGCCACACATGCATCTGCTTTGTGTGCTTTCTCAGCCATTTAATAGTCAGGACACCTGGTCAAGTCCCTTACTCTTTACCCACCATTTCTGAGATATTAACTTGGGCTTAATAACGGAACTCTCCTCTTATCCAGTGTGAGGTTTGTGAGAGACGACGCCTGTGAATGGCTGAACACTGAGCCTGACACGTTATAGGTGCTCCAAAGACTTAGCTATCATATTATGATCAGTAATACACTTATGGATTAGCATCCATATGTAACGGGGAAACTAGAGGCATGTTACTTAAGGAAAGCTGTTCTATAGCTCTTATGAAGTTACAAATGGTAATTCCGTAGCCCTGCTTCTTTTATACTCCAGCTAGGCCTGGATAGAAGCATCATTAGCAGGAAGAAGAAGAGAGGGAGAAACCAATGCCAGGGAAAGATGGGGAAATCCAGGCATGCTTGCAGATCCTCCTGGGCTTTCAGAGTCCCTCTCTTATCTAATTTTACTTGAAGTTTTTGAGAATTCCTAGTTCAAAATAACTGATACTCTAAATTCTCTCTTAGATCAGTCTGTTGATTTTCACGACTCACTATTTTGGATAATTCATTGCTCACTCAGTTTTGTTTAGATAATTAATAATACATTTATATTAATAAAGAAATGCAGGTAAATACAATTTATATTTTCAGGTTTCACTAATTCAGCTATGTATTTTGTTCCTGCTTTGTGGAAGGCACCATGTTAAATATAGATGTTACAAAGGTGACAAAAGTGGCACCAGCCTTTTTGAACTTAGATCCTAAAATGAAAGGAAGATGTCAGTCAAATTATCACACAAATATAGAAAATATTTATACATCTTGAAAAATGCCACGATGGAAGCAAACTGGGTGCTATGGGGGAGTGGGAACCACATTCGTTTGAGTGTTTAGGGAAGGTCTTTCTAAGGAAGTGACATTTAAACCAAGACCAGAATATGAGAGGGAACGGGTCATATGAAAAACTGGGCTGGGATGGCATTCCAGGCTGAGGGACTGGTATGGCCAAAGGCACAAAGGCAGCAAGACCAGGAGGTATTCTGTAAACTGAAATTAATCCAGGGGCACTGGTATGTTATGAGCAAAGGAAACACTTGTTAACAAGTGTTGATTTTATGCTAAGTTCCATGAGATGCTGATTAAGAGATTTAAGAAGCCAGTGAATGATCCCATTCATATTTTTAAAAGATCTTTGTGGCTATAGTGGGTCTAATGATCTGGCTGTGTCAAGGCAAGCAAAGAGACCACAAAAGGTATTGCCTGGCCCAGGCAGGAGTTAATAGTGACCCAGACTAGGGTTGGTGATAACTGACCAGGAGATTATAAGGAGAAACAGGTTGGGAATGAGATAGGGAAAAAATCCAAATTTGTATTTTATTTCCCTCCTACATTTTCCATATTGATTATATGCCATCTACATATGGAAACAATTTTCTACCATCTGAGTAAAGCAATTGCGATATAATTTTTGACATGACAGTATCGAGTTAAAGAAATTAAATTTCTTTGTTCAGAATTTGGGATCATTCATTGTAGGTGATCATTCCCTTTGTTAAAATAGTTCTGCATTTCATTTATTCATGCATTTATTCAAGAAATATTTGAGTGACTCTTGAGTCAAAAATACTATCATTTATTAAAGTTGTATTTTTAATATTATTTTTTGCATGTAAGCAAAAAAAAAATGGTTCTCCAGGAAAATCACATAATTGATTTTGTTTTGACAGTTTCCTCATCCTAATGGTGTTATAACTTAACTCCTTTTAATTTCTTAAATTCCTCTTGCTAATGGATAATGATATTTAAGACACTTCAGAATTTGAAATGGAGTTTGAAAAATCTTATGTAGCAGGCTCAATCTACACTCTTTAATTCTTGTATTTTTCAATAGAAAAAAGAGAAAGCCTCTGTCATGATACAGAACAATGCATATGCGGTGGCTGTTGCCAATTACGCCCCAAATCTATCAAAAGACCCAGTTCTCTCCACCATCTCCAAGAGTGCAACTACGCCAGAACCCAGCAAGAAGCCGGAAAACAAGCCAGCCGAAGCCAAGAAAACCTTCAACAGCGTTAGCAAAATTGACAGAATGTCTAGAATAGTTTTCCCAGTTTTGTTTGGTACCTTTAATTTAGTTTACTGGGCTACATATTTAAATAGGGAACCTGTATTAGGGTTCAGTCCTTGAATCTAGACATAGGGTTATCTTTGGGATGTATAGCAACATTAAAGTTGGTTTGTTTTGCTATGTACAGTCTGACTAATAACTGCTAATTTGTGAACCAACATGTACAGTATGTATATAATGATATAGCTCACCAGTAGTATCTAATGGAGACATGCACTCACTGATCGTGGAACTGCGGGCAGAAAGCACCCCACGCCAAAAAAGCCATTGTCTAAAATTTTTTAAAGTTTTACCCTAAGAACTGATTTAAAGTGGATGTCATATGTCCTGATTGATTTCCTGTTCTCCCAATAGAGATGAAAATGAGGATCCTACACCACATTTTAGGGATGTTTTTGATTTGGGGATTAACTAGGAGTATTTTCTACTATTGCCTAATTATGATATGATAACATTGTCATTCAAAGATGAATTTTCCTAAGTAGCAGGGACCGATATCTGCAACATCAATTCCCTTTATGAGTACTTAGAATCCCTACTAATATAATGGGAAGCCTAGCTCATATAAAGAAGAAAAACTAGAGATTCAAAGTCTGCTTTTAATTACTCTTTATAGTATCTATAACCATGTACATATTACAGCATGATGACCTCAAACTATTATGAAGACACCCCTTACAGGATGTTAATTATGCCTAGAATTTATTAGCTATTGGAATGTCATGGTCATTACATTTGTAGCTTCAGAGTTTATGTGAAAGTAAAAAGTGAAATCAAGCAAATAATTTTAATCACTGGAAACTAAATTTAAATAAATATATGTCTTACTCTTTCCAGGTATGTGTTGTATTGAAATTGATCAGCTAAATTTCTTGGTGCTGGAGACTGGAAAAAAGCATCCAGTTTGGCTGCTGTGGAGCAACATTCATATTGGATTAGAAAGTTGTGCCAAAACTCCCAATAATGAGAATTCATAGGTGTCACAGAATATACATGAGCACTTACATGATTCTCTTCTTTCCTGTTTACTGCAAATTCTGCCTTAAGGCTTCTTTTCATCAGGATTCAGAAGCCACTAATTCTAAAGGAAAGGGCAGTTAATTGGCACATTTTTCTGTCTTTGAAAGCAGCTCTTTCAGATAAGAATTAATGTAAATCTGCTTTTGTAAATTGCAACTTTAAATTTCACTGAAATGAATTTACAACAGCTTTGTATAGCAGAAAAGGTTTTGGTAAGAGTTGAGCATTTTTAAACCAAAATCTTAAAACATTTTGGACAGATTGTGGATTATTTCACATGCACTTACACACACACACACACACACACACAACTAAGTATCTAAATTAGAAGTCACAGTTTTCAATTTTATATGATTAGTAATTATTAATGGGTAAACGCATTTTTCTTTTAATATTTTAAAATACTCTTTATGCCCCTGGAATATACTCGTAAAATTTAACGATTGTGCATCATGCCTATTTCAAAGTTTTTGAGAAATCTAGAAATTCTTTTGATTCACATATGCATTAGCAGTTATTAGTTGACTTTTAATAAAAGATACACCTTTATGATGGTATCTTTGTAGAAACGTAAGTAGTCAAATAGTGGCATTTCTTGCAATTTTGTACAGTATTTGAGTCTAGTGCATAAATAGGTATGTTCAAAAACATCAATACAAGGAATATCTTATGGAAATAAGAAAAATCAAAACAAACATTGCTTTTTCTTTGCCTCATTTAAGTTTTCTTTAATTTTATTTTGAATTTGATTTGTTTTAGTGTAGTTCTATTATGTGCTCTGCATGATTGTATAAATACCAAGGTCACAAATGCATATTATTAACAGAATTTGTCATGGAGACAGCATTGACATTAAAATTCTCTCACAGAAGATAATCCATAATCCTTAATAAAATAAAATGTTACATGAGCCTATAAATGTATTTCTTTAATTCCCTTCCAATTACACCTTCTTTGTCATCTAAATAGTTTAAAAATGTACACTTTATTCATACTTTAAAACAGAAGATATCCTATTTTCTTATAAATTTAACCATAACATTGCTTTTCTGTATAGTTTAGGGAAAAGTGCATAGTCTGAGAAAGTATGTGATGCCTGAAGACAAGCAATAAAAATGCTTTGTATGGTATGCATCTATTAGATACTTGAAAAAATATTTTCCTTGTAAGTTCTTCACTGCCCTCTTAAAGTCTGACCATAAATTAGAAATTTATAAATATATATATATGTATATACATTTGTAAATAAGAGTTTCTGTAAGACAACAGGAAAGACTCATCTCTCCCTTGGGCAAAGGGCTGCACATATATCAATGGCCCCAGTTTACTAGAGCTTATGGCAGACTGAACAGAAAAGTTATTATTTTTATTTGTATACTTATTTGTAATTTCAATTGTTAAAATCTTATTTCAGCTTAATGACATCTTGACAGTTCCGATGCTCCAATAACATGGATAAGGATTTTCTGTTATTTCTCAAACATTAGTGTATTTTTATACACTTTTTATTCTTTTTTAAAGTTTAGATAAATCAAAGGGGGCTTTTGCTCTTGTTAGAGGATGCTGCATTGGAAAAGGTTTCTCAATTATAGAACCATGGTCCTTACAATTATTCTCCCTTCCATAAACAAATTGAAAACACAAAATAAGAATGACCTTAATTAACCTAAATAAGGTCAACTTTTTAGGAAACAAAACACATTTTTAATGTCCTAACATTGGTCTCTTTGGCCCATAAATATTGTACCTATTTCATGCAGTTGTACATTGTCATAAAGATTTATGGTATGTAGAAAATGTAGATAAATAGATGTATATATAGAGGGCTATTATCTCACCATTGTATAGCTACTGCTTTGATTCAACTAATATTTAATCAACAAATATTTTTGACCTATTACTTCATGCCATGCCCTGCAGTTAGTGGTAATACCACTCATATGACACCTATAGAATTTAGCTGAAAATTAAAGTATAGCTCATTCTTATAAAGACTTAAAATGAAAGACTAAATGAAAATTGCAGTCCTTAATGTGCTGAAATGGTGGCTGCCTTGCTCTTTTCTGCTACCCCTGTCCCTATGTGTTCTAATATAAAATGGAATTAATAAAACCATTTAATAATTTTTTCAAACTTCAGTAATATTTTTAAGTGCCAATCTTAATGTTGAACACACTTTTTGGGTTTCTCTCTATTTCCAATTTATCTCAGGGTTGGATAAGTGATCCCCTTGAGCCATGTTTCCAAAAATATTCTTTCCTTAAATTGTTCATAATTATTTTTTAAAAATATATGACATATATGACTTCATACTTATATTTTCTTTTGTATCTCTCTATATATTACACATGTGTTTACATGGCTCTTTTTGTATTCCTTGGTGAGGAAAATGAACTCAGCTATGATATTCTTATGGATTCAAGAAGGGCATCGAAGTGCTATCGATACCTGCTTCTTTGGCATGGCCTGTCAGCATTCCAATGAGACGGGAAGGGAAGTAGCTCAAGTCACTTTCTGCATTAGCATGGGTTCCCAACAATTACTAAGAATTTTTGTTTCACCTGCTCCATGCTTGATGCCCTTTTGGCAATGCCTATGAAACCTAAAAATTTTTATTAATTAATTTGACATCTCGGGCCATTTAAAAACCTGTTAAACAGGTTTATTCCTGTTACTAAGATTTTGGCACTCCTAAATCCGTTTGCATATTTTTGAGGCAAATGTTTTTTTTTTTTTTTAATTTTTCATCTGAAAAACACTGAAATGCAAGGGTATCTGAACTGTTACATTGTTACCCCATAGTGATGTTTATTTTCCTTTTAATTTAGGCCCCGTGGGAATATTGGGCTTCCTTATTATTAATGCAAAAATATATCAAAGCAATTTAAACTGGGGGATTATTTTTCATATCTGCATGCTTGAAAACCATGGATAGTATATCAAAATCACTAGTAGCTGTGGACAAGAAATATTATGATGAAATATTTTTCTCCACTGAGCTTTCACTTTAAAAATAAAGCTTAGTATTTAATAAAGTTCTTTAACACCCGTAATCTTTGTGCCATCAAAATTATTAAGCATACTAATATTTTTTCGATAAGGATTTAAGCACTTATATTTTCATCAGATTCAAAGACAATTTCAATACCTTAAAAATGGGAAGAACAATTTCAAAGAGAAGAACCCTCAAAAGAAATGAGGTGTTACTAATCAAATCAAGCGAAGCATTTCCCTTTCTCCTAACTAAGAAAAGGAGTAAATCATAATACATATGTATATACAGAAATATTTTAACAGTCATGTGTCTATCAAAACAAGCATTTAACAAAATGCAAAAAAGCAATTAGCAGTTTTATGTTTCAGTTTATAGTAATATTCTTAAAGAACCTTTAATGAGGCTTTAGCCTTATTTCTCATATAGATGTGAAAGAACATTTTGAGAAATTCAGTTAAATATATAAAATTTAAACAATTTATTATTGGATCCAATAACAAATATGGCTATTATTAAACTTGAAATTAATTTAATCAACAGAATGACTTTTTAAATAGATACATAACAGACTGAGTTAGAATTTAGTCTTAAGCCCTGATATATGGTTATGATTATCTTTCCTATATAGGTGTAAACATTTTTTCAATGTATTTATACTTGTCTTTTTCTTGAGCCATTGAATTCAAAATGACCTCTCACTTCTGTATTCTAAGTTATGATTAGAGAATCTTTTAATTCCAAGTTTTCTCAATGGAGATTTTTGAAAAGTCTTTAAAAAATTAAATACTTGACTTACCATTTTCAAATACCAAATTTATGCTCAAGCATTTTTTTGGAATATTCACCCAGTTAGAAGGCCATTACCTGCCTTTCTGCAAGACAAAATCCAATAATCGCTAAATGAGAAAATGCTTCTCTGTACAGCAACCACGTATCCATTTTAGTAAAGCTGTTCACTAGTACAGGTTACAAGTTAGATTCTGGGATTATAATGCATTTTTCTTTTGTGTACTATTAACAATGATAGTGTATAGAAGTGTGTATATATAGTAATAAGCACACCCTCTTTATTTTCTTCAATTTTTTTCTTATTTTATCAGATTTGGAAGTCTTTGGGGGATGTTTTGTCTTTATTGGCAATACTGTTGGCTTACTGGCATTTAAACTTGGAATTTTAAGAAAAGCCATTGAACTGCAATGACTATGCATTATTGTATCAAACAATTTGTTGCAAGTTACTATTTACAGAGAGAAGCCTGAATTAACCCTAAATGAACACTACTATTGGGACTGTATATGTTGAAGAAGCTTAAGTTGATATTTTGTTTTTTCAGACTTCTTTTTTAACAAGATTTACTTTACCATAACATGCTGCCAAAATGCAAGCCTCTTACTGGATAAAAATGAGAACTTCCAATAATGGTTATTTGTGAAAACAGATAATAGTAGGAAAGTAAAACAAAGGAGTCAGATACAGAATTACATTAGCAAAATATATTTTATTGTTTAAATATTCAATATAGTGGATGAAGCATTTTCCTGTGCTTTAAACCCAGTAAAATGTGTGATGAAGCTTAAAGTGTGATTGGAAAGGACTAAATGAAACTGAACTTTTTAGCCACAATATTCATGAATTCAACTTTACTAACAATGGATATGTCCTTCATTGCTTGCTGATCTTGGGTGCCTGGGCTATAATTGATTTCAAGTGTGTTGGTATACTAGTTTATTTTCACAGTTTTCCTGAACAAATACAAATTCAGGTTTGAGTATGCTCCGTGCCAAGGACTGTGACATATCATGAAATAGTCTCTTTAGAGGTGATGTGCATGGAAACTTAAAAATGCTGCATATGTGTTGCTAAATTAGAAAAGAACGAACACAAAGCAATGAAATGTTTTTCCCTTGTAACAAATTAATAATAATATTACATGCACTGAGAACTGCCTGATGAATGCTCCAAACTAAACTTTGATTATTTACAATATGTGAAACTTGAAATTTTCTGGGTGACAGTATGCCTATTTGGTAGGTTTCTGGTTTGAGAAAATAATTCAGAAACTAATATTATTCATAATTTGTGACCTTGTTCTAATTGGAAAAAAATCACTCTTTTTTACAAATGTAAGACAATTTGATCTTTACTGAATGTGCAATTTTGCTTGCTGTTTAAAAAAACTAATTAACCACATGCAAATTAATGCTAAACATTAACTTTTTGTACTTATTAAAATTGATTTAAATACATTTGATCTGAAAATTGTGCTTTTTACACTCTAATCATTACATGTTTGCTTACAAGAATTGAATTTATTGTAAATGTTGCTTTTTATAATGGGATAGATAGAACACTGATGTTTTGTAATACTGATTTTAAGTGCTTTTAGTTTTTAAAAATTCTTTTTACAATACAAAGGTATAGGGTAATAGTAAAGGTATAAATGCACTCTGAAATTTTCTATTCTTGACAGAGAGAATCATGAATTAGTAAAGAAAGTGATGCTATGGAAAATATAAGTTCAACCAGAAAATTGGCTACCTTCTATTATAAAATGTCACATTTACATGAAACTATTAAATAAAATAAATAAGATTTGCCATTCTTTAGACAGAGTCAAGTTCATTTTTCTATTTGTAAGCCCAGAAATTTTATACAGTTTTCTTTTTGGATCCAGTCTCTTAATTTAATATAATATTATTTCAATTATCTCTTCTTTTGATTATTACTGAAATTAAATATTTTAATATGACAAACTTATTATAACAAAGCAATATCTATCAACATGGAATCTTTTAATAGTTCTAAACCTGTGCCACATTTTTAAAACCTTTGGTTTTTTTTTTTGTTTTTGTTTTTGTTTTTTTTTTTAATTAGCCCTACCCTAGACCAAGTAAATCAGAATTTTAAATGAGAAAGGTTTATGGGAACTTTTTAAACACCCCCAAGCCATTTCAATCAGTAATATTTTCATGTTTGTTTTAAATTTATAAACCTATTCCTGGGGGTCTTTTTAATCTCTGTTTCTTTTTGGAGACCTATGCTTGCTAGTCTATAGCTTTTTGTTTAGTCTATGCTATTAAAGAATAGAAGAAAAACCATAAAATTAAACGAATTTCCAAGATTGGTTTTTCATATAGTAAATGTAAATAATAATGTTACTCCTTATATAAAAAAAGTATTCATTCTTGAAATTTTATTCTAATTGATCAATTAAAATTGCTATCTTACTCTTAATTAGTACTCCTTACCCCTGAAGTTAATTAGGAACAATGTGAATATATATATGAAAGGAAATATTTTCACCCTATACTTTTTAATCCAATGTTTAAAAAAATAAAAATATACTTATAGTAGCATGTTTTTGCTAGGAATTGCCTGGGAGAAAATATGCTCAAGTTAAATAATGGCATGACTTAACCACTCTAAGTTCACATCTCAGTGAAATTAGAGCCAAGTATAATGCTAACTACTTCAACAGCATTCAGCCTATTTACCCTAATATCAGTCAATTTTATAGGCCAGACTTTCTTGAAATCATGTAAAAGAAAACATGGTAGAATTGGAAATATTCATGCTACCTTTGCCCTGAAGGATTCTGAAAAGGTAGCAAGTGGAGGTCCAAATGGGCTTCTATGGAGGAAGAAGTTTTGTCTCACCTTTAACATAAAGCCAAGGAGTCTGCTAATAAAACAGTAAGATTAGAATATTAGCAGTATACTGTGAAGATTGTTGAACTGCTAAACTGAAAAAAATTTATATGCTCAAGTCCATGGTCAATATTAACTCTCATCGGGCTTCAGAAGTAGATAGAAAACTAGAAGAATGGAAAACCAGATACAAGTAGTAAAAGTATCCCTAAATCCTCCAAGTGCCCCTCGAGAAAATGTTGAATTATATCCAGTGTACCTGGTTTAAGAAATCAGGGAAATGAGCATTATATTTTAAAAATCTTACTCCATCATTATTTGCAGTGAACATTTTGGAACTTAATTATATGAGGTTCATTTACCTGGAAAATTCACTCCTGTGGAGCACTTTATTCCATTAATGGTGCTTAAAATGTTATAACATTTCTTCCAAGTAACAATAAGAATAATCTTTGGGGAATTTCTAGATTATGTCTTAAAAAGTATAACTATAACAATAAAAAGATGTAAACTAATAATCAAAGCATATCATTTTAGAACTGCCCTTTCTCTTTCTGTTTGAAGGCTATCTTCATTTCCAAACTCAATTTCTCATGAAATGCTAGGTAGTAAAACACTGAAACATTTTATCAACATTTAAAAGCCTTTGTACCTAGGATTTCAACCAGGATTTCTATAGCCACAGTTTACAGGAAGGTTTCAAAGGAGTAGGTATAGGGTTGATCCTAAGGTTTATCCCAAATTTCAATCCATTCCAGGTACCTCAATCTGTACCTGAGGAAAAAATGTATAATTCTCTAATAGTTGTTTAAAAACTTGACCACAAACTGATTTTCTTTTTGATATTTTGGTATCCTATTGTATTAGTTTGGGAGGGAATCTATAACAAATACCAGACTAATTGGATTAAACAACAGGAATTTTATTGTCTCACAGTTTTGGAGGTTAAAACAAGGTATTAGCAGGTTGTGCTTTCTCCAAAGTCTATGTTTTGGTGGTGGCTTGTTGACACTTATTCTCTGCCACTATCGCAAGGCAAGCTGTCTCCTTTCGTTTCCTCCTGTGACTTCTACTTCTGTGTCCAAACTTCCTTAGCTTATAAGGACTCCAGACATATAGCATTAAGGCCCACCCTGATTCTATTTGATTTTATTGTGTAGGATCTTCAAAGATTCTAATTACAAATGAGTGTGTGTCCACAGGTTCAGGGGTTAAAGACTTGAATATATATTGTAGAGAACACAATTCAATCCCAAGACCTATCCAGTAATTATACTGAACATCATGACTCTGGTGGAAAACTTTAGGTGGTATTGAATTTATTTAAGTAACTTTGCTTCCTGAAAGTTAGTATCTTAGAGATGATGTCTTTGTCTAAGAGCAATGGAAATATTAAACTAGCTTAAGACAAAAGGAATTCAGGGGAATGTTGTCATATGTTTTATTCAATTGTAAGTAAGCATTCAGTTCTCTGAACTTAGGAAAGAGTAACTGAACTATGGAATTTCCTATGGAGTGAAGATGAAATAGCATGACTTAGGGTCTCTTTTGTTCAGTTCAAATTCTCCAGTAAAATAGAGCACACATTTGACATACACCTAAAAATGTTGACTACTACCCTCAAGTAGGATTTTTTCCATTCACAACTTTAAAACTGAAATAAAATTTAAAATTATACTAAAAAGGTGAAATCAAAAGATAGACCATTGCACCCAATATTCATATAATCAATGGATATCCTACAATTATTTTCCAATTAGCACAAACCAAAACTACTCAAGATTGATATAATTATAATAGAAGTGTCAATATTGATGTGCCTGCATAATGTATGTAATATAAAATATAAACCAATTATATAGGACAGCAAAGAACCCAGAACTTTCTTAGATTGTATTATTTACATTTCTTTGATCAAAGATAATCAAGCTTAGCTTATATTGGAATGACAAACCAACTACTTTGCAAAATTCAAAATTGTCCCCATTTGTATACACTGTCAAGAAGCAAGGGGCAGATTATTGCCTCAGGCAAGTAGGCCAGGATTGGGATGTGGGGTCTTGGGGCATGAAATTGGAACTGGGTTTCCTAACCTAAAGGATCCAGGACTGGAAAGAGACCAAAGCTTAATATAAAACAGAAATTATTCTGGTACAGAAGAGTCCAGGACAATTACAAACAATTGACAAGTTCAAACCAAAGAACAAGGCCAAAACTGGAGGGTTTAGGAGATGAGCAGTACTGAGATGGAATTGGAACCCTGGCAAATGAAGGAAAGGGAATTCTGATTGATTATCAAAGAATGGAGCTGCAATATCTTTGCTTGCCTTCATTACCTGTCAGTCTCATGACACATGACACATGCCAATCACACTAATATCAGGTCAAAGAAACAGGATGAAATAAAGGCCATGAGAATTGAACACCATTTTATTTTAGTCAGAAATAGCAGAAGCAGATGACTAAATTATCTTGGAATGTGAGTAAAGAGAAGTAGGGATCATGATTTGTAAATTTGGTCTTGTTTTCAAAAGCTAGAATTTGCCATTTACTCTTAATTTATATAAATAAATGTATATTTGATATATTGATATTTCTGTATACAAAGATGATAATGGGTACCATATGAGAAACTTTGATACAGAAATAGTGATAATATCTAATATGTTTAATGTTAGCTTACCTTACTTGATTAGTGTTATTTCAGGGTAGTACAATATAAGATTCTGAAAGCATGATTTTATAATGTTACTTTCTGCTTAGAAGAACAAGGTTCTGTTTCTACAGGATGTCACTATTAATCACTGACTATTATTAAACAAACATTACCATAGCTTTTATAATATTGCACCTCAGTTTTCTAGTACATTAAACTAAAATTGATGGAACTAGAGTTTAATAACAATGGAACCAAAACACTTCTTAATAATTATAGTTTTTTATTTGATTTGAGCACACCATAGACAAACTCTTATAAAAACTTATAAACTGCTATTGGGCAAAATTAGTCTCCATGTCATTTCTTGCCTGCCTGCCTTCCTTGGCTATCCCACAAGTGAGTCCATAGATTCAATCCTATCTTAAACTCTAAGGAATTCTTGTCTGGAGGAAGGAAGTCCTACTGCAATAACAGCTGGTTCTCATAGTGAAGCTAAGTATGTTACCTCACCCTTTCCACTGGCTTAGACTGTGGAACAATCTCCAAATCACCTTTGTTGAAAACTTGAGACTGATAGTAGTATCCCCGTACAGTGTTCCTGGGCTCTTGTATTGTCACCTTTACTCAATATTTGTTTTCCCCTTAAGTCAGTAATATTATTAATGGCAGGGATTATGCCTATCTTCTCAAAACTTTTGATAAAATTTCATTGAGGTTCTTTGAGTCTGTGGATTGTGTTCTTTTACCAGTTCTGGAAAAATCTCAGTCATTATCACTTTAAGTAGTGTACTTTGCTCTCTATTCTCTCTCCCTTCTTTTTCTGGAAAGCCATTTACATATATGTTAGATCTTCTCACTCTGAGAAGATAGGCCTTAACCTATCTTTTATGTTTTCCATATCTTTGGTGGTCTGTGCTGCATTCTGGATCATTTCATTATGAGCACAGCAAAGTAACTTTCCTAAGACCAGACTTGGCAGGTTTTGAACTCCAAATCCCATGGGCTGTCAACTAAATTTCACAATGATTCTAATTCTCTGTCCTTGGACAGAATTAATTTGAATATAAAATATTTGCATATTTAATAAGATTTTTATGACAATCATAGGTTAGCCCATGGGAAACCTACAGGCTGAAACTTCGGGATTTGTGGTAAAGTACTAGGGTAAGGTACCCAGGGAAGCTTCATCAACTGCTTATCTTTACATCCTAATCCCTAGAGTCTTTTTCTTTTTTAGTTGTCTGCATAGAGTTTTAATCATGTAAATCAGGGTGGGTGAGGGAATGTCACAGCTTTCAAAATAATGTTCTGGTAAGTCCTTTGTCTATGCTCTATGGCAGACTTCAGTTCTCTATATACAGTAAATGCTCAATAAATGTGGACAGATTTTTCTGATTGAATAAGTCTCTAAAATGAAAAATCTGGCAATTGACTTTAACTATATTTTACTTGAAAACCCCAAAAGAATGACTTCATTATGAGTAAGTTGTATCATTCAATTTTCTATCCTTGTCTGTGGTAGTTATGCCTTTCCTTTTCCAACTGAATAACAAAGCAGAGTGTTCTTATTAAAGAAATAAGTGTCTGGAAAGCATTTCTACATCATGATGCAACTGAAGCCACTGGGCTAGTATTTGCTATAAACGATCTTCCTTTGTAATTCATTACTCATGGAGAAACTGCAGGGATCTCTATAAACATTATGCCCATTTCTGGAATAAGAAGCTATTTTTAAATGCAGTGCCTGAATAGGATGATTATACAAAACAATCAAATTTAAATAGAGTGATTTTGATTTTAGATTTTAAGGAATTGGCATTGTCTCTTTTAATTTTAGAAGAAAATATTCAGGAATGTGGAGGATATTCATTTTCCATGAGTTGTGCTCATAGTTTATAAGGTATCAAAGGTGACTGCTTTATAAAGAAAAATAAAATAATTGATCTCATTGAGTAAGCATATAGCACTATATTGATCAGACTTCAGTTGCAGACACACACTCTACAATAGCTCTTTTAAAAGAAGGAAGAGCTTTGTTACAGGGTTTTCAGAACTGGCCTATAGAATTATTGGGAGGGCTAATTAAACAGAATACAGGATGAATTTTCAGAAAAGTTTTAATATCCTCACTGTAGAACCAGGCCAAGAAGTCTGTTTTCTCTTTTATGATTAAGAAACTATTAGTTTAGATCTATTGCATCACTGCCACATGAAGAAGCAACATAATCAGTAGGTTCCGATGATACTGCCTGACCCAGAACACACTGTGCCAGCTAAAATCTATACCAGATGAACTCATGTGACTTGCCCTGCTTCTTAACATCCATGAAGGTAAAGCCTGAGATGCCTGTTGTTGCATCTTTAGCAGTCTTTAGCAGACTGCCTGTCAAAAGAGAGGGATGAAACAATAGAAGAGGAGTCGCCATATTTCTTCAGTCTTCCAAATATCACAGAACTGCATCTGATTTGTTAAACATAAATCATACAGATCTTGGGTTTATAATATTTTGCTTTCAAACATCAAATTATAGGATGTCTCCCTCAAAAGAATGTAGAATATGCTTTAACTGTCTAACATATTCACCACAGTTCACCCATTTGGCTATTCAGTTTCTACACATATCTTTATTACTGTATTTAAATTTACAGAAAAAAACAATAGAAACAACAATAAGCTCCTGTCTAATGTAATGAAAATATCAATGAACTGGAAAAACACCCTCAACAACTCTCCAAAAGGGAAAACTAAAATTCTAATAATCATGGCATCTTTAGGAGATGTTCAATCTCAAGCCTCAATTCTGAGTTACAATTCTAGGTTGAAATCTTGTAATCTGTTATACAGGCCATAACTACAGCTTATGTCAAATATCAGGCAAAAGGTAGAGGGGTGTATTAGTCAGCCAAAGGGATGCTGATGCAAAATACCAGAAATTGGTTGGTTTTTATAAAGGTTATTTATTTCCGGTAGAAGCTTACAGCTACCAGGCCATAATGTGTAAGTTACTTCCCTCAACAAAGTCTGTCATCACGTGTTGGAGCAAGATGACTGCCGATGTCTGCCAGGGTTCGGGCTTCCTGGGTTCCTCTCTTCCTGGGGTTCATTTCTCTCTGCACTCAGCTCCTCTGTTTTCTTCACAAGATCAGCTGTAAACTATGAGGCTCTCTAGGCTTTGCCTCTCTACACAAGTCCAGCTGTAGACTATCAGGTGACCGGCTCTGTCTCTCCCTGGAGTTTGATTCTCTCCTAACTCAGCTGCTCTGCTCCTCAGTGTGCTTACTTCCCAGGCTCCAGCCCAAAACTCTGCATCAAAACTCCAACTCACTCCTCTGCTCTGCCATGTAGTTTTATCTGTGAGACCTTGGCCCACCAAGGGGACAGGGACTTAACGAACTACTAATGTGGCCCAATCAAAACCTTAATCATAATTTAATCACATCCAGGTACAGACCAGTTTACAAACATAATCCAATATCTATGTTTGGAATTCATAAACAATATCAAACTGCTACAAGGATGTAGAGAGAATGTGTGTAATTTATACATATATTGGAAAAAACAAGTAAGAAATTATGAGTAAATGTTATTGTCTGCTCTTTTCCAGCTGTTAAAGTTATGGTTGATAATTTTATCTTCCCTCCCCCTCAGACCATTTCATGTTTAATTCATTGTCAGCCACATTGTAGGCACTGGGACTCTGTGCTTCCCACCCCTATCCTGGTTTATGTAGGTCCCAGTGAAAGGTCCCCAATAGTTGCAACTAATGCTTTCTTTCCGGGAGAACCGGGTATGCCTCCAGGGCTACACATCTATGGCAGTTTCATATCATTTATAATGCCAAGAATAGATATTGGATTATGTTTGTAAACTAGTCTCTTCCTCCAGGCATATTAGATTATATTGGTTTCAGAGGTTTCACTTTTACTTGATTAAATAATGATTGAGGCTTTGATTGGGCCACATCAGTACCAGGGGCAGGGACTCACAGAGAAACTGCACTGCAGGGAAGGGAGTTTGGAGTTTTGATCCTGGAGCCTGGGAAGTAAACACATAGAAAAGCAAGTATGTGAGGAAGGAGGGAAAGCTCAATTGGACACAACAGAGGCCCCAGGAAGAGAGACAAGCTGTTTGCCTGATACTCTACAGATAGCCTTGTGGAGAAAGCAGAGCAGCTGAGCCAGGAGAGAACCGAGCCCCCGGAAGAGAGGAATCCAGGAAGCCTGAACCCTTTCAGATGTCGGCAGCCTCTTGCTCCAAAACGTGGCAACAGACTTTGGTCAGGGAAGTAACTTACGCTTTATGACCTGGTAACTGTAAGCTTCTACCCCAAATAAATACCTTTTATAAAAGCCACCAGATTTCTGGTATTTTGCATCAGCATCCTTTTGGTTGACTAATACAATATTTTTTGTAGAAACCAGGTATTACCTTGTCTCCCTCCTGAAATCATGATGAATTGCAGTTTAGAGACTTTCAGATATTTAATGAAACATCACTAGTAGATCCTTTATCTCTCAGACTACAGAGATCATTTCAAATGAGACTATGACTGGTTATACAGGGGAGCTTTCTGGAAAGATAACTGACTCATAATTTATATGCATCCTGTGTTCCTGAATTAAGCTGGGATAATCAATGATACCACCTTGGCTCAGAAATCCTCTCAGAATATCCTCAAATCACTGGCCACGGGTGTTAGACATGATAGAAAAGTCTTAGACTTCCTACTTGGGAGCCAAGGCAGAGTCTATGCAATTGTTCATATGCTCTGCTCTATCTAGATTAATGCCTTGGGACAAATGGGAAGGTCAATACATAAAATTAAAGGAAAAAAGATTCCTTTTTCTAAGGTAGATCCCAGTGGGTTTGGAAGACCATGGTTGAGGTCAATATTGCATCCTGCTTCTTGGTGTCTTTGTGAGAGCAGCCTTAATTAAATGCTATATGACATAAATTGAACACATATGGTCCCAGCCTATGTCAGTCAGATTTATAACAGAAAGCAATGAAATGCCTATACTAATGGGGAAATTTACTAGAATCCTGGGGCATGTTGAAACAAGGGACGAGTATTAGGAAAAATAATCCATGTGTCTCTCACATTGCTTCTCATCTTGTAATCAGAGACACTGGTTGCCTTTGTTCAAGACTATCTTTTCAAATATGTTTGTATGGCAAAAAGACTTGGAAAATAAGATACTATTTCCCTCTGGAGCTAAGTTCTGGTTTATTTGCAGTCCATAGTAATAAAAATAATCTTTCTCTCTGGGACAAAGTTAAGGTCAATTTACTTCCCATTACAAAATATTTGGATTCTCTAAGTTTAAGGTTCCTCCTCTGTCGTGTTATTCACTGAGTATGCAGGTGTCATCTGGATATCATTGTGCTGCCCTGAAGGTATTGGGTGAACCAGTGCAAAAGTGGTGCTATTCTGGTTACTGCTATTGCCATGAGAAATTAACTATTTTTTGTGTCTGACTCATGAGTTACATCTTCTCCTAGCATCCAAGAAAGAGCAGCTGGCTGACTTATTAGCATGCAAATAGGGTAAAATCTTAGCGTACTCACAATTTTTGACAAATAATAACAATTTTAATAGTAACAATAATAATGATAATATTTACAAATAGCAAAGAAAGCACTCTCTGCCAGACATCTTTCTAGGCACTTTAAACATTTTAATTTATTTTATCTTCACAAAACACCTGCAAAGTAGATACGATTAAATTTGAGAAAATTGAAGCACAGATAGGTTAAATAACTTGCCAAAGTTCACACAGCTAATATATGACAGAACTTGAATTCAAATCTAGGCCTTGACTCTCCAGAGGTCATGATTTTAACCCATGTCATGTACTACCTCTCATAATTTAAGGCACCTTTTTACTGTTGATTGTCATACACAATCCATGGTCCCTCTTTTAGTGCCTATAAGAATGCTGTCACCTTAAAACTCAATCACTTAATCAATTCCAAATTCTCATTTCCTTAAGAATCTATTATTTGTAAACATTTTTGCTACCAATTATTTTATCATTTACTCTTCAAATGCAGAAAAAAATCCACTCTATTTTAAGCAAAGATGGATTTCTCCTAAGATATGAATAATATCTTAATATACCCAGCCATTGGGAACCCATGGAGACAAGCTCTAGGTTAAAGTTTAAGGACATTCTCCCAAAACTGCACTGCAGAACAGCCACCAAGGTAGTTGGTACCACAGGTGCCAGATCTAACTCCTTTGCAACTATCAAGAACATCAAAAGCAATCAACTGCCATTATGGCTAGATACTGAAGAATACTATGGAACTCATAATCCAAATCATAAAAATTTATGTCCATAACCTACCTTGTAGAGATAGGATAGTGGGGCCACTGTAAATGCTACAACAGAAAAACCTAACATCTGCTAGATGATGCTTCACTAGAATAAACTGAGAGCTTTTCCTTCTCTTTGCATTTACTTTACAAAAGTTCATCTGTTAGGGTGAACATAAAGCAAATCCAAAACTCTAGTTCTAGGGAGTCTGAAAAATAATTTTAACCTTCTGGCTCTCATAGAACAGGAAGACATTCAGAGTATGGGGAAATCAAGTCTGACACCCAATTCACCAAATTCTTAATCACACTTTGATTTCTAAAGCAGTAGAAATAAAATCTACTCCAAATAGACCATATTAAAAAGAAAAACACAATTATACACAAATAGCTCTTTTTTTGAAAATTAAATAGCTAATAAGAAACACCAAAAGGACTTTGTTTAGATCTCTATTTACTTCCTGATGCCATCTCACTACTCTTAATGAAGGTAGGTGCGTTTGGAACTATATTTTGAGATCATGAATATAAACTGGCATGAGTGAGAAAGAGGTTAGAGATGATGTATGCCAAGTCTTTAAAGCAGGAACACGAACTTTAATCTGCCATATTGTGGAAAGGTTAAGAAAAGAAGAATGATTACAGGAAGTGGAGTCTAGTTGGTGAGAAAAGTAATTTTCTGATATCAAAATGTTATAATGTCAAGAATCAATAGTATTTCAAATTAGTTTTGTTCACTAACTGCTATAAAGATCTAGTACAGGTAGGAGATTGAGCAGTCTGGGCTAGAGTTAAAAAATAAATAAACAACAAAATCAAATTGTCTCTATACATGCCACATTTGAATCTCTATAAGAACCTTGAAATTGTAGAAATGTTTAGGATGAAATGCTTTAGAAATGAACACTGGGCAAATACGGCAGAAGAAGAGCCTAGAATTACAGTGTTCCTCAAGTTATAAAACATCGGCAATGAAATGCTGTACTAGACAAATTTCCGGCACTGTTATGTGATGATTATGTGGGTAGTGAAGAGAGAAATTAAGGGCATGGCACAATCTGTCCCTCAGAAGAAGCACTGTGAAGTACTCTCAAGAGAATGAAAGGACATAATTGAATACACGAAAAGAGAGCAGTTTGAGATCCAAAATATTGATGAATAAAAGAAGGAACAACGCTTAGGAAAGAAACAGAGCCAAAGAAGAGAATTGGTTTTTAAACTTCAAGTTCACTTCTACTGAAATATAGGAAAGAATCAAAATGAGGCAACTGCAAAATTATAATTAGGAGGGAATCTATACCAATCAGTTTTGCGAATACTTCCAGAAGTGACAGTAGGAAAGATTTTTAAACAAATAATTTTCAGGCCTATTGAGAAGATAATGGAGTGTGTGGTTCTCTTGGCACAGACAACAGCTCACTCTGTCCAGAAAATTATAGGGCAAGTGTTCTACCTGGGCTTCACAGAACCCTGCTGACTGGGAAGCAAGTAGATACTGGAACAGAAAGCTCTGAAAGGCACCAATGACTTACCTATTTAACATTTCATTCAAACATCATTGTAAATGTTTTGAATTATTTCTTCTTTTCATTCTCTGTAGAAGAAAAATAAAGTTCTGTTTTTGTAAAGAGTTCACACAGGTTAAGAATAATGGGATGAATGGATATGCCTATCTAGAGCTAATGTACAAAGGAGAGGTTATTTATGGCATGACAATTATAGACTGAAAGTTAAAAAAAAAACTGGGATTAATCTTGCTGAGCAAACCATGGCTGCATGTGTGGCCACTTTTTATGTGACTCCAATTATTATTCTTAGGCCATTCTAAGAATTACATAGTAAACTCATCTATGGCACGTTCAACTTCTCAGTTGAAAGGCATTTTATAATCAGATAATTGACTTAACATTGTAGTTTAGGTCCAAAGTCATTTTACTTCAAAGCAAAAATATTGGTCATTCAATGAAATATGAACCTTCACCTCCTCAAATACTGGAAATAAAAGAAATAAATATTTGCTCTGAGAGTTAAACTCTAAAGTCAGAGCAAAGTTCTGATGGATTTGACTATAACCTGATTCCAAGTGTCGACATTTCAAAACAGAAAATTTAAATCGGAAGTGTTGTTGATTGGCCATAGTAGTCGAGCAAAAAAAGATCTTCAGAGCAAACATCTGCAGTGCCCAAAAATGCTCAACCCAAAAGGAAGGAGACTTAGGAAAGACATCAGAAAATCTTAGTCCCTAGATATTGGCAAGTTTATCCCTATTGTGAAATGGTTGTATCAGGAAAAGTAAGCCTAATTCACATATTTAATTTATCATATTCCTTTGCTCTGATTACTTATACATAGAGCAACTCCTCATTAGTATTTGGCTTCTAATTTAGGTCTGCCTACAGTGAGATAATGTTTTGGACATATGAACTCAGAATGTTCTAGCCTCTCTTACAGTTCTTTGTTAACCTGACTGATAACAGGTTAGCATCATGTTTGTTCTGATTTTCTACATCACTTCCACATTTTGATTAATATGAGACTGCCACCAAGAGAAGAAACTGTCACTGCTCTGCTGACATATTGTTTCTGAGTCAGACATTGGATATAGATAATTTTACCAAGTCACTGGTGGGATCATGGGAAGACTCTTGGCAGAGAGACTGCTGGACTCTTCCCCACCTTTATATCATTGTATTCAGTGGAGAGAAGACATTTCTTTTCCTCCATGGTGTATTATTGCTCTGATAAAAAACACTATAATCATTTCCTCATATTTCCTCAGCACATTTTATGTAGTTTATATTTATTATCATGTACTAATGATTTTCACATAGGTACTTTCTGGTCTGTAACTAAACTAAGTTTTTCAAGGTCAAAGACTAGAATATGTACTTTTTTTTTCACTCATCATATTACTAAACACAGAATTTTCAACCCAGTTTTTAAATTAGTGTTTGACAGGTCAGAGTTGATATGATCACATTGGGTAAGTGCAATTAAGATTCAGATTAGTATCTAGGCTTCTTAGCATCAGGACAAGTTTTTTTTTTCTTTTCTCCAATATTTAAACTCTCTCATTTCTGAAGTCTTTTTAAATTATCATTTGCTATTACTAATTCCAGGGTATGCCTCTCTTTTATGATGTTGTGACAATCATTCTATTCTTGATCTTAATGACGAGTTCACTCTGGATGCCACATGTGCCATGTGAATCCCTGTTGGTTTCCTTCTGAGATGACCAGGACCATGTCCTGTGAGTTCTTATAACCTTAATGTGTTGAAGGCCAGAAAGCAAAATACTGGTCAAAATGGTATGCATTTGCACTATGGCTGAGTTGGGGAGGTTGAATTAGGTGGCAGAGAGAGAGAATGGTATTTTAGGACCATGATAAATGGGTGGAGAGACCATCCGTAGCAAAGAGTTGAAAGTTGAGAAAGAAAAAATTAGTAACAAAAAACCTGAAAATTATGAACAGAAAAAAAAATCTTTGGTTATTGGTCTAGACACTAATTTAAAGCCTACTCATATTTTACAAGTATGATCACATCATCAGGGGCTTCATCAAAAGAAGTATCAGTCATATATTTTTAAATCCAAATGGGTAGTTATGTGGTTAAAAATTTGATTTAACTTAGCAGGCATGTAATGCTTGGATTAGGACGATGCTGTAAACATTATGTATCTGAATTTCAGCAAGACATTTGAAAAATCCATACACTGTATTCTTATAAACAATCTAGGGCAATGAGTTTTGAATGATAGCATATCTGTCAGGACAGTACAAGTTGGATTATTAGAGCCAAAATAATACTGATTTTAAAGACTCATATCAACCTGTCAGAAGATAAGGCATGCTGCAGGATGCACCTTTTTTGGCCCCTGCTGTGTAATGTACCTGGTGCTCTAACAAGGAAGTATGTTACATTGTAAATCTCTCAGAAATATATACTATGGAATATTGAAAAAGAGAAAAAAGAGAAGTACAAAATGATCCATGGCTCATTGCTTAGAGATTATTATTCATATCTTGGTATGTTTATTATAAAATGTTTATATTCAATATTTTGAACCTGTGATAATATAAGTATTAAATTTTATAGAAATGAGTTTTGAAATTAGTTTTTCCTAATTATAAAATTAATGCATGCTCTTCTTAGAAAATTAGTAAAAATAAATAGAAAGAAGAAAAAGGAGGGAGGGAAGGAGGGAGGGAGGGAGGAAGGGAGGAAGGAAGGAAGGAAGGAAGGAAGGAAGGAAGGAAGGAAGGGAGGGAGGGAGGGAGGGAGGGAGGGAGGAAGGAAGGAGAAAATAAAAGCCATATTGAATACTGCCTCTTTAATTAAGCACACTTCTTAAGATTTTGGTATACTTATTTAATGTAATTTTATGAATATTTATTTTCAAATAATTGCCATTTTTATCAAGGGCTCAGAGTAACAGCGGGTAATGAGTTTGGTGATGATCAAACCTTGCAAAGTACTGTGGGGAAAAGTATGTTGTATGTAGCACAAAAAACACATTTGCAGGTTGTGGGATCTCAGGGAAACTGAAAAAGATTTAAATCATTAATGAGTAGATTGAAGTCAACATATTGAATGGGAAGAATTTTGAATAACTTTAATCCCATATTATTCTTCCCTCAGAGGCTCTTTTTTCCCCATTTATTAGAGAAGTTGTGGGTTTATAGAACAATCATGCATAAATTTTAGGATTCCTATATACCACCCGACCCAGCCCTCAAAAGCGGCTCTCTTGAATGGTGATTAACAGCATATTTTGGAATTGAACTGCTTATGTGTACCTCATAGCTCCATGACTGAATATGACCTTTATAAGAGTTACTTAACTTCTCTGTGCTTCCGTTTCCTTATCTTTAAAATACGTTTAATAATTTTATCTACTCCCTACGGTTATTGTGAGGGTTATGCAAGAAATGCATATGTAAAATTAAGCCTGCCAAATGGTAAATTCTCAATGAATAATAATATTATTATTCAGAACCTAATTTTGAGTTGTCTGTCTTTTAGCAAGGTGCATTAGGAATACATATTCTGAAACTGTGCTAGTCTAAAAATGTTTATTGTCATCACTCATTAAAAACAAACTCACTGGGTGGAAACATGTTTGGTCACAAACTTTCCTTTTAGAATTTTTAGAGGCTACTGCATTATTTTTTTGTCATCTAGAGTTACTGTGGAGAAAACTAAGATTGTACTGCTATTAGATCCTTCATGTTTGAAACACTCACACACACAAATACTTTACTAGATTACTTATAGATCTAGACTTTTTTTTTTTTTTTTTTTTTTTTGGTTGTTAAGGTGGTGAGCATTTTCTGTCTTTATGCTCATTTTGAAGACAAAAACAACCAAAAGCAATCAAAATAATTTTTTCAAGTTTGGCAATTACTGTTTTGCTCCAAATATCCTGATATTTTCCTTTCAAAAATGCCTGTTATTCTTCTTTTTGAACATTTTCTGTTATATACCTTGCCACATAATTTTTTTCTGCTTGCCAAAAATGCATAACTTGGATTTTTTTATTTACTTTTTTTATTTTTAAAGAAGCTTTAGATTACATAAATGTTACATCAAAAATATAGGGGAAGAAATCGGGTGTGGCTCAAGCAATTGAGCTCCTACCTACCACATGGGAGGTCCCGGGTTCAGTTCCCGGAAGGCAAGCTGGCGTGACGGGCAAGCACAGCAAGCTGACACACCAAGATGGTGCAACAAAGAGACACAAAGAGGAAAGACAATGAGAGACACAACAAACCAGGAACCTGAGGTGGCTCAAACGATTGAGTGCCTCTTTTCCACATGAGAGGTGCCGGGTTTGGTTCCCATGTGCCTTCTAAAGAGAAGATGAGCAGACAGTGAGCTCAGACAATGAGGCGGGGGGAATAAATAAATAAAAGAAATGTTAAAAAAAATATATAGGGGATTCCCATATACAACATCCTCTCCCCCACTTTCCTCAATTAACAACTTTTGTTAGTGTTGTACGTTTGTTACAATTGATGAAAAGATACTGAAGCATTGCTATTTTGTTAACCACGGTCTATAGTTTACATTATAGTTTATACTTTGCACCTAACAATTTTATAGATTTTGACAAAATGTATGATGGCCCGTATCAGTCATTGCAATATCATGCAGTACAATTCCAATATCCCCAGAATGCCCTATGTTACACCTATTCTTCCCTCTCCCTCCCCTCAGAACTTCTCGTGGCCACTGCGTTTATAGCAATGATACAAGATCTTCCATTGCTAGAATAATGATAAATCTACTTTAATCATAGTTGCATGTGCCTCTTATGTTTGCTCATTCCTCAATATTGAGGATTTTGGGATGGTGATGCCCACTCTGTTTCTGACTGAGAGGAAGCTTAGATCCCATGAGGCAAATGGGTGGATCTGTTTGCTTGCAGTTGTGGATACTTTCTGTTTTTTGTGGGTTTTTTTTTTTTGGGGGGGGTCCACCATCATCCTTTTGTTATTTGTCCTGGGCAAGTCCAATGAACTGGAGAGTAGGTGTTGCAACCCTTCATATGCTCAACCGGCATATGAGGAGACCAAAAATTTAAGTCTCTGGGATATATATTTAACAAGTATAGTGATAATTATAAAGGACAGGAAAGTCATGTGTAGGGAAGTTATAAATGAGTCTTACTCTGTTACTCAAATTCATTTACAGACTTAACACAATCCTAATAAAAATTACAAAAGCATTTTTTACTGTTTTTGAAAAGCTAATTAAGAAATTTATTTTGATGGGCAAAGAACCCCTTATAGCCAAATGCATATTGAAAAAGAAAAACAAAATTGGAAGAATCATACTACCTAACTTTAAAGCATATAACAAAGTTACAGTGGCCAAAAGTGCATGGTATTGGCAAAAGGGTAGACATACTGACCAATGGAACCAAATTGAGAGTTTTGACATAGATCCTCACATATACAGTCAACTGATATTTGACAAGGCTACCAAGGACACTCAACTGGGACAGAATAGCCTCTTTGACAAATAGTGCTGGGAAAACTGGATATCCATATGCAAAAGAATGAGAGAGGCTCATCTCACACCCTATGCAAAAATTAATCCAAGATGGATCAAAAACCTAAATGTAAGAGGCAAGACCATAAAGCTCCTAGAAGATAATGTACGGAAGCATCTACAAGATCTTGTAGTAGGAAATGGTTTCATAATCTTTATACCCAAAGTGCAAGCAATGAAAGATAAAATAAATAAATGACACTCAAAATTAAAACTTTTGCACTTCAAAGGAGTTTGTCAAGAGAGTGAAAAGGCAGCCTACTCAATGAGAGAAAATATTTGGTAACCATTTATCCAATAAGGGCCTAATATCCAACATGTATAAAGAAATCCTATATATAGAAAATAAAAGACAAACAATCCATTTAAAAAATAGGCAAGTCATTTGAATAGACACTTCTCCAAAGAAGAAATACAAATGGCTAAAAAGCACATGAAAATATGTTCAACATCACTAGCTATTAGGAAAATGCAAATCAAAACTGCCATGAGATACCATCTTACACCCATTAGACTTAAAACTATTAAAAAAAACAGAGGACTATCAGTGTTGGAGAGTATGTGGAAGAAAGAGAACCCTCATCCACTCCTAGTGGGAATGTAAATTGTTGCAGCCATTGTGGAGGACAGTTTGACAGTTCCTCAGGAAGCCACCTATAGAAATGCCATATGATCCAAAAATCCCACTTCTGGGCATATACCCAGAAGAATTGGAAGCAGGGACATGAATAGATACTTGCTACATAATTTTTGTCACATTTTCCTTTTTTGTGTCATTTTTCTTTTTCTTGGAAACATTACCATTTCATTCCCCAAGAGGACAGAAAAGATTTCTCTTAGTTTTTTTTTTTTTAAGACTTTCAATCTTATTTTAATTCTGTTAAGTTTCCTTTTTTTTGTCATACATCATCTCACTAACTTTCTTTCCTTGTTACCCCCATTGTTTTATTCCTTTCTCTTCTATGGCTTTCTGCTCATGTTTCATAGCAATCATATCTTCTTGCATTAGAATACAATACAGCTTAAAACTTTTGTTTATTGTGGTAGGTCATTTTGGAAACCTGCTTTTTCCTAAGTATTCAAGATGATCTTTTCCTTTCCAAAGGCCTATAGCTTCACCATCTTCACTGATGCCTTTCCCCCTCTCTTTTTCAATATTTAAGCAAGTTAGTGCTACCTAGTTCCAGTAGTTTCCAATATACAGCATGTATTTTCTATCCTTTTGCTGTTTGGTTCCTCAGAAAGTTAAGTATAGAATTTCCATTTGCTATATACCTAGCAAACCCACAGCTGTTTGCTGTTTGATCCTTTTGCTGTTTGATCTAATTCACTTCTCAAATCTATAATTAAATGTATTTATGTCCCAGCTCTCAGATTAATTATCCTAACTAGTTGGTTAGTGTATGCTATGGTGCTCTTGGTTTGGCATACCAACTTACCCATCTTGGGTACCTGAATTTTTTATGCTATTAATAATGTTCTGCCATTACTAGCCATGTGAACTCATGAAACTTTAACTTCTCTGGGCAAAGTTTCTTCATTATGAACTAAGCATAGTGTAACAGCACTTCATAGAGTGGCAATAAGAACTAACTTGAATAATATACAGTGCCTGGCCCTATTTATTGTTCAGGAAATGTTAGAAATCAGTGACATTATTGGTCAATATTATTATTTCCCAAATGCAGTTACCAGAATGTGCTGTTTCTAGGTTCTTCTGCTCTTCACCCACAGCACTTAACTTTTGGAAATTTAAGTTTTTCAAGGTACAATGTGATAGCATAATCTTTCATTCCCCAGGTCCTGATCAACCTCCTGGAGAGTTGTTATTCAGAACTGACAATATTAGCAAATAATTTCCATTTTTTAATTCAGAGGAAAGACCAGTGGAAGAAGAAATAATTGTCTTATTTCTACTTTCACATAGGCAGACTTGCATAAATGGCACATGTTTTATTTTTAAATAAGTTTTGATCAGCCTTGTAATTAGTGGAAATTCCTTACAGAATCTAGCAATAGGTTTACAGTTAAACCTTTTCTATCACAATAGTTTGATTTTTTTATTAGAGCAGATGTAAGTTTACAGAAAAATCATGTAGAAAGTATATGCACCTTCCCTCACACAGTTTTCTTATTATTTACCTTTTATATTAGTATGGTAACTTTGTTACAATTGATGAAACAAAATTATTATAAGTATACTATTTAACTATAGTTCATAGTTTACATTTGGATTCACTGTTTGTTTTATTTTCTTTTTAGTTTTTATTCTGGTAACATATATACAACTTAAATTTCCCATTTTATCCACTCCCAATATACAATTCAACAGTGTTCATTATATTCACGGTGTTGTGCCACCATTCCTATCATCCTTTACCAAAGCTTTTCCATCACCCCAAACAGAAACTTTGTGCCAACTAATCATTAACTCCCCATTTCTGATCCCACCCAGCCCTTGGTAACCTGTATCCTAGTTTCTAACAAATATTCTAACTCTTTCATATAAAAGAGTTCATACAATATTTGTCCCTTTGTTTCTGGCATATTTTACTCAACATGATGTCTTCAAGATTCATCCATGTTGTAACCTGCACAGAAATTCATTTCATTTTATAGATGAATAATATTCATTTTTATGTATATGCCACATATTGTTTATCCATTCATTTGTTGATGGACACTTGTATTGCTTACACATTTTGGCAATTACAGATAATGTCACTATGAACATCGGTGTGCAAATATCTGTTCTATTTTCTGCTTCCAATGCTTTTCGGTATATACATAGCTGTGGGTTTACTAGATATATAGCAAATGGAAATTCTATACTTAACTTTGTGGGGAACCAAAAAACTCTTTACCATGTGAATTTATTGGTATTTAAATTAAAAAGTGGAGAAATTGTGTCAGGCCCTTCTTGTCAGATGCCATCTATAACAGAGGTGATATATCTACTGTTAGCTTTGCTCTCAGGGATATTTCCTCCTGTTCAACAGGTGAAGCTGACCCAATGTCCTATGATCCTTTACCGGGTTCCCATATCGACATGTTCAAAGGTTTTGGGGGTATCTTGGATCATCAGTTATTGAGGATATCTGGAGTCCTGGCCAGGTTCTGATTCCCAGGCTCTGGTTTAAGAATGAATTACTTGAGCAGCTTAACCCCAAGCCAAGCTTCCATTCTGCTCTGTCGCCTTCTTGATGGAAAAGTCTTCACTCTCATCAGTCTTCCCTTACAGCCGACCCAGAATCCAGGTTAATCCATTTCAAAGTAAACTTAGAAGGCCTGTCATGACAGGAAAATATCCTAATTGACAGGACTCATTTTAAAGCCATTTTTCTTGCCCTTCTCATCAAATATAGTGAAGTCCTTCAAATAGGTGGTGTAAATTCATTCCTTGTAACTTTGTGTTTCCCCTTTCCCTGGCATATGACCTGTCAACCATCCTTGCCTGCTGAAAACCCTCTCAGCCTCTGAGACACAGCTTCACCTATAGCTGTTTCTATTGTCTTTCAAACATTTTCCCAGATTTGGTTTTTGTCTTTGAGTCCTCTTAGAACTTCAAATTAAATGATATTATGTTTAGGGTGCATAAAACAATGCCTATTGAGGTAGATGATATTTACTTTGTGTCTAACCACAGTCTATCTTTTAAGCTATGTCCAATGTTTCTGAGACTAATAGCTTATGGATGCTTGTGATTTTGGCAGCTTGTTTTAAATCAACCCTTTAATAAATTTCAAAGTCCATAATTCTTGATGCTTTATACTGGTGTGATGTTTTTTCTACTTCTAACAATAATGGAAATAATGAGGTTAAACTTTATGTCAGTCTCACGCACCCTAAGCCCACTCTGAGTGGAATTAACTCCCACAATCATATATTACAATTTATGATCTTCCTTTTCTGTAGACTTTCCACCATCTAAAATTATGCTCATAACCTATCCAATTTAAACTGCTTGGCAATGCTAATGACCTCCACCTGGGAAATACAAAAGAGATGTAGAGATACCCATTATTAGCGTGATCTTATTCCAGCCTGACCACCTCTGCACATTAAGCACCACTCTTTGAAAGTGACATCTGACACATGCAACTGTTTGAAACCATGAGTCATTTGCATGAAAAATTTTGGAATAATAGATTTTCAAATTTTTTTTTGTATTTTCGCAAAGATTACATATTAAAAAGTAGCCAGATGAAGAATCAAAGCAAGATGGGCTTAAAAACGTTTGAAGAGGCAGAACACTTTTAAGACTGAAATTTTCAGAATATCATTGCAGAGGTCAGATATATTAAATGAAGATGTGAAAAATAAATGTGAAAAATGTTAAAATTCTTTACTAAGGTTTATTAGTACAGCACAAAACACTTGGAATAAAAAAATAAGTTCGGTTGAATATTGAAAGAAAAAAACTGTACCATGTGCTCTTAAAGGCATTCCCGTATTAGAGAGATATATTTTGGCCCTGGTTCCATAGATCAAGGGGAGTTCAGACAACAAGAGCACAGGTAGCAGGGATACATTTTCTTTAAATGAACCTATTTCAAAAAATATATAAAATTCTTTTAGGTTTTGGACTTCACATAAGGAGAGTGTGTTTAGTGAGGGATGCCTATATTTTTTGCTACAACTGTAGATATTTATACTAATTTATAGGATAATTCTTTATACAATAATGGTTCCAATAACCTCCAGGAAATATTACGTATTGCCAATGGGAATATGTGTCTCTAAAGACCATTTTGAGAGAGCATTCTTTCACTTTCTTTGAAATTTTTTTAAAAAATTCTCATTTAAAAATACATTGATTTTATTTCTAATGACATAAGTCAATTTGTCCCAACTTTAATTCCAATTCTGTTTGAACCAAGAGCAGGAAATAAGGAATTTGGGCTGAGCAAGATGGGAAAAATTAGAAAATTTGGCATCATTCATCCCACTCTCAAATTACATTCTTCAAGTTCTCCATATTGCTTTCCCAAGTATTTCTATTAAAAAATTCTTGAATGTCATTAAGAGCCACGGTCTACTGAACTTATCATTTCTTCACTTCTGCTTTTCCTTTCCTTTGAACTGATTTAGGTCCTATGTTTCATTTATTATAATAAACCTCTGGCAAATACTTGCAATTTTTGTCACCCTTTCTATCATCAATATTCATCTAGTAATACCCATATCTGGATATTTCAACTATCTACCTTCTCTGTACTTGAATACAAACATCTAAATCTTGAAGGAGAAAAGTCATAGCATCTAGAAAATAGGTGAAACTTTAATGAATTGCCATTATGGTCACCCAGAGTCACTTAGAATTCTTTGGGAATGCTAGCGTGTTCCCTAGTAAGTTTATTTTCTGAAATAATTGTTTAATTTCACTTTACTGATGCAAACTTCAGTCTCATCTTCACCCTAATTCACTCTAAATTTATGATACCACTTATTTTTTTATTGAAAAATTGAAGGTAGAGAATTTGAAGGTAGAAAAATTGGGAGAATTGCTTTGTTTTGGGGGGAGTTCTCTCTTTTTATTTTTTTATTAGGGAAGTTGTAAGTTTACAGAAAAATCATGCAAAAAAGA
The DNA here is from genome assembly GCA_026826555.1 of Tolypeutes matacus. Taxonomy (NCBI): domain Eukaryota; kingdom Metazoa; phylum Chordata; class Mammalia; order Cingulata; family Chlamyphoridae; genus Tolypeutes; species Tolypeutes matacus. The sequence continues at coordinate 17,225,991 of JAKSZT010038599.1, read as the reverse complement.
CAGAGTTTTCATATACCACCCTATAATTAACACCTTTCATTAGTGCGCTACTTTTGTTACAATTCATGAAAGAACACTCTTTAGTAGTACTATTAATGATAGTGCATCATTTATAATAGGATTCACTGTTTGTGTTTTGCAGTCTTTTGTTTATTTTTAAAATTTATTCTAGTGACATATATACAAGATTTGGGTCTCTTTTTATATCTTTCATTTCCTTCCTCTTCAAGAACAAATTTTCCTCTAACTTCTTAAACATATGGAGTATATTTCTTTTTTATAGCAATTTTATTGAGATGTATTTACTGACCATAAAATCCATCCAAAGTGCACATTCAATAACTTTTGGTATAATCACAGAGTTGTGCATTTATCACTGCAATCAATATTAGAGCATTTTCATTACTCCAAAAAGAAAAAAAAAACAAAACACATTTTGGCAGTCACCTCTCAATCCCTCTATCCTTCCCCTGCCATACATATCTACTAATCTAATTCCATCTCTATAACTTTATTTATATTTACAATTTATCTTAATGAAGTCAAACAATATAAGTACTTTGTGTCTGGTTTCTGTCACTTAGGGTAATTCTTTTTTTTTTACAGTTGATGAAAAAATATTCATATATTACTATTCACTACAGACCATAGTTTGCTTTAGGTGTATTTTACCTCAAATACAAATCCTATTATTAACATCTTGTAATATTAACAAAAGTTTGTTCTGATTCTTATATTTGTACTGTTAACCACAAGTTTCGCTATGCTATACAATCCCATGTTTCATCCTTTAGCTTTTTTTTCTAGTGACATACACAACTCTAAACTCTCCCTTTCAACCACCATCATACTCCACTATCGGTGCTGCTAATTATAGTCAATCTCTTGTAATATCATCACCTCTATCCAATTCCAAACATTTACAATCAACTTTATCATAAATTCTGAACTTATTAAGCCTCTGCTCCCCATTCTCTATCCTCATTCTAACTTCTGCTGTTAATCAATCTTCTAGTTATTAACTCCATGACTTTGCTCATTATATTTAGTTCGTATTATTTAGATAATACAATATTTGTCCTTTTGTGTCTGGCTTGTTTCACTCAACATAATGTCCTCAATGTTCATCCATGTTGTCATATGCATCATGACTTCACTTCTTCTTACAGCTGAATAATATTCCATCATATGCAAATACCACATTTTATTTACCCATTCTTCTAATGATGAATACCTGGGTTGTTTCCATATTTTGGCAATTGTGAATAATGCTGCTATGAACATCAGTGTACAAATGTCTGTTTGTGTTCCTGCTTTCAGTTCTTTTGAATATATGCCCAAGAGTGGCATGGCCAGATTGTATGGCAGCTCTATATTTAACTTCCTGAGGAATTGCCAGTCCTCCAGAATGGCTGCACCATTCTACATTCCCACCAACAGTTTATAAGCATTCCTGTTTCTCCACAGCCTCTCTAACACTTGTAGTCATGTGTTTGTTTGTTTCTTATTTGTATTTCCTCTTTGGAAAAATGTCTGTTCAAGTCTTTTGCACATTTTTAAAATGGGTTGTTTGTCTTTTATCATTGAGTTTTAGGATCTCTTTATATATCATGGATATTAAACTCTTATAGGATATGAGGTTGCCAAATATTGTATCACATTGAGTAGGCTGCCATTTAACCTTCATGACAAAGTACCTTGAATCACAAGAGCATTTAATCTTGAGAAGGTTCTATTTATCTATTTTTTTCATTGCTCATGTTTTGGGTGTAAGATCTAAGAAACCACCTCCTACAACAAGAATTGAAGATGCTTTACCACATTTGCGTCTAGGAGTTTTATGGTTCTGACTTTTGTATTTATGGCTTTGATCCACTTTGACTTAGTTTTTGCATAAGGTGTGAGATAGGGGAACTCTTTCATTCTTTAGGATATGGATACCCAGTTCTCCCAATACCATTTGTTGAAGAGACTGTTATGTCCCAGTTGAGTGGGCTTGACATCCTTGTCAAAAAACCAGCAGACCATAGAGGTGAGGGTCTATTTCTGAACTCCCAATTTTAGTCCATTGATCTATATATATCTATCTTTATGCCAATGCTATGCTGTTTCGACAATTGTGACTTTGTTATGTGCTTTAAAGTCAGGAAGTATGAGTCCACAGACTTCATTCTTCTTCTTTTTTAGATATTTTTGGCTATCGACAGTCCATTTCCCTTCCATATAAATTTGGTAATTGACTTTTTTATTTCAGCAAAGTAGGCTGTTGGAATTTTGATTGGGATTGCATTGAATCTGTAAATCAATTTGAGTAGAACTGACATCTTAATGATATTTAGTCTTCCAATCCATGAACACGTAATGTACTTTCAATTATTTAGATCTTCTTTAATTTCATTTAGCAATGTATTGGAATTTTCTGAGATCCTTTACATCCTTGGTTAAATTTATTCCTAGGAAATTGATTCATTTAGTTGCCATTGTAAATGGAATTTGTTTCCTGATGTCCTCCTCAGATTGTTCATTTCAAGTGGATAGTAACATACTGATTTTTGTTTGTTGATCATGTATCCTGCCACTTTGCTGAACTCATTTATTAGCTCTAGTAGTCTCTTTGCAGATTTTTCATGGTTTTCTATGTAAAGGATCATGACCTCTTCAAATAGTGAAAGTTTTACTTCTTCCTTTCCAATTTGGATGCATTTTATTTCTTTTTCTTGCTTACTTGTTCTGGCTAGAAACTTCTAGTACAATTCTGAATAACAGTGGTGATAGTGGGCATCCTTGTCTTGTTTCTAGTCTTAGAAGGAAAGATTTCAGCCTTTCACCATTGAGTATGATGGTTTTTCATGTTTGCCCTGTATCATGTAGAGGAAATTTCCTTCTATTACTATTTTTCAGAGTGTTTTTTAATTAAGAAAAGATGCTAGATTTTGTTAAATGCCTTTTCTGTATCAATAGAGATGATCATGTGATTCTTCTCTTATGAATTGTTAATGTGGTATATTACATTAATTGATCTTCTTGTGTTGAACAACCATTGCATCCTTAGGATAAAACCCACTTGATCATAGTATATAATTATTTTAACGTTCTGTTGGATTCAATCTCCAAGTATTTTGTAAAGGATTTTTGCATCAATATTAATTAGGGTTTGGTCTGTAATTTTCTTTTCTTGTAGTATCTTTATCTGGCTTTGATATTAGGGTGATGTTGGCTTAGGGAATGAGTTAAGTAGTCTCCCCTCATCTTCAATTTTCTGGAAGACTTTGAGTAGGATTGGTATTAATTCTTCTTGAAATGATTGGTAGAAATCACCAGTGAAGCTATCTGGACCTTTTCTTTCCTTTGTTTGGGGTTTTTGATGACTGATTCAATTTATTTACTTGTGACTGGCTTGTTGAGATCTTCTATTTCTTCTTGAGTCAATGTAGGTAGTTTGTGTGTTTCTAGGAAGTTGTCCATTTCATCTAACTGATCTAATTTGTTGGCATACAGTTGTTCATAGTATCTTCTTATAATCTTTCATATTTCTATGGTATCAAAAGTAAAGTACCCGACCTCATTTATGATTGTATTTGTATCTTCTTTCTTTTTCTTCTTTCTCAGTCTAGCTAAGGGTTTGTCAATATTGTTAATCTTTTCAAAGAACCAACTTTTGATTTTGCTGATTCTCTCTATTGTTTGTTTTTTGTTGTTGTTATTTCTCAATATCATTTATTTCTGCTATTAATTTTTTTATTTATTTCCTTTGCTTGCTTTCAGGTTAGTTGCTGTTCTTTTTCTAGTTCCTCCAGGTGTGCATTTAGGTCTATGATTTAAGTTCTTTCATCTTTTTTAATGTAAACAGTGGTGGCTATAAATTTCCCTCTCAGCACTGTCTATGCTGCATCCCATGTTTTGATATGCTGTGTTCTCGCTTTCATTCATCAAATATTTACCAATTTCTCTTGCAATTTCTACTTTGACCCACTGATTATACAAAAGTGTGTTCTTTACCCTCCATATATTTGTGAATTTTCTCATTCTCCACCTGTTATTGATTTCCAGCTTCATTCCATTATGATCAGAGAAAGTGCTTTGTATAATTTCAATCTTTTTAAAAGTTAATAAGACCTCTTTTGTGGCCCAACATATGGTCTATCTTGGAGAAAGATCCATGGGCACTTGAGAAGAATGTATATCCAGCTGTTTTGGGGTGCAAGTTCTGTATATGACTTTTAGGTCTAGTTCTTTTATCATATTATTCAAGTTCTCTGTTTCCTTATTGATCCTCTGTCTAAAAGTTCTATCCAATGATGAGATTGGTGTATTGAAGTCTCCAACTATTATTGTAGAGATGTCTATTTTTTCCTTCAGTTTTGCCAGTTGTTGTTTCATGTATTTTGGGGCACCTTGGTTAAATGCATAAATATTTATTATTTTTAATCCTTCTTAGTGAATTGTCCCTTTTATTAATATATAATGTCCTTCTTCATCTCTTATAACAGTTTTGCATTTAAAATCCATTTCTTCTGATATCAGTGTAGTTACTAAAACTCATTTTGGTTACTCTTTGCATAGGATATCTTCTTCCAGGCTTTCACTTTCAGCCTACTTTTGTCTTTGTGTCTAAAGTGAGTCTCTTTTAGGCAGCATATACATGGCTCATATTTTTATTTATCTACTCTGCCAGTCCATGTCTTTTGATTGGGGATTTCAATCCATTAACATTCAATATTATTACTGTAAAAGTATTACTTACTTTCACCATTTTATCCTTTGGCTTTCCTATGTCATGTCTTCCTATTGTCAGTCTTTTTACCTTTTTAGTTACCCTTACTAATAATATTAATTTCTACACTCTTCTCTAAACATCTCAATTCCTGTCTTTTCCTTTCAAGCTGCAACAATCCCTTTAATATTTCTTGTAGTCTCAGTCTCTTGGTGATGAATTCTCTTAGTTTCTTGTTATCTGTGAAACTTTATACTTACTCTCTTTTTAAGGATAGTTTTTCCAGGTAAAGAATTATTGGCTGGCAATGTTTTCTTTCAATATCTTCAATATATCATGCCACTGCCTTCTTGCCTCCATGGCTTCTGTGGGGAAATCCACATTTTCTTGTGGGATATCACTGATATGTGATTAATTGCTTTTATCTTGCTGCTTTCAGAATTCTTTCTTTATCTCAGGCACTAGACACTCTGAATAGTATGTGTCTCAGAAAAGTTCTATTTGGATTTATTTTGTTTGGAGTATTTGCTGCCCTTCTTGGTTATGAATATTTATGTCTATTGTAAGAGCTGGGAAATTTTCTTATATTCTTTCTGCCCCTTTTCTGTTCTCTTCTCCTTCTGGGACACCCATAACGAGTATGTTTGTGCATTTCACACTGTCATTCAATTCCTTGAGACCTGTTTCATTTTTTTTCCATTCTTTTCTATATCTGTTCTCCTGTTTTTCAAGTTGAGATGCTCTGTCCTCTAATTCACTAATTCATTCCTCTGCTATTTCAAATCTATTGTTTTATGCCTCTTATGTGTTTTTAATCTCATTTATTTTGTCTTTCATTCCCATAAGATCAGTTGCTTTTCTTTGCAAGCTTTGAAATTCTTCTTTTTGCTTACCTAGTGTCTTGTTAATATCCTTTATTTCTTTTGTCAAACTTTCCTTAAACTCCTTGAATTGATTCAGGAGCTTTGTTTGAACATCTTAAATTGGCTGTTTTAAATCCTGTGTCTCATCAGGATTTTTATTTTGTTCTTTTGGCTGGGCCATATCTTCCTGTTTCTTAGTATGCCTCATAATTTTTTGCTGATGTCTAGGCATCTGATTATGTTGGCTTATTTACTCTGATGGTAAATTACTCTCTCTTGCCTAGGATTTTAGTTGATTGGTTTTGTTTTACAGCTGTTCCTTGATTCTTGATTCAACTTCTAGATCTTTAAAATTGCCCATGTTTAAGTTATGAAAACAGGGCAAAGACCCAGTAATGGGGCACAGACCAGATTCAAGGGGGCCAGAGTATAGGGACAGGAAAGATACAAAAAAGGCTTTTTTCCCTTTCACTTTCCTGGCTTGCCAGCAGATAGTGCTTTTCTGCAAAACTTTCTACAGTGATGTTTCTTCCAATATCCACAAGACTGTGTTTCCAACCAGTTAGAGCCATGATTCCAAGCCTGCCCCTGATGTTTAAATTTGCTGAAGAGAAAACACACTCAGCCCCCCTGCTATACTTTCCCTCTTTTCAGAAAGGAATATGTCAGTCTGTCTCTAAGTTGGCAGTAGTTAAGACAATGTTTACCTAGGCTGTTCTTCTTAAGGGTGGGGGATGTGTACATTTCTCTGCTGTGGGGGAGATTAATTCAAGGTTTCCATTTCCACCTCTTCATTTCTTTGTCCTACTCCCTACTGAATGATGTATAGCACTCCCTTGTCTGCAGATCCCCAAAGCAGGTGCTCTGGACAGCTTCTTACTTTCCTCTGCTGTTTTTGTAAGATGATCCTTGCTGATCTACACTATTGCCAACTTGCTGAAACTTCCCAAGAGTTGCTTTCTTCCCACAAAATTATATCTTTATCAAATAGGATTAGCTATGGGTGCAAGTGAACAGTGATTAAAAATAGCAGTGGCTTAAATAAGATAAAACTTTGTTTATTTTTGCTAAGGTCTGAGGGCAGACAGTCCAGGGTTGATACGAGGTCTTTGCTTCACAGGTCCTTCTAGCCTGTTGTTCACTCTTATTTGGCTTCCACCTCCAAAGGTACTTCCTGAATTAAGATGTCTCCTTCTCCAGCCATCATGTTTGCATCTGGCCATTAGGAAAAAGTAAGGGACAAAAGAAAAAAAGAGATCTCTTGCATGTGCCAGTTGTCTTAAAAGGAAGATTCTGCTTGCATCTCATTGGCCAGAACATAATCACATCGGTAAAACTAGCTGCCAGAGAGGCTGAAAATGTAGCAATTATTCCAGGCAGTCATGTGCTAAGCTAATAATTGGGGATTCTATTACCATAGCTGTCTAACTGGAAGTTTGATAATTTTATTAGTCTTTTCCAAGAACTAACTTTTGACTTTGATGATACAATACTCTCTTTTATATTTACACACATACACATTTAGATATGTAGATAATAAGATAGAAATAGAGATAATTTTTTATTTTGTCAATTTTTAATGCTATCTTTGTTTTTCTATAGATTTTTCGTTTTATTCTTTTGTTGTTTTTCTACCACTTTTTCATTTAGACATTGAAATATTTAGTTTTCAGTTTTCTACTCTTCTAAGGTAAGCATTGATGGCTATATATTTCCTTTAAAGCATTGCCTGTGTTGTGTCCCACAAATTTTCTATGTAACATTTTCATTATTGCTCGATTATAATTAATTTTAAATTGCCATTGGCATTTCTCTTTTTTTATCCATGAGTTAGTTACTAAGAAATTTTCTTTAAAATTCCAAATGAATGGAAAATTTGTATTTATCTTAAGTTATTGACTTCTACCTTAATTAAGTTGAGTAAAGATAATATGTTCTGTTTGATACAGATTTATTTTTTATTTATTGATACTTGCTTTCTGACTTAGTGCTTATTTGATTAGATTATTTATTCTTTAGATGATTGGTAGAGAGTTCAACATATACCTTTTTAATCAAGATTGTTAATTTTGTTATTAAAAATTTAAAAATCTTTCTAACATTTCTGTCTGCTTGATCTATCAATAATTGTCAAAATTATGAGTGTGAATATATCAGTTTCTTCTCATAGTTTACCAATTTTTGCTTTCCATTATTGAGAGCTATTTTATTAGGTACATACAGGATTAGATGTGTATCTTCTTGATGAAATATACATCTTATTATAATGTAGTGATCCTTAAGATTTGTTTTATCTTTTTGGAAAAATAAGCATCTTATATTAATGTAGTGATTGTTATTTATCCCTAATAAACACTTTATCTTAGAGATGATATCATCTGATATATAATTTTGGTTTTGGTTAACTTCCTTATGGATTTAACTTTTATCCACCTATTTTAATTTAAGATTTTAACTCCCTTGATTTAAATGAGTTACCTTTAAATAGCATGTAACTGGATGTATTTAATCTGGTTTGGCAAGCCATTTTTAAAAACAAGCTTAATCTATTTTCATTTGAGAGCTTAAAAATATTGGTAAGTAAAATAAAATGGCCACTTGCATTGGGCGTTGTCAGAAGTAACCCATTTCAGAGAAAGGATTTTCCAAAAGTCAAAAACAATTGACCTCAGGCACTTTCCCAGAAACTGGAATGCACCCTACAGAACTTCAGTTAAGCAGCAACTGGTAATAAGGCAGTTTTGATCCAGTAGACATTGTTTACCAATGTGGACAAACATACTATGCTAATCAATATATTTGTGCTCCCTGTTTTGTAAAAGCCCCTTTCCTCTCTATGTAAAAGGGACTTTAATGGCAGGTAAACATTGTAACCCCATGGTTGAAAATTCCCTAAATGCCTTTATAAGCTACTGTGACCAGATGGCTATTGAGGCTCACTCTGGAAACTCTGGTTTGAGATCTATCTGCTAGAGCACTTTCTCCTTTGATAAACCCACGGCTGTGATTATGCTGGTGATTTTGTTTCTTTTGACAATATATATGGATTTATTTCTACTTTTATACTCTTTTGATTCCTATATGTTCTTTTCTTTTTATGCTTCTTTTTTTTTTCTTTTCTTCCCTCTTCTTTTTGCATTGTCTAAAAGCTTCTTCTTTCTTATTCTATTTTTCCTTTTCCCTATACAAAAAGGTATGCAAATATTTTTGTTCTCTTAGTGGTAACCTATTTTGCTCAGTTCCATCAGATCTTTTCCCCTAAGTTCATTTCTTTTTTTCCTACATTCTGTAGAAAATTATTTAATATAATTCCTTTAACTTTTCCAAAATAAATTCAATTCATCCTACACTTATAGTATACATTTTCCTACAAAATAAAAAAAAATAAAAAATTTAACTCCTTGATAATTATTCTTGTGTGTTCTAGTTTGCTTTGTTTCTGATAAGGAGTCTAATTTCCATGTTACTGCCATTTCTTCATGTTTGTCTAAACCATTTCCTCTGGTTTATTTTAGGAACTGTCTCTTCATGTTTAATGTTTTCTATTTAGACTGGCGTATTTTTTTTCACCCAACTTAGTATATCTTGTACTTTTTCTGCCTGTGGATTCATGTCTTTCACCATTCTAGAGTATACACAGTCATATTCTCTTCAAATATTGGATATCTTTCATTTTCTCTAACATTTTTCTAGGAGTCTGATTAGATGTATGTTAGAATATCTCACTCTACCTTTTATATAGATTCATTTTTACTTCTGTCTTTCTGTATTGCATTCTGGGTAAGTTTCTCATATCTAGTATTTACTTCACTATATCTTTCTTCTGTTATGTCTAATTTGCCGTTTAGCTCATCTATTCAATATTTAAGAATTTTGTTTCTAAAATGATATGTGCTTCATTTTTATGTCTTCCTAGCTTTTTTTGTAATCTCTATTTTCCTACTAATTTTCTTGTGATTTTATTTATTTTAAAAATGTTTTCTACAAAATTAGTTTAAATTATCTATCTTACTTTCTAATATATAAAATGGCTGGGAAAATTACTTAATATGTTTGTTCCTCTGAATCAAATTGTTCTTTATTCCTTTTATGCTTTGTAAGCTTGGATTATGAGCTCATATAATTTTCATCTTGATCTGTGAAATTCTGAGGTCCCAAATTGATTATTCTTTATTCCAGAGATAATTTGCAAATATTTCTGCAGTATTCCAGGTGTTACAATTTTCTTAGGATGATTTTGGCCCTTGTCACTATGCTAAATATAGACTAATTCAGGTTCAATTTTATCTCAGGTTCAAGCCTGAGTCCCTGAGCTGCTATTAGCCTTTGCCTCAGGCATCCACATTTCTTAATGATCTAGTATTTGTTTCTGTTTGTTTTGTTTGTACCTTTACTGGTTTTGCAAGTAGGAGAGAAGTTCCATAGAGATTTTCCTTCTTTCTTGGAGGATGGGAATTCATTAAAATGACATTTGGCATAAGGTCTAGTTATATTATATTGGAATTCATTCCCTTTGGATTTCCTAGTCTATCATGTTCTTAGACAGCTCCTTTTCATATTGTTTTTGGTATCATTTTTCTGTGTGAATGATTTTTTCCCAGGTCCTTACTTATAGCTGAGCAAAGAGTATAGTTTTAGCCCCTATAAATATTCAATAATCACTTGAAATATATTATAATATTGTTAAATAACCTTCTATTGCTTCCACAATACTGTGTAGAATATTTCATGCTGGCTGTAAATGACAACTTCAAACTGGCACAGCATGTTTTTTTTAAATGGCCTTTGGCAATGGGAATGGCATTTGAATCTTCATATGTCAAAAAGATTTTCTCCCTCACTGGAGAAGTTGAATTGAAAATGAATTCCTCACTGAACAGATACACTTTCAGGCTGCAACAATCCCTGATATGTTTTTTAGTTCATCTTTTTAAATTATATTATAAGCATTAGAATAATCAGTTTAATATTATGAAATGATTAGTGATTTTGCAAATGTTAGGCCATATAATATGTATCACCTCATTTAATCTTCATAGCAAATTTGTAAGATATGTATTAATATTTTATAGATGTAAATATAAATATAAATTTTGTAGATAGGGATACTAATGCCCAGAGAGTTTATGTAGCTTATTTACTTTAGGTCAAACGCATGCTGAGCCAAAACTTATTTTTCTGTTTCAAGTTCAATATACTTCTCACCAAATCATTACAAAGCAACATGTTTTCAGTCTGTAAAACTTAATTTTGTCCAGACAAAATTAATCAAAATGGATCATTAACTTTCATTTTCTTGTACTGTCTGTATTGTTTGGTTTTTATAATTTTGCAGACAAAGATAAGAATAAAGAAATTATCTGAAGTCATTTTTATTTTTTTCTGAGTCAATAATCTGACAAATGTAGTAAGACATTGTAGCATTATTACTGATTAAAAATTAATCATCCATTTTCCTATTTGCCCATATCTGTGTCAACTGAGATTTTACAAAATAATTTAAAATGTGCATGATTTTGGTAAATTACCCAAGTGTCATTCAATATCAGATATTAAGATTAGGTGACAAGAAACATATCTTGATGAAAGTTAGTTTAAATTATCTCACAAACTAGTTCCATCTAAATATCTGAGATTGCAAGTGATAACCTATTTCATTTCTATCCCTAAGAAGTAAATGCAATTGGTTTATGCAACAGAGGTAAGAAAATGTTATATTCTTAAAATTTTTTCATTATTAAAATTTATTCAAATGAATATAAATTTACTTCTTGGATTTTAGCAAAATATAAATTGTACAAACTTTATAAGAGTAAATATTAAGTCATAGGAAGGACTATATTTTAAGGAGAAAAAGTATGAGAAGTGACCTCTTGTTAGTTTCTTAATTTAGAAGAAGTTATGGAGGAACTTCTGTTTCTGGCCAAGATGGAGTAACAAAAATATGGTTTGCTCTCACACCTAAAAGGAAAAAAAATCCCCATAAAGCCAGACAAAATACATGAAATAACATTTTAAGACACTCAATGAAAGACAGTGGTCCCTAAGGGATGGGCAGCAAATAAGGTGAGCCCTATGATTGCACTGAGAAATTCCAGTCCATGGAGCAGGGAGCGAAAATTCAAACAGAACCCAGAGGATTCCTTGAATTGAGGAGATGGAACTTAGAGCCCAGAGAAACCATATCGACTTGATTTTATAGGACAAAGTATAAGAAAGAGAGAGCGCTACACAGAGAGAATCCTGGAGATCTGCAAAGGATCTCCCTTAAGTTTTCTGAAAATTACTGATCAGAAAAAGTGTGTGTGGAAACTATTCAAGGCTGGGAAATAATTATCCAAATTGATTCAATGGAACTTTGTTCATTAGTAACACAGGTCAGGGAATAATACCTGTTCATAACAAGCCAGAGTAGGAAAACATATAATTCTAGGACATTGAGTAAAGTAACTCAAGGTCTTGCCGCAAAACTGAGGAATAGTTATCTGTAGAATGAGCACTGCTCAGGCCCCACCTAGCAAATCATAAAGGAAAGATCTCAAAGGATCAAACTGTTTCCAAGTAACTTAGCTGCATCCTAGAACAAAGTTCAAGAAGATTTATAGAAATGCAAAACTATTCAGTTCTCAATAAGGTAAAAATTAACAATTTCTGGAATTCAATCAAATATTACCCAAGGCAGGAAAGCATGACCAGTAACAGGGAGTATAATTAATCAACTGATTCAAAATTGTCTCAGATTTTAGAATTAGCAGAAAAGGGCATTAAAATGACTATTAAAATAGCATCCTATATGTTCAAATACTTAAGAGATCAGTAGAGACATGGCAAGTATAAATATTATCTATATAAAACTTTTAGAAATGAAAACTACAATGACTAATTGAAAAATACACTGGATAGGATTAGTGGCAGACATAGCAGTAGAAACTATCCAAAATGAAACATACAAGGAAAAACTCGCTTAAAAATTTTTAGAGCATCTGTGAGCTGTGGAATAACTTCAACAAAGGGAAGGGGAGGTCAGAAAAAATTTGAAAAATTAATGGCTGAAAACATTCCAAACTTGATAAAAATCAATCCATCAGGAGAATGAAGGGACTAAGGAAATAAGGAATTATTGCTGGCTTATAGCAAATGGCCACTTGAGTATACTGTTCATGAACTTAAAGTAAGATCAAGCAGCCTGGCCAGTTGTGTTTTTCTTCACTCATGTTCATCTGTACAGGGTCATGGGCAGAGTAGGTGGAATGTTGGATTTAACCAGAACTGAGGTTTTGCAAGGAAGTGTATCACAGTCATAAGGGGAAAGAGGGACATTCTTTAATTATTTGTGGAGTTGTATTTCTTTTCTTACTAAACTTCCATAATTTGGAATTGTCAATCTACTAGAGTTGTTAGTACCTAAGACCTTTTCATCAGACAGTTCTAGGTTTGAATTTTTGTCCCACTACTAAGGTATGTAATGTTGAGCAAATTAATTAGCCTCTTTGTTTCTCATATTCCTCATCTAATAGTATCTATCCCCTGGGATTGTTGGGGGAGTTAAATGAGGCAATACCTGAAAAGCACAATGTACAGTATCTTGAACATGGTAAAACCTCAGTTACAACTGGATATATTATATAAATTGTCTCTCTAATTCATTACTTACTCATTTTTTGACTTAACTGTGTTGTTCTTAATAATATGGTTATGAATGACCTATATATAACTTAAGAATCAATCTTTTGTATTCCATTTGTGTTTTAAATAATTTTTTTCCTAGCTTATTTTGTTATAACTCTTTTCTTTACATTACTTTGGATATATAAAAGTTTTAAATTATAGGTAAAATCTATTGATCTCATTTTTATTTCATTTGACTGCATTTAACCTTAGAAACAATTGCCTCCCTGAAGAATCAGATTAATATTCACACAAGTAGGTAATCTAAGCACCTCTTAAAATATATGTATATATATATATAAATAACATTTTTGTATGCAAATACACATATATGCATATATATTTATATATCATTTTGCAAATGTTTGTATGTATTGTGAGAATTTTGATTTTTACCCATAATAAAAAAAAAAGACTGGTTGAATAATAAATGAAATATTCATATAGGTAAATAATCCCAGTAATGGTATATAACAACATTTATACAAAAACTAGAATAATATGATAGACATATGGTGAGCAAATGCAGTCAGATACAAAAGAAAACAAAATCTTTATTCTTAATTTAATTCAAAAATAGTCATAGAAATCAGTGAAAAAGTCAAAATAATGGATACTTCATGAAGATACTGAGATTTATGAAGAAATATATATTCAAATGATCAAAATCAGGAAAAAATGCAATTCCATCAGCCTTATGGTATCAGAAATGTTAACAGAAGTTCTGGAGGTTAAAAGAAAACAATACTACATTAAATCACTGGATGTTTCAAGGAATGACATGAACTGGGGAGGTTGAATATGTCATTCTGAAGTTGAGAAAACACCAAGTTAAGGCAGACAGTAATGACTAGAAAATGAATATTGAAATTTTAAATAGTAATTAAAATGAGATATATGGTTTATGAGTAAAGGGCTATTAAAGTAGAAAAATAATGAAGTAGGATATGTTTTATTAATCTCTTAGGAAAAAATCAGACGAAAGGGAGAAGTCAAATGTCAAACAAAACAAAAATGAGGTAGCATGGAATTATGCACTTCAGAAATTCATATTCTTAATCTTAATCTATTCCTTTGTGTTTGAACCATTGTAAATAAGGGCATTTTTAGGCTATTTCAGTTAAATTGTGCCCATCTGAATCGTTATGGGTTTTCATCCTATTACTGGAGGTCTTATAGAGAAGGTCACAGAAATAAAAGCCATTGGGAGCAGTGAAGAAGTAAACATTACCTGAAAGCGAAGTGTGAAAACATTTCCATGTGTATTGCACTATGATGGGAATCCTGAAAGATTGCTGGCTAACCAGAATTTAATGAAAATGGGAATAAGAAAGCAGTCTAGCCTCTGAAACCGTGAGTTAATAAATTCCTGTTGTTAAGATAACCCATTGTATGATATTTGTTTTAGCAGCTAGGAAACTTAAAACTCATACACACACACTCACACACACACACACACACAAAAAAAAAAAAAAACATGAAAGCAAACAGTAACCTAACATGAATCAGAAATTATATTTAAAATTTAAAAGTCCAGTCAAAAAGAGGTGGAATGAATGAAAAACAACAGAATACAGAAGGTAATAAATAAAGGGAAAAAAAGAAGTAAAATAGGTATAAAAATAAGTAAAAGAAAAAGAAAGGAAACAAAGAAAAGGGAAAGACAACAAACAAGAAACAAAACAGCAACAACACACACACAAAAGAAAAAAAAAAAAAAAAACAGTAAAAACTGCCTTCCTTTTTTAGCCCCTAAGGAGCTTCTCAGGCTGCTGGTTCTCATCAATCAAGCACCATTCAGTGTGCTCTCTGCAGGTGATGTACCATTTTTAGCAAATTAAAAAAAGGAACTGAAAAAATATAAATGAATAAAAAATAACAGATACAAGAAAATCAATAACAAGTGAAAAATCTGCCTATATATTCCCTGTTATAAGTTACCAGGTGGGTGCTTGATTGCTCAGTAGTTCACCATCGGGATCACTTCTCTAAGGAGACCCAGGAATTGAACAAGGGACCTTGTATACACAAGGCAGGAATTCCTCCCCTGAACTACACCAGCTCCACAGGCTAAGCAGGCTTCAGATAACTTATCTGGCTCTAACTGTTCCCTTTCTCTCAGTTTAAGCTTCTAACTGTTTGCGAATCCAGGCTGTTTTGGTGACTGTCTCCACCCCATCTCTACTTTAGTTCTTCCCTCTCCCAGGTTGTCTGGGTGTGATAG
Organism: Tolypeutes matacus; assembly: GCA_026826555.1. Lineage (NCBI taxonomy): Eukaryota > Metazoa > Chordata > Mammalia > Cingulata > Chlamyphoridae > Tolypeutes > Tolypeutes matacus. The sequence continues at coordinate 17,210,522 of JAKSZT010038599.1, read as the reverse complement.
TCTGCCTAATCAGAAATCCTCTTCCCTCTCCCTTTGACCATCTCAGTGCCAGTTGGTCAGGGACACTCTGAGATTCAAAGTGGGCTCAGCTGGCCAAACGCAACAAAAGGAAACCACTCTCCACCTTCCACCAGACTCCTCTTCTTCCTGGGAAATGCTCCATCGCACTCTGTTGGTTGCAGTGAGTCTGTGGCTTTCCCTTGAAGATGGTGTATATATGCTGTTTCCAGCCACAAGGGTGAGTAATTCATGGTTTTCCTTTGGCTTCTTTATCTGCCTAGTTCCTTCCTGGATGATGCATAGTACATTCCCATTCTATATAGCTCCAAAGCAGCCTCCTTGGATAGGTTTTGGCCTTTGTACATTCTTTTTTTGTGAGGGAGTTGGACTCTGCCTAGTTAGTTTGATGCCCTTTTCCCAGAAGTGTGAAAGTGTGAAATTCAATTTGTATATTTTTCCTTTGTTGCTCATGTTTTTGGTGTCATTTATAATAATTCATCGCTAAATTATAGGTCATGAAAAATGGCTCTTTTGTTTTCTTCTAGGAGTTTTATCATTTTGCCTTCTAGATTTATATTGTTGATCTATTTTAAATTAATTTCTGTGTGTAATGTGAAGAGACAAATTTTATTCTTTGTGTGTAGATATCCAGTTTTCCTAGAACCATTTGTTACAGAATATTCTTTTCACATTGTGTGTGCTTGAAACTCTTGTTGAAAAACAATTGGCAATATATGGTGGCTAATTTATAAACCCTCAATTCAATTATTTTGTTCTATATGTCTGTCCTTGTGCCTATACCATGATATTTTGATTACTGTAGCTTTGTAATGAGTTTTACAATTGAATGGAATTTGCAATAGAATAGTTTTGGTAATAAGAAATAATAAAGTACTACAACATGCTAAAAAAAAAATATTCACACAAGTATTTCTTTCTTATGTATGGCTTTGATTAATTTGGGATTTATTTGGTGATGACAAACATCTATGATGTCTTTAAAGACAGGGAATAAGCTATCCATCTTCAGTTTTCTATGCCCTGTAGTGCTTGTTTTCCTTGAATTCACAAGAAAACACATTACCTTATGTAACTTATGCATTAATTCATTCATTTGACAAGTTTATATTCATCACATACTAGACATTAGGTAATGTGCCTGGTTCTGGAAACAGAGTGTTGAATGAGCCAGAAGTCATCTTTGCCTTCATGGAGTTTAACTTCTGTACAGAATTTTTTTTTAAATTAATTAAAAAGTGTTAAAAATTGCAATTAAAATCGCATGAAGGAAACAAAGATTAGGGGTTCTAAAATCTGGAAGAGATTCAGAATATGGAAGAGCTAGGAGGAGGAAAACTCCTAAAAATTCCTAAAAGTTGATCTAAAGATGACATTGAAGAGAAGACTGGAAGGAGAAGAAGAAACTTTACATGGAGATGAGTATTCCTCACAGAAAGTACAGCAGGTACAAAGTGGGCTTGAGGTTATTTAAAACAATGAAAGAAGCTACTATAGCCAGAGCAAGATGAGATGGCAGAAGATGAGGTTATAGTCAGGGGGCCTGATCCTGTACAACCTGGTAAGCCATGATCATAATCATTATAGCTCACAAAACAAAACAAAACAAAACAAAACAAAAAAAACACACAACCATTTACTTAACAAATAAAGGAACAGCTAGACTATATTATTGGGCTCTTGAAATTTGTTTGGCATAACTAAATAAAATAGCCTTTTTAAAAAAAATAATAAACTGTTTTTAAAAAGGTTTTAGATTATGGAAAAATTACATTGAAAGTATGAGGTATAAGGGATTCCCATGTTCTCCTCCATTCCCCTCCCACATATTCCCCTATTACATCTTACAATTGTGTGGTACATTTGTTACTCTTGATGAATAAATATTAAAGCATTACTTCTAACCAAGGTCTATAGTTTATATTGTGGCTTACACTAAATTCCAATGCCTCAAAATGCCCTATATCCCACCTGTTATGATGATGGACAACCTCCATCCCCCAAAACAAAGAGTATCTACAATTGCAAGCAAAACAGTTCCTTCCATCTGCCCCATAAGTTCTAAGCCCCCTCACAATCTGAAGCAAAGCAGGCATTACAAGGTTGAGGAATGAACAAACATAAGGAGGAATGCAAATATACAAAGTAAACTTAATATTGTAGTAATGGAAAAACATGTAACATTGTTAAAAATATTGGTTACCAGAGGTTCTGGAGGTGGGGGGGGGGCGGGGGGAATAATAGGTGGAAAAAATAGCATTTTTAGTGTTGCCATTGAAGTTTGGTTGGCTTGTTGGAAATTATTTTTATATTAAATAAGAAGGGCTTTTTTATTTTATAACCATTCCATTTGAAGCTAATGTTTCTCAGAGGCACTGCTATTATTGTTATGGTGGTAGAAAATGTCTTTCAAATCTAATAACATATATTCTGAACAATAAAAAAAGTAAATGTCGGAGACAATGATTCTGGCAAAAATATAAGCTAGAGGAAATTCTGAAATATCTTTCTCAAGTAACCCATTATTTCTAGAAATAAAAACAACTGAACAATGAAAGTTAGCCTCATTTATATTATAAAAGGCACTCTGTGGAAGAGACCACTTATATGATTGATCTTTTTTTCCCAAGGAAACAGTATTCCAGTGATGCTGGTTTTTATTTAATCTACAAAAGATATTGAATAATATAAATTGCTTTTATTTACGATATTTTTTTCTTAAAACTAACAATTATATAATGACATTTATTAGATGATTACTATGTGTCAACATTGCAATAAGAACTTTTTGTGTATTTAATTCTCATAACATCCTTATAAGAAAGATATTTTTATCACTTTTTTTGCAACCAAAGTAACTGAAATTCAGACAAAATCAGCAACTCTACTACATTTGTGCAGCTGTAAAATATTGACATTGGAATTCAAACTCAGGCAGTCTGGTATTAAAAACTAGAGCTTAACCTCTCTGGTATTTTATATATATATATATAATTTCTCTTCTGGCCTTGGTAATATTTGATACACTTTATTGTTTTTAAAAGATACTTAGATTACATAGATGTTACATTAAAAATATGGGGGATTCCCACATGCCCCACTCCCTACCCCTCGCACATTTTCCCACATTAACAACATCCTTCATTAGTGTTGTACATTTGTTACAATTGATGAACACATTTTGGAGCATTGCCACTAAGCGTGGATTATAGTTTACATTGTAGTTTAAACTCTCTCTCACACAATTTAGTAAGTTATGACAAAATATATAATGGCTTGTATGTGTCATTGCAATGTCATTCAGGACTATTCCCAAGTCCCCAAAATGCCCCTATGTTACACCTATTTTTTCCTCTTCCTTCCCTCAGAACTTCCAGTGGCCACTGTCTCCACATCAATGGTAACAGTTCTTCCATTGCTAGAATCACAATAAGTCTATAGTAGAATAACAGTAAGTCTACTCTAGTCCATCATTCATTCCCCAGTCCTGAGGATTCTGGGATGGTGATGCCCACTCTGCCTCTAGTTGAGAGGGGGCTTCAATCCCATGGGGCAGATGGATGGGACTATCTTGCTTGCAGTGGCAGACTCTTTCTGTTCCTTGAGATGGTTGTTGTCCATCATCATCTCCTTGTTAGTTGGGTGAGTCCAATGAACTGGAGAGTAAGTGTTGCAACTCTGTTGTGATATTTGATTCATTTTAAGTAATCATGTAAGAGCACTATATCTGGTATGTTGAAAAAAATAGTGACTCTTGTTTAATAAAATCTTCCTTTATGGTAAACATGATTAAGTTACAGGAAAAAAGGTTTTTTCCCCTTTTTATTCATTTATAATAACTTAACAGTAAATGAAAATTTGAATTACTTTGTCACTGCAGTAGACCTGTAAGGGAGATTGTATATTGAACCCTTACTCTGCCCTCCTCACCATGGTTTTGGGATGGGAGATGGGGAACAATGTTTAGGAAAGGCCTCCTAGAGGCAAGGACATCTAAAATAAGATCTGGATGATGAGTAGTAGTTAGCCAATGAATGAATGCTTCAGAAAGATGGGGTGTAGAGCATGTGAATTTAAATGCATAAAAGGAGTACCAGATACCTGGAGTATAAATTGCTAAAGCAATGTGAGTCTATGCTGAAGAGATAATGATGGGTCAGGTCAGGAAGAATTTTAGAAGCTAATATAAGTAGTGTGGACTTTATTATAAAAGCAATAGGGAATCATGGAAGAGTTACACGTGGCTATATCATGCTCATATTTTCATCTTAGTATAACTCTGGCTAAAGTGAGGGTTAACGGAAAGAAGAAGAAAAACAAAAGACTGAAGGCAAAGATGTCAGCTAGAAGAGAGTTGCAGTGAGGCTTGCAAGAACTATGTTACCTCAAGTAGGCAGAGGAAATGAGGGCATGAATAGATTTGAGAGCTATATGGGAAGTTGAATAGACAGAACTCTGTGATGGATTAGATATTTGCTATAGAGGGAAAAACAAGATTCTAAGATAATTTCCATGCTTTTCATTCAAGAAACCAAATGGAAAATGTATGGCAGCACTGCTTAAATAGAGAGCACGGTTGGACACATTGGTTAGAGCGGGAAGTAGTTTGGAAAGAAAAGAAAATGAGGTTGGGATTGGTCTTACTGACATGAGGGTCTAACAGTCATTACTGGGATCGGGGTAGAGCTCAAGATTCAGGATCATCAGCAAATTGATGTTCCCTGAGCAATGCAGTTGGACGATAACACACAGGAGAAAATGTGTCAAGAGAGAAGTGAATTCTTATGCCCTAATGTGGAGTACATCATTATTTATAAATGGGGAATAAATATGGGTACCCTCAAATCATACTATGAAAGACTGAGAAGAGTCACTGTGTCTGTTAAAATTTACCATTACAAGGAAAATATTAGAATATCGAAGTTATTCTACTTTCCCAACATTCTTGAATTGAACTTTTCCCCAGGTGGATGGAATGGTTCTAGAGTTATACTAGTCATATCTGCTAATTTTGCTATTCTCAGGAAGACTGATGGAAAATGGAATTTCTAAGTTGGGTTCAATAAGAAAAAAACCAACATCTAGAGCAGTTTTAGAACACAAGAATCCCATTAGTCTGAAATTATAAATTGATTTAAATCTCCATTATATCAAGACATCCAAGTATTTATATTATGACCTCAGTGAAATTTCATTCTGGAAGATACTTAAAGAACAACTATATTTAGTATTAAGTATGTGAATGAAAAATGATTTACTATATAAATGTATAGGTATTGTATATATGTAAAGATTCTGCAATAGTTAATAGCTTTAGAAACTTGAGAGCTCAAAAGTTATCCCTGAAATTTTCTCTCTCTAAGAAATGGCATTAAATATAATTGTAGAAATTTTAAAAAGAAAAATAATGTTCTCGTTCTTAGCTTGTTTTATTTAATTGTTTACTTACTTATTATTCATTCATTCATTCTTTTTTTTTCCCATATAATAAACTTTATTGATAGAGAAGTTTTAGATTGCATAAAAGTTACATCAAAAGTATAGAAGATTCCCATATACTCCACCCCTTCCCCTCTCACATTTTCCCGTATTAATAATATCTTACATCATTGTGGTATAATTGTTACACTTGATGAACCATTGCTACTAACCAAGGTCTATACTTTACATTATGGTTTATACTTCTAATGTAAAATTTTATAGGATTTGATAAAATGTATAATGGTCTGTATTCATTATTGCAATATCATGCAGAACAAATTCAATGCCCTAAAAGTGCTCAATGTTCCACCTATTTTTTCATCCCCCTTCCCAAAATACACATTAGTCTCTGATTTTCAGTTGTATTTTCTGGTATTATCCAAAAATAGTGTATATTTGTGGATGTTTATATATCCTCTTATTTTGCTTGCAAAAAAATGCAGATTTTAAAATGAAGTTTTTAGATTTAGTATCATTAACCTTCTCTCTCCTTCATTATGTAATTGACTACATACATAACATATTGATTTTTTATTAAAATTTATTAAATTTTTAGCAATGTGCTTTTTCATAAGTTCAGAAGCTTTTTGAACTTATAAAAATACCTTGCTTCTTGAAATTTTGATCATTCTTTGGCTCTACCAAAACCATGTTCTTTACAACAATTGCAACTAGGAGCAAAGAAAATAATCAGAATATTAAATGGTATTTTCAACTGTACTTATCTGAAATAAAAGATTTCAAGCCTTTGCTCAAGTTTTATTTTAATTGCGTCTCATGATTCATGATGTTTGTAAATCTTACCAGCTAGCCTGAGGCCTGAGGTACATTTTTTTTTTTTGTTTTTTTTGTTTTGATATAAAATTAGTCTTGTAGTGGTGCAAAAATTGTGAATGCTTATAAAATGTGTCATGTTTTATTTTGGCACTTAATTCCATTCTTTAAAATCCTATACTAGCTGCTTCTCTGTTTACATGTTCAGCAGCAGGTGAACAAAATGTGACATGTTTAGGTGTGATGATTTGTTTTGCTCCTCTATCTCTACTCTTTTAATTTACTTTCACCTGAACATTAGTTATTTTGTCCTTGTCAAGTTAACATAGGCTATAAAAAGCCCCACTCAAATGTTGAAACAAATGAAATAAGGAAATTCACATTTATTAAAGGTTTAGTGTGTATTTACTAAAGCATGTCTTTAAATATATCACTGGAACTTCAGAACATACTTCAAGATAGGAAAAACTTTGCCCATTTTACAGATGATGAAAATGAATCACAGAGGGCTTATTTAGAGCAATATCTTACAGTCCCATAGCTATTAAAGGACAGAGGAAGGAGTCAAAACCTTCTTAGTCCCAAGCCCACATTACTCTGAGTCTCTTTTAATTTGGTATTTCCCAGATCATGTTTATACATGAGAATTCAGAAGCATTTGATGATAATTATAATATTAATAAACAACACATACATGGCCCTTATTATGTGCTAGGCACTGATTAAATACTTCACATATGTCAACTCAAAACAACCCTATGGAACAGATTATATTATTATTTCCAGTTTACAGGTAAGGAAGAAAATTTAAATAATTTTCCAAATGTCCTCCAGCTAATAAATAGCAGAACTGAGATTCAATCCCAATGAGTTATTTCAGAACTCTTGGATCCTGTAGTTATACTTACATACTCACAATAGTTAAAAGAAAATGTCAGGAGTTACCGTTACTGAGTCTTTGAAATTCACCCAGAACCAGCTTTCCACAGGAGTCCATCAATCCTGAGGTAAAAAGATCGGTCTTAAACTAAAAGAATGAAGTAGATACACCTATGGAAGAGTTTAAACTGTATTATAGACTTTTAAAAAAGTTTAAAGAAGCTTTAGATTACATAAATGTTACATCAAAAATATAGGGGATTCCCATATACACTCACCCTTTCCCCCTCCCACATTTTCCCACATTAACAACATCTTTCATTAGTGTGGTACATTTGTTAAAATTGATGAACACATATTGAAGCATTGTTACTAACCAGGGGCTATAGCTTACATTATAGTTTATACTTTGCCCCACCCAATTTTATAGGTTTTGACAAAATGTATAATGACCTGTATCTGCCATTGCAATGTCATTCAGGACAATTCCAATATCCCAAAAATGTCCCCATGTTGTACTTATTCTTCCCTCTATCTCCCCTCAGAACCTCTGGTAGCCACTGCCTTTAGATCAATGATACATGTTCTTCCATTACTAAAGTAATAATGTCTATAATAGAATAATTATATAATAATAATAAGTCTACTTTAGTTCATTGTTCATTCCCCAAGCTTGAGGATTTTGGGATGGTGATGCCAACTCTGTTTCTGATTGAGAGGGGCTTAGATCCCACGGGGCAGATGGATAGAACTGTCTTGCTTGCAGTTGTAGACACTCTCTAGTTTTTGGGATGAGCATAGTCCATCATCATCCTTTTATCAGTTGTTCTGGGTGAGTCTAGTGAACTGGAGAGTAGGTGCTGCAACTCTGCTGAGCATATTAACCAGCATGTGAACAGACTGAAGATTTAAGTCTTTGAGACATATATTTAACAAGTATAGTACTAATCAATATGAAACTGTTCATCTTGCCATAGTGTGTTATCTCAGTGGGTGGAGACCCACACAATAAACAAGAAAATATTAAGCTGCCATCCTGGGGAGTCCTGTTATATTTTCAATTAGATATGCAAGAATTTCTTGAGAACATAGGCAGTGCCTAATAAAAGAAAACAGACCAATATGTCAAGCCCTCAATATTATTGCATGTAACTATAAATCTTATTCTTCAAAAATTGAAACTTAATAGTTACCATAGGTTCTGAGGAGAGGGGGCAAATAGAATAGATGGAGCAGAAGGCATTCTTAGGGCAATGGAATTGTTCTGTATGATCTGGCAATGATGGATACTCTCCATTTTAAATTTTGTCCAAACCTATAAAATTTTACAGTGCAAAACGTAAATCATAATGTAAACCATTGTCCATGGTTAGTAACAATGCTTCAATATTTGTACATCAACTGTAACAAATGCACCATCTGCATGTAAAATGTTATTAATAAAGGAGACTGGGAGAGGTGGAGAGCATTGGGTATATGGGAATTCCTATCCTGGGGAGTCCTGCTACATTCTCTAACAGAGTGGCAAGAATCCCCCCAGTACATGGGCAGTATCTAAAGAAGGAGAACAAACCATTACATGAGGCCCTTGATATTGATGATTGTACTCATGAACCTTTTCTTGTGAAATTGAATATTAGCCTAGTATTATATTTTGCTTAAAAGTTATCTTCTGAAAGCCTCCTTGTTGCTCAAATGTGACCTCTCTCTAAGCCAAACTCAGCATATAAACACACTACCTACCCCACTCGGGCTTGGGACATGACTCCCGGGGATAAGCCTCCTTGGCACTAAGGGATTATTACTAAGTGCCAACTAGTGGTGCATCTGGAAAAAGATTTTGACCACATGGGGAAAATATGAAATACAAATGAGTTTTTAAGGCTAAGAGCATTCAAATTGAGTCAGAAGTTCATTCTATAGATTGAGTTTATACACATCTCAGCAATATTTCATTGACTGCCACAGTAAACGGTGCCTCAAATGATGGGACTCCCCAATATATCAGAGTTAGAATCATTTATAACTTCCCTAAACAAGGCTCTTCTACCCCTTTCATTTGAACCTGTAATTAGCACCATACATGTTAATTATATGCCCCTGAGACTTAAATCTTCAGTGTGATCATATAACAGTTGAGCCCTGAATCTCAGCAAAGTTGCAATACCTTTTGTCAGTTGTCCTGCATAAGAATAAAAACAAGTTTCTTGGGTATTTGACTGAGAGGATGAAGGGATTTTCACTTTACATGGATCCTAAAAGATCCTAAAGGAAAAGTCATCACAGCATATTTGGAAATTTAGGCCATCTTTACTGACATTTGTGTTTTAGTCAGCAATATATGGTGGGCTCTCCAATTCACAGCCTGTCCTTTTTGACAAAAGTCGATACTTAATTGAACAATATTGGAAGCCTGCCAAAAAGTAGCCTGGATAATGTGGACTCATCTTATTCCCTGTCATATGTATTTAACTGTTAAGTATCTCTTAATCATGGAGCATGATCTTGGATTCTTTACAATCACTCAGGAAGAAGAAAAATAATTCTACACATAACATGAATAATACAGCATCTCTGATTAAGCCTTTTAAAAGTCAAGCAATTTCTAAGCTGAATAACTTCAAGAAGTTTTAAAAATTATTTGTTAATAGTCTGAAATAGAAGAATGTGTCATAAAACTCTGATTTCCACATGTCAAAATATGATTTTCAAGATCCATCCCACTATTTACAGTAGATTTGTCTGCACTGTTTATTTTAAACCACATGTGAGGTTTTTGAATCATTTCTAATAGTAGTAATAAAAAATATGTTTTTATCTTTTGAAAACAGTTTTAAAATCAGAGATACCTACAGTAATTAGTTAAAGATCTATAATATTCAATACCCAAATATCCATCAAGAGTAAAATAGTCAAACAATGTGGTGTAGTCATAAAATGGAACAGCAAAGAGTAGTATAAAGATTGAGAATGAACATAATAAAACTATACCCATCATTATGGATGGTTAAGTATGATTTGATTTAGTTCAAAAACTAACAAAAGTTTATAAAAGATGACTAGAAATAGCAAATCTGCAAAGTAGGAAAGCAGATTAGATGTTACAGGGAGAGGGGGGGAATGATGGGATAAGTGAGAGGGAGGAGTGTGAAAAACAAAAAAATGAAATGATGAAACTAATCCATTGTATAAAAAGCATTTACACTTGGAGGATTATAGTTTGGAAGGGGACACAAGGGAATTTTCTGGGATGCTGATAATGTTCTATTTGATTTAGCTACAGATGACATAGTTGTGTATTATTTGTATGTGTATTTAATTCAATAAAAATTTCACATTAAAGATATATATATGAATATATATATTCAGCATCCTGGATTTATGGATTTTATTTGAATAATGGGCTAGAAATGATAATGCTGATGAGTGCTGAAAAATATACTTGTTGATAAATCAGTAATGAATGTTCACCAAAGCTAGAATCACTAAACAGGTAGACTATTTCATTTTCATAAATACTCTAGCATTCTTTAAGTACTAAACATTAATTTTTGTTAATATGATCTCTTCCAGGTATGTTGTTTTTTCTTGAAATGAAAAAATATACATGACTTTAATACTTCCTGCTGAAGAGACATTTTTATGATTTATTCCTTTAGAATTTGTAACTAAAGAAATCTCTAGAGAATTTGACAAATGCAAATTAGTGATATATTAAGATATTACCAAATTCCATTTAGAAAATTTTCCAAAGTCTATTTTTGGAAAGTCTTATTAAACTGAATGTCTTTATGGAATTCCTTAAATCTATTTTGAGGGGGGGGTATAAAATGGGATAAAATGAACAAATGTGGAGTTTCTGAGATCCTTAAGGCCTAGAAAAGTTTCTTAATCGTTTTGGAACCAACTCCCATACCTAGCAGAATAACTTGTACTTCATAGGCTCCAATGAATAATTGACAGTGAATGGATTAATGCCCTTGAAGATTTCATTTTGTTTGTAGGTGTATATCCTTCTATAAATCAAAGCTCCATGTTTACTGTGAGTTGCTTATTGTTCTACAGCAATTAGACAGTAAGGACTGAATGAAATTACAAAGGAAATATGGAGCAGAAAGTGTGCCTGACCTGAAGATGCTAACCAGTCAGGTGGTGCTGAATGAACAATACTGTCACCCTGGATTTCTCTCTCTCTCCCTTCCAAAGTTCTTTAAAATTATTTCACTTTGGCAACATCCTTGGTGGTGGCTGAAGAGATATGCCTAGAAGTTTAATCTTTATTCTCATTAGTACCTAATTTCATAACAACAATGATAGAAATGAGGCTAGTTTTTACTTTGTTTCTAGTCTATTCTGTCCATTAACAAACTCTGTAGAGAGGAGTAAGCAAGAAAAAACTTTTAAGTATTATTCCAGATAATCCAAGAAAACATGCAATAAAATATCCATACCATGATACAGTTTTCCAGCCTATGTTAAGACAGAATATATTTTGCTTTTAAAAAAAATCACTTAAATATTACAACCTTCTTCTTTACTCTTCTACTATACCTGATTTTGAGCACTTTTAAAGTGCATAAACAAAGAAAAGAATCTATTTTCAACTTTTACCATTAGGTTTTACCAATCTGACCAAAATAAATACTGGTGAGAAATATTATAAATACCAATTATAACAGTGCTTATTTCTAGGCTGGAAGCTTATAGATAGGCAGTGGGATTTCTTGTGAGTGGAATCATGGAGAGTAGATATGTCATGTGTTCATTGAAGTTCACACTTGTGAATCAATCTAATTTATTTTATTTTGATACTTGTCCTATAAACTTTTTGAGGCTTAGTTTTCTCATTGGTAAAAAGTGGATACTAATGATTTGTACTGTGTTGTTCTTAAAGATTACGTGAGTTAAACCTAGGAAATTCTTTTAAAAGGGTCTGGCAATTTGAAAAGATACATAAGGATTCATTATTATTATTTTATTGTGTTTCTCCATATTCCCCATCTTTTTTTTTGTTTTGTTTTGTTTTTTTTTTTTTTTTGGAGTATTGTGCATTGCTTTTGTAACTATAAGGGAAAGTACAATAAAAGTTATTTAGAAAATATATCTAACATATATTGAGAGATTTCCAGGTGCCAAACATCATGCTAAATTTCATACATGCATTACATCATTTAAGCCTCACATGTATTATGAGTAAGTTCTCCAGAAAAACAAAACTGACAGGATATGTATATGTAAATTTTAAGAAATTTATTACAGAAATTGGCTCCTGCAACTGTGGGGATTGGCAAGACCAAATTCCATAGGGCAGGCTGCAAGTTGAGAACTTCATGGTTAGGTTGAATTCCCCAGGGGAAACTGGCTGGCTGGAGTAGAAAAAGAAATTCTTTCTGACTGCTGAAATCTTCAATTTTCCCTTTCAGGCCTTCAACTGATTGGATTGAAGGAAATGCTCTCATTGCCAAAGGCAATCTCCTTTGTTGACTGTAGATGTAATTAGCTATAGATGCAATCAACTCACTAATGATTGAAATCTGTCTACAAATACCCTCACAATACCATTCAGTACAGTGCTTGCTTAACTAAACAACTGTATACTCTAACCTAGTCAAGTTGATACATTAAATTAACCATCATCTGGTACAGATGAGGATAATGAGCCTTGACGATGTGAAATAAATTGAACTAAGACCCACAGTTGATAAAGGAAAGAATAAATTTAGGTCAGTCAGACTTCAAAATGCATTTTCTTAATTATTGTATTAAATTATCTCTTGGTAATTTTTAATCCCTTCCTACCACCAAATAATATAATCTTGTATAAGCTGATTATCCTTTGTATGGTATGAACATTTTTGGTATAATGAAATTATTTTTCATTTTAGTTTGTTCTTATTTTAAAAGTGTCATACGCAAGTTAGAAAACAATGGCCTTCTCACTTCGGTATACTTTCCAGAAACCCTAATATTGAGCCTATTGTTTTAACCCCCACATAATACTCATTATTTTTGTTAACTTCCTATATTGTTTGATAGCTTCTATGTAAAATAAAAGGTTTTAAAAGAACTGGCTATGTGCTGTAAACTTCAACTAAATTTGTTTTAAAGAAGCTTTAGATTATATAAATGCTACATCAAAAATATAGGGGATTCCCCTCCCTCTCCTACACTTTCCCACATTAAATCATATTTCAATGCTGTAGTACATTTGATGTACTAATTGATGAACACATACTGAAGCATTGCTACAAACCATTGACAATAGTGTACATTATAGTTTACACTTTGCCCCGCACAATTTTACAGGTTTTGAAAAATTGTATACTGGCTTGTATCTGTCATTGCAATACCACACAAGACAATTCCAATGTCCCAAAAATGCCCTCATGTTTAACCTATTCTTCCCTCTCCCTCCTCTCAGAACCTCTGTTGGTCACTGTCTTTATATCAATGATATAAGTTCTTCCATTGCTGGAATAATAAGTCTACTTTGGTCTATAGCTGCATTCCCCCCTTATGTTTGTTCATTCCTCAGTCCTGAGGATTTAGGAATGGTGATGTTATATTTTATGGCCTTGTGACTCTAATATTTTACCCCAAATACATATCCTTTGTAAAACCCAAGTTACTTTCCCCACCAAAGTCTGTTGCCACATGTTGGAGCAAGGTGGCTGCCTATCTCTGTGAGGGTTAAGCCTTCCTCTTGCTAGATCTCAGCTCTAGGCTGGCAAAAGACTTTGTTTCTCTTCCCAGGGCTCAATTCTTTCCAGGCTCTGCTTCTCTGTTCTCTACACAAGGTCAGCTGAGGACTATCAGGGTCTCTCTCTTCCCAGGGCCTCTGCCATGTCTAATGAGCCTCCTCTTTCCTCATGTATCTGCTTCTCTGTGTTCTACTTTGTGTATTTATTTCCTGGGGTTCTAGCATCAAAACTCCCAAACTCCCTCCTCTGCCATGTCATTTTCTCTTTGAGTCCCTGCACACCTAGGGAGTAAAAGTGAAACCTCTGAACTTAACAATCAAAGGGGAACACACTCAGAGGAACAGACCAGTTTACAAACATAATCTAATATCTATTTTTGGAATTCATAAACAATGCCAAACCGCTACACCTCTCAAATGACTTTCCAATTAACTTTGAAATCTTTTAGCCATAAAAACTCATTTGTATTTAATACTTTCCCCTTTTGGTCAAGGTCTTTTTCCAGATGCATCGCTAGTCAGCACTTGGTAATCCCTCAGTGTCAGGGACGCTCATTCCTGGGAGTCATGTCCCAGGGTATGAGGAAGGTAATGCATTTATATGCTGAGTTTGGCTTAGAAAGAGGCCACATTTGAGCAACAAGGTGGCTTTCAAGAGATAACTCTTAGGCAATATATAATACTAAGCTAAGTTTCAATTTCACAAGAAAAGGTTCAGAAATACAGCCATCATTTGCAAGGGTCTGGCATAATTGTCTGTCCTCCTTTGCTAGGCACTGCCTAGCAAATTAGAATCCTAGGGGATTCTTGCCATTCTATTAGAAAATGTAGCAGGACGTCCCAGGATGGCAATTCAATGTTCTTTCAGTTATTGTGTGGGTCTCCACCCACCAAGACAACACCCCATGATCACTCGAACATATTCATATGCCATAGAGGAATGCCCAAGTGTGCCCCTCCCTGCACATTACCCCATCACTGACACCCCACACCAGTGAACCCCTCCTGCTACATTTGTGACCCTTCTGCTATGCAAAACTTCCCCCAAAGTAAGACCAAAACAAACAAACAAACAAATAAATAAAAATAATCAGAAAATAAAATAAAATTTTAATTCTTAGCCAAAATGAGAGGGGCATATAATGCCTTTCCAGCCAAATATCACAAACACCCCCTCCAAATTCTAACTTTTTTCTTATGCAGTAATTTTATTTATTATTATCAGAGAAAGAGCATGTCTTTATGTTTTATTATCCCAATCTCTAAAATTTTGGTTCCATAAGTTTAGAAGTAGTTCAAAGAAAAACATAATTTTCTTAATTGTATCCATATATTTCTTTTACTTAGCCAAAGACATGTTATTTATAATTTTATCTAATTTTTCTTTTTGGATAATTCCATTTTATCTCTTCTTATTAAAACTCCCTGGCAATCAATGACTTGATAGTTATAAGCTGTCAATCTGGAAAGTTTAGGACATTTACTTTTCTTGAAGGAAATTTTTCATTGTGGATAGAGGTGTCTGAAAGCGTATAAATTTCAGATCTTCTTAGAACTACTTTGTGATTTTGCTCTCATGATATTATTTGATGTGCAAAAATTATTTAACTTCCCCCTATCTTGTTTTTCTGAATTTAAAATACTTATTGCTTATTTAAGGTAATATCTTCTAAAATAAACATATCAAAAAGTGGCTCAAACATAAAGTGAAAAAACTTAGCTCTCAACAAGATGAACTGGGTATCCAGGCTCCTCTCACTTGTGCCCCACCATCTTCAATTCATTACTTCCAGAGCTGTAGTGCTTATCTTCAATCTAACAGCTAAGGTAACAGTGTGGCAAATTACACATGGGAGATACTATGGGTCAGTTCAGAAAGTGATAGATGCCTCTTTTGCTCACATTCCTTTAGCTACAAATTAGTCAAATTGCCACATCTAACTACCAGGCAAGCTGGGACATATAGTTTAAGAGTATGCATCGAAAGAAAAGGAATGGGGTTTGGCCAACAGCTTAGCCAGTCACTCTCACTCTTGTTGAACTCAAATTAAAGTGATAATTATCAAGGACAAATGACAAGCTTCTCCTCTCAAGGAATTTATATTATAGTTAGATAAAGAAAACTTATTCACCTATAACAAATAAATGGAATGTGAGATCAGCATCAGTCAAAACATGGTTCAAATGATTCACATCCATAGTCTCAATTGCCAACAAAAGCCATTGTGGGGGAGGATGCACTTTCTCTGAGGAACCCTTGCCCTGGGAGAGTGGAAAACATGTGGAGAAGGGACAGAGGGGGATAACCGTTCTGTTATCTCATTGACCCTAATATTTTTATAAATAGACCCATGCCTTAGTGCTGAGATATTGAGTGCTTATGTTTTTGAGTGTGTTGCACAGTTCTATTTTTTATTTTAAATTTTATTCAGTAACATATAAAATACCCCAAATTTCCTATTTTATCCACTTTCAAGTATAGAATTCAGTGGTTTTAATTACATTCACAATGTTTTACCACCATCACTACCACCCATTACCAAAACTTTCATTTTACCTCAAAGAGAAACTTCTACTGTGATAGTTTGAGACTGTATGTATCCCAGAAAAGATCATGTCCTTTAAACTTGTCCATTCCTGTGGTCCATTCATGTGGGTGTGAATTTATTGTAGGTATGACTATTCAATCCGATAACTTCAGTAATCCCCCAGAAGCAGAGAGAAGCCACAAAGCAGGAAGCTGTGAATCCCAGCAGATGCCTCCATGTGCCTTGCAATATGAGAGAGGATTCCAGAATCACCAAAGCTGGTCTATGGAAAGAAAAGCATAGGCCGATGGAGAGTTGATTTGGATTTCTTGGCCTCAGAACTATAAAACTTGTATGTTAATAAACCCCATTGTAAAAGCCAACCTATTCCTGTTATATTGCTTTCAGCAGCTTTTAAAAACATCTGCTAAAACATCTACTAATTAAGCATTAACTCCCTATTACTATTTCCTGGTTGCTAAAACAAATACCATACAATGGTTTGGCTTAACAACAAGAATTTATTGGCTCATGGTTTTGAGACCAGGAGAAGTCTAAAATCTAGGTGTCAGCAAGGTCATGCTTTCTTCCTGAAGACTGGTATACTGTGGTTGGCTGCTGGCAATCCTTGGATTCCAGACTTATCTATCACAGGGCAATTCATGTGGTAATGTCCTTTCCTTTCTCTTCTGGGTTCTGTTGACTTCCAGCTTCTTCCCCTGAATATCTCTTTTTCTGTCTGAATTTTATTTTGCTTATGAAAGACCTCAGTAATCAGGATTAAAACCTAATCTGATTCAGTTGACCACACAACTAAAAATAACATTTTCAAAAGGCCCTATTTACAATGAGTTCACACCTGCAGGAATAGATTTAGATTAAGAACATGTTTTTTTTTTTGGTGGTGGTGGGGTATATATAATTCAATCATGTGCCATCAGTGGTATTCGGTATAATCACATAGTTGTGTATTCATGACTTCAAACATTTTTATAGCATTTTCATTATTCCAATAATAGTAATAAACAAAAAACAAACAAAACTCATCACTTCTCAATCTCTATGGTTCCCCTGCCATACATAGCTGCTACTCTGTTTCCTTCTACTAGTATATTTGTATTTATATTTTATAAAAGTAGTCCTATATAGCTACTATCACCCATATTCATGTTTTACATGAGGTTTCTGGTATACCGTCCCAGTTACATTTTTTAGCTTTCCTTCTGGTAATATATATGGCCTTAGACTTATCCTTTTAACCACTGTTATACCCATATGATATCTCTGCTAGGTATAAACATTATAATGTGCTTTAACCATTTCTATTCCTTTCCAAAGATTTATAAACAACCTTTTTGCCAATTCTGCACAGATTAACCCTCAGCTTTCCATTCTCTACCCTCATTTGATTTTCTGGTAACCTATGTTATAATTATTAACTACATGAGTTTATTTAATATATTTAGTTCATAGCAGCATACTCAAACAGTATTTTTCCTTTTGTGTCTGGCTTGCTTCACTCAACATAATGTCCTCAGGTTCATCCATGTTTTCATATAATTTACAACTTTATTTTTCTTACTGCTGCCTAATATTCCATCATGTATATACATTACAATTTGTTTATCCCTTCATCAGTTAATGGACACCTGGGTTGTGTCCAACTTTTGGCTATTGTGAATAACACCACTATGAACATTGGTGTGCAAATGTCTGTTCATGTCACTGCTTTCAGTTCTTCTGGGTATATACCTAGTAATGGTATTGCCAGATCACATGGCAAGTCTGTATTCAACTTCCTTAGGAACTGCCAAACAGTTCTCCACAGTGGTTGTACCATTTTGCATTCCCACTAATAGTGAATAAGCATTCCTATCTCTCCACATCCTCTCCAACATTTACAGTTTTCTAACTTTTTAATAGTGGCCAGTCCTACAGGTGTGAAATGATATCTCATTGCAGTTTTGATTTGCATTTCCTATTCGCTAGTGATGTTGAACAGTTTTTAATGTGTTTCTTCGCCATTTGTATTTCTTCTTTGGACAATTGTCTTTTCAAGACTTTTTATTTTAAGATTTATTTAATTTATTTATTTCTCCCTCCCCCCTCATTGTTTGCACTCACTGTGTCTGTTTGTTAGGTGCTCGTCTTCCTGTTTAGGAAGCACTGGGAACTGAAACCGGGACCTCCCATGTGGGAGGGAAGCACCTAATCACTTGATCCACCTTTTCTTTCTTGTGTCTCTCATTATGTTTTCCTCTTTGAGTCTCTTGTTACGTCATCTCGTTGCATCATCTTCTTTTGTCAGCTCCCCGTGCCAGCCTGTCACATCAGCCCACTGTCTTGCTCGTCTTCTTTAGGAGGCACCAGAAATCGAATCCAGGACCTCCCATGTGGTAGGTGGGAGCTCAATTGCTTGAGCCTCATCTGCTTCCCAAGACTTTTGCCCATTTTTTAATTGGGTAGTTTGTCTTTTTATTGTTGTGTTGCATGATCTTTTTATATATCATGGATACTAAACCCTTATCAAATATTTGATTGCCAAATATTTTCTCCCATTGAGTCGGATGCCTTTTCACCATTCTCACAAAGTCCTTTGAGGTGCAAAAGTGTTTAATTTTGAGAAGGCTCCATTTATCTATTTTTTTTCTTTTGTTGTTTGTGCTTTGGGTGTAAGGTTTAAGAAACTACCACCTTACAAAAAGATCTTGAAGATGTTTTCCTACATTTTCTTCTAGGAGTTTTATGGTTGTTGCTTTTATATTTAGGTCCTAGATCCATTCTGAGTTAATTTTTGTATACAGTATGAGATAGAGATAAGGGTCCTCTTTCTTTCTTTTGGGTATGGCTATCCAGTTCTCCTAGCACCATTTGTTGAATAGACTGTTCTGGCTCAGCTGGGTGGGCTTAACCTTGTCAAAAATCACTGGATTGTAGATGTAATGGCCTATTTCTGAGTTCACAAATTGATTCCATTGGTCACAGTCTCTGTCTTTATGCCAGTACCATGCTCTTTTTACCACTGTAGCTAAGTAATATATTTTAAAGTCAGGAAGTGAGAGTCTTCCAACTTCATTTCTTTTTTTCGATATTTTTGGCTATTCAGGTTCCTTACCCTTCCAAATAAATTTGATAATTGGCTTTTCCATTTCTGAAAAAAGGACTGTTGGGATTTTTATTGGGATTGTGCTGAATTTTTAATTCAGTTTGGGTAGAATTGACTCTTAACGATAGTCTTCCACTCCATAAACACAGAATGTCCTTCCATTTAATTGACTTCTTCAGTTTCTTTCAGCTAAGTTTTGTAGTTTTCTGAGTATAGGTCCTTTATGTCCTTGGTTAAGTTTGTTTTTAAATATTTGATTCTTTTAGTCACTATTATAAATGGAATTTTTTTCTGATTTTCTCCTCAGATTGCACATCGATAGTGTATACAAATACTGTTGATTCTTTGCATATTAATATTTTATTTTGCCACTTTGCCGAACTTATCTATTCATTTTAGTAGCTTTGTTGTGGATATTTCAGGATTTTCTAGTTTGGGATAGTTTCATCAGTGAATAGTGAAAGTTTTGCATCTTTCTTTCCTATTTGGGTGCCTTTTATTTCATTATCTAGCCTAATTGCTCTAGCTTGAACTTCTAGCACAATATTGAATAACAGCGGTGACAGGAGGCATCCTCATCTTATTCCTGATCTCAGCTGGAAAGCTTTCAGTCTTTCACCACTGAATAAAATGCTAGCTGTAGGTTTTTCATATATGAACTTTACCATATTGAGAAAGCTTCCTTCTATTCCTATTTTTGGAGTGTTTTCACCAAGAAAGGGCTCTGTATTTTGTCAAATGCCTTTAATGCATTAATTGAGAGAATCAAGGAATTTTTCTCCTTCAATTTATCAATATAAACCACATTACACTAATTGATTTTCTTGTGTTGAACCACCCTTGCATACATGGAACAAAACCCACGTGATCATGGTGTATATGTCTTTCACTGTGCTTTTGGATTTGGTTTGTAAGTATTTTGTTGAGGATTTTTGCACCTATATTCATTAGAGATATTGGTCTGTTATTTTCTTTTTTCCTAATATCTTTGTCTGGTTTCCATATTAGGGTGCCGTTGGCTTGTTAGAATGAGTTTGGTAAGCATTCTTTCCTGTTCAATTTTTTGGAAGAGCTTGAGCAAGATTGGTATTAGATCGTCTTTGAATGATTGGTAGAATTCACCAGAGAAGCCATCTGGTACCAGGCTCTTCATCTTTGGGAGGTTTTATTGTTCTTGCCTTTGTTTTCAGGAGTTTATATGGATTGAACCCAGAATCTCATAAATGGGAAGCGGGCACTCAACCACTGAGCTACATCTGCTCTCCAATGAGAGTTGGATTTTTGTTTTGTTTTGTTTTGTTTTGGGAGGTCCTGGGGATCAAACCTGAGACCTCGTACTTGGGAAGAAGGTGCTCAAACACTTGAGCCACAACTGCTCCCCTTTGGGAGGTTTTTCATGACAGTTTCAATCTCTTCATTTGTGACTAGTTTGTTGAGGTCTTCTATTTCTTCTAGGGTCAGAGTAGGTGGTTCATATGTTTCTAGGAATTTGTCCATCTCATCTACATTGCATAGTTTTTTGGCGTACAGTTCTTCATAGTATCCTCCTATGATCTCTCTCATTTCTGTGGGGTCAGTGGTAATGTCCTGCCTCTCATTTCTGATTTTATTGATTTGCACCTTCTTTCTTTTTTTCTTTGTCAGTCTAGATAATGTTTCTTGATTTTATTTATTTTCTCAAAGAACCAACATTTGGTTTTGTTGATTCTCTTTATTGTTTTTTGGCTCTTAATTTAATTTATTTCTGCTTTGACCTTTACTATTTCTTTCCTTAAGCTTAGTTTGGGATTAGTTAGCTGTTCTATTTCTATTTCCTCCAGATGAGCAGTTATAACTTAAATTTTAGCTCTTTCTTCTTTTTTAATGTAAATATTGAGGACTATACATTTTCTTCTCAGCACTGCCTTTGTAGTGTCCCATAGGTTTTGATATATTGTGTCATTTTCATTCATCTCAAGATTTTGCTGACTTCTCTTGCAGTTTCTTTTTTGAACCACTGATTGTTTAAGAGTGTTTTTTTTTTATCTCCAAATATTTATGACTTTTCCCTTTTACATCCATTATTGATCTCTAGCTTCATTCCATTATGATCAGAGAAAGTGTTTTATATAATTTCAATCTTTTAAAATTTATTGAGTTTTGTCTTATGACCCAAAATATGATCAATCATGTAGAAGGATCCATGCGTGCTAGAAAAGAATGTATACACTACTGTTTTGGGGTACAATGCTCTATAGATGTCTGTTAGGTCTAGTTCATTTATTATATTATTCCAGCTCTCTATTTCTTTATTTATCATCTGTCCAGATGTTCTATCCAATACTGAAAGTGGTGTATTGAAGTCTCCAACTGTTATTGTAAAGACATCTATCTTTTCCTTCAGTTTTGCCAGTGTGTGCCTCATGTATTTGGTACATTCAGGTTAGTTGCATACATATTTACTATAGTTATTTCTCCTTGGTGAATTGAGCCTTTTATTAATATATAATACCTTCTTCATCCCTTATGACAGTTTTGCATTTAAAATTTATTTTGTCCAATATTAGTATCGCTACTCCAGCTACTTTTGGTTACTATTTGCATGCAATATCTTTTTCCAACCTTTTACTTTTAACCTGGTTTTGTCCTTATGTCTGAGGTGCGTCTCTTATAAACAGCATATAAATGACTTTTAAAAATCCTTTCTATCAGTCTATGTCTTTCGATTGGAGAATTCAAACCATTAACATTCAACATTATTAATGGCATTACATTCTTCATTTATTTTGTCCTTTGACATTCTGTTGACATATCTTCTTATATTCTGTATTTTTACCCTTTAATTTACCATTCTTAAAAATCTTCATTTCTACATTCTTCTTCAAGTCTCTTGCCCCTGTTTTTTCTTTTCAAGCTGTATCACTCCCTTTAGTATCTCCTATAATTCTGGTCTTTTGGTGACATATTCTATCATTTTTGTTTGTGTGTGTAGACTTTGAACTCACCCTCAATTTTGAAGGACAGCTTTGTCGGATACAGAATTCTTGGCTGGCAGCTTTTCTCTTCCAGGACCTTAAATACATCATACCACTTTCTTCTCACCTCCATGGCTTCTGAAAGAAGTCAGCCCTTAATCTTATAGAGGTTCCCTAGTATGTGATGCTTTGCTTTTCTCTTGCTGTTTTCAGAATCCTCTCTTTATCTTTGATATTTGTCATTCTGCATAGTAAGTATTTTGGGGTAGGTCTATTTAGATTTATTCTGTTTGGGGTGCATTGTCCTTCTTGGATATTGATATATATGCTTTTCATAAGGGTTGGGAAGTTTTCAGTCATTATTTCCTCAAATATGCTTTCTATCCCTTTTCCATTCTCTTCTACTTCTGGGACAGTGATAATGTGTATGTTTGTGCATTTCACATCGTCATTCAATTCCCTGTGACCCTTTTCCATTTTTTCCATTCTCTTCTCTTTTTGTTAGCTTGTCTTTTCTAGTTCAGATGTTCTCTCTTTGTAATAATTCTGTCTTTGAGCAATTCAAATCTGCTCTTATATGCCTCTAAAGTATTTTTAATCTCATCCATCTTGCCTTTCATTCCCATAAGCTCTGTTGCTTTTCTTTGTAGGCTTTCAAAATTTCTTTATGGTCATCGGTGTCATCTTAATATCCTTTATCTCATATTTTCTTTCAATTCTTTGAACTGATTTAGGAGATTTGTGTGATTATCATTTATTAATTGTCTTAAATCCTATACCTCTTCAGGGTATTTGGTTTGTTCCTTTGTTTTGGCCATTTCTTCCTGCTTCCTAGTATGGCTTGTAATTTTTCCCTGATGTGTAGGCATCTGAATACATTGATGAATTTACTCTGATGGCCAATTTTTCTATCTTGCCTACTTTTTCTTCACAGCTCTTCTTTGGATATTTTATTCAACTTATTTTAAGGCTTTTAAAAGTGCCCATCTCAAGTTATCAAAATCAGGCCAGGGACTCACTAATGGGGCATATATTTTCTCCCAAGAGTTTGGGTTAAGACAGCCTTAAAGGCAGATTTTCTCCATGCAATTTTTAGACCTGCCAGCAGATGGTGCTCATTGGCACACCTTTCCAGGGAGGTGTTTCTCTCAATCTCTACCTTCCTGTGTTTTGGTCTGGCCAGAGCTGAGATTGAAAGTGTGCTCTGCTGGCCAAATTCACTGAAGAGAAGCCTCCTGATTCCCCTTCCCTTTTCTATTGTAACAGGTGACATGGAGGAAGATGTATGTTCCCTTCTCAGTTGGCTGCAGTGAGCCAGTGTGTTCATCCAGGCTTAATATCTTGGAGGCTGGGGAGAGGAGCCACAGGGCTTTCGTAATTCATGTTTGTTGTTTCAGTTTCTTCATCTCTCTATCCCCCACCCTCCTGGGAATTTTGTAGCACTGTCCTGGTCTGCTGATCCCTCAAAGCTGATCCTTGGACAGCTTTTGGCTCTTCCTCTGTTGCTTTTGTGAGAGTTGTGACCTGTCTGCTTATTCCAACACCATCTTCCCGAAAGTTCCACATTGTTTTTAGTATCATATTTATGCTACAATTATGAGGTCCTTACAAGGAAAAACACAGCAGAGGGAATAGATATGGATGAAGCAGTTGAGCACCTGCCTCCACATGGGAGGCCCCAGATTTGGTTCCTGGTGCCTCCTAAAGAAGTAAAACAAACAGCAAGCACACATCAAGCAGAAAACAAAGAGTAGACAATGAGCAAATACAATGAGCAGACAATGAGTGAAAACAACAAGTAAAAACAATGAGCAAGTAGATGAAGGAGCCATCTCAGGGGAAGGGGAAACACAGCATTTAATTTCTTCATTTTTGCCTTTTAAACTGTTCACCCACTGATACCCATATACATACCTTCCATACTCAAAGCATAGATGAATCATTATCTATTTATTAAGGTATAAAATTTTAAAATAATGTATTTTCCTTAGCACAAAGTGTAAGCAAAGTAAAATATCTGACATCTTTAAATCAGATATAACAGCAATGAAGGACCAAAGTTTGAAATTCAAGCATTTGATTGTACTCATTCTGAGGAAGTATGGCTGGATCATAGTTCCACAAATACTAGGTACTCCCATTTCCGGACAAACTGTTCTTATAGCTGTTCAGGAACAAAGGCAGAATGACCTTCGACTTGGCCATTTTTATGACTGTACAGAATCTGGTCATGGCTTTACAGCTACAATCGAACTTCATACCATTCTCAGTCTCATTCTCATACTCATGGTATTTCTTTCTGTTTGCATATTCTTCTTCCCTGATGTTTCCACGTATGTTTCCTGTCTGCCTCAGACTTCATCTACAACATCACCTCATTAGAGTGGTGATCACCCTATGTAACATTTTGACTTTCATTCTTATTCCTTAGTCATTCTCTAGCAATTGCTCTGTTTTGTTTCATTTCTTCATAGAATTTACACTACCAGAAATTATTTTATTTGTGTATTTGTTTCTTATTCTCCTCATTGTAGTCTAAGCTTGACAAGGAAAGTGAAATTGTCTGTCTTATTGATTATTGAGAACCAATAACATGACCCAATAATAATGTCTGGCATATGGTAAGTACACAGCCATTCAACATTTATTGTTGAAGGAATAAATAAAGGACACAGTGAGTGGGATAAGGTAGTTATAGATGCATATATTAGTCCTTCTTAGTAAAGGGTGATTCTGAGATGGATCAATGTAGTCCATATTTACCCTAAAATGCACTTCAGGTAAAAGTTTGAGGAGCTAAATGGATTTGAGAAGCATTTGCCATCTTTCTGTGGTGGATAATCAAGGGCATGAAATTGCCTTATCACTAATTTCTTAAGATCCCAATCCTAGTATAATTATGTTTG
Source organism: Tolypeutes matacus (assembly GCA_026826555.1). Taxonomy (NCBI): domain Eukaryota; kingdom Metazoa; phylum Chordata; class Mammalia; order Cingulata; family Chlamyphoridae; genus Tolypeutes; species Tolypeutes matacus. Next base: position 17,185,176 of record JAKSZT010038599.1, on the reverse strand, counting down.
TTTCTAAGCTGTTTTAGAATTATTTTGTAAATCGTGGTTTAGAAAATCACCTAATAAGTATAATCCACAAGATAATTAATTCTTCATGAACAGTATTATGTCACATATGATAATTAGGATTTCTAATTATCAATAATGACAATAACAAATTGTAATTATCAACAATCTAATTCATGAAGAATAAAACTAGTTATGAGTTCAAGTTACTTTGTAAATGAAATGCTATATTTGTCTTTTACACATTAGAACACTGAGGTTTAGAGAGGTTAAATATGCTATACAATGTTATAAATCCAAAATGGTGAGGCCAGTTTTCAGCCCCAAGTTTTACTGATGTTAAGCTTTGCACACCCTAACCACTTCATGTAAAAAACAGCAGCAGGAGCAGCAGCAAGTATTTATTGAGTCTTATTATGCAATACAAAGCTAAGATTTGAACATGGACAGTCTAGTTTCAAAGCCCATGTTTGTAACAGTACTCTATGCTCCCTCCTATCTTGCTTTAAATGTTTACTCTTGTCCTTATAGAAATATCTCATTCTTTAAAAAGTTATTTCCCCTCACATTATATATATTTTAAAGGTGGGTTAAATGTGGTTGTCAAGTCAAGAAGTCTTAAAAATGGATTGAAACAAATTAATAGCATGTATAGTTTGGAGATTATAATGAAATACATGCTTAGTGTAGAAAATGAAGAAAAGAGGAAAATAAAAATCACCTATAGTCCATTCATTCTAGAGATGAGTACTGTTAAGAAATCTTTGGGTGAGAAAATAAAGTTGCACTTAATGGTAAAAGATGAAAGATTAGAGAATATAAAGCAATCAAAGGGTGTTTTGTTCATCAGAAAGCCACGGAAGCCCTTTAGTTTTCACATGATGTTATAGATAAAAATATCCAAAATATGTGCAGAAATTGCTATATATCAAGGCCACTTAACCTTTTGGCACCTCAGGCACTCCTTTGAAAGAGAAGAATAAGCCCTAGCTTATCTGCCTCAGGGATGTTTAAGGATAAAATTAGATTGTAAATGTGACAGCTCTTTGAAATATCTTCTGTCTTGCTAGGCACTTTCTTATGACTATATTCTGTTTCTCTGCCCTCTGACCTTCCTTTTCACTTGACAATAACTATATCTAAGTCAGGTCTCTCTTTAATAACCACTCCTCCCTCCCGAATACAAGCTGGAAATTCACTGGGCTAAGTAATCTCTAGGTTACTTTCTAATTCAGCTCTATGATTTCTGAGGTGAAATAATGAGAAAGTTGCTAGGGTAAAATTGCAGAGGAAAATAATATGTTGTCTTTCACTGGTTCAGTGTTCCATATGTCCCATCTGTCCCATCTTCCCCTGACTACTAGAACCCTGATCTCCAAATGATGAAGCATTTACTTATTTTCCTACTCCACCATTTCCCATTCGCTTTTATTTTCAAACTCTCTTTCTCTTTATTTCTGTATCTTTTATAGCAGCATTTAAATATCTCCTTATATAAAAAAAGAATACCAATATCTCATTTCTGAACAGTTATTGCTTTATCTAACATCGTCTTTTCACTCACAATTCTCTTTACATGGTTGTCTATGTGCACTGACTATACTTCCTTTCTAAAACTACACTATAAAAATAATATGTGATGTTAAAAATTCAAACAAGTTAAAAAAATTTATAAATTTATTCCAGAGTCTCAGTACCCTTTCCCAGAGTGAGAATTTTGCCAGACGTTTGTGTAAGTTTTACCGAAATCAAGATTTGGATGTCCCATTCTTTTTTTTTTTTTTTATTTTTTTTTTTTATTATGGGTAAAAATCAAAATTCTCACAATACATACAAACATTTGCAAAATGATATATAAATATATATGCATATATGTGTATTTGCTTACAAAAATGTTGTTTATATATATATATATATATACATATATTTTAAGAGGTGCTTAGATTACCCAAAATATTACACGGAACCCACTGGGATTCCCATGTTGCCCACCTCCCACACCTCCCATCACATCCCACACAAACATCTCCCACAGTCTGGCCCACCACCCTCAATGAACTTACACATCCTGTTTTAAACTGCATAACACGTCCTGTGTTAACATTTTATTTCTGGTAAATGGTACTTCTAGTCAGTACCATAACCACTTTTACCCTTCCTTCCATTTGTTGTTTCCTTTTCATGAAATTCCTATGGTGGATCATCCTCACTAAGTGCTATATTTAAACCTGCACCAAAAAGGCTTCTTCTAGAAAAAATCACACAAAGTGCAGATGTGTTTTCACTATGCAATCATAATGAAAAGGATACAAATGAGCCTTCAACACTTATTGTCTGAAGATTATGTTACATATACCTGGTTAACATATCTTCACCTCCAAAAGTATTCTCTTCAACCTTCTCAGTATACCTTAAAAACATATTGTCTGCTTCCTTGACCTATGAGGAATTATTTCCTCCCTGAGGAAATGGAACTCATCAGCCATCAAGGGAGTTCTTCAACTTACTTAACAAAAGTGACTTGTACTGCCTAAATCCTCCCCTTTTCTTCTGTTTCATGAAGGAAGTGTTGACTTTCAGTCTCAAGCCAGTGCATCCAATTATACTTCTGTCCATTTATTGTCATCCATTTCTAAGGAGTCTTACCCTATAAATTATGATTTCTCACTCTGTTCTCTGATATATTCACACACTGCCTTTAAGTTAAAATTTCCTATAGATTTGAACATTTTTATCTCTCCCTCTTAAAAAAAGAGTAAAAGAAACCTCTTTGATCTCACGCCTCCTCTTTTCTATAACATAGCCCTTTACATTTTCTTCACAGCCAACATTTTTGGAAGACTCATCTATATTCAATGCCTATTTCTTTGCTCCCATTTATTTCTATTTAAGCCATCCTTCCTCTCAGAGAGACTGCACTGAAGTTACAATTACCTCAAGTTTATTAAAGGCCAGGGTGATTTTTATATCCTTTGCGTACTTGCCTTTTCAGCAGGATCAAGTCCTTACTATTGATCATGGCTTCCTCTTGAACCACTCTTGTAAAACTGATACTCAGTTTTCTCGCCACTGTGGTTGTTTCTTCTTAGTCATTTGAGCAAGTTCTTTTTTCCCTAACAAGTTATTAAATCATCAATTTCCTAAAGCCACAGTCCTGGGACATTTTTTTAAAAAATTTTCATTACCCTGTTCACATGTGCAGATTTAATAACAAGCTTTTAACTATTTTTAAAGCTTATATATGTAGTTCTGATCTCTTTTCTGAGAACTGAACCTAATAACTGCTTAATAATCTTCTCAAATATATGAAAATCACCTCAGTCGAATATTGTATAAGACTGAAATCATGAACTTCCCTGACACCCACTCCACCCTCTGGTCCTCTTATAATTTCTCCTACCTTAGTTTATGCTAACATTATCCAACACCTTGTACTAGTCAGAAACCTGAGTCAGACTATATCTCACCTTCATCCATATTCCATATTTAGTTAATTGCCAAAGTATGATGATTTGATCTCCTAAATGTCTCCAGAGTCTTCCACTTCTCTTCATCTAAACTAATATTATAATCATCTCATGTTTGACTAATCTTGGTGCATTCACTTCTCCCGTTACTATTTACACTATCCATTGAATCCAGAGGTAAATATTCAAAATGAAAATCTGATCCTGACATGTTACTCCCCTTTATATAAAATGTTTTCAATTTCTCTTCAGACCTAATACTTCTTGTTCTCCACAAGTCTCTGCATGGTTCCACCCTATCTGCTTCTCAAACTCATTTCACACATCACAATACCAATGCTACAAATCCTCCCTGAAATTTACTCTTCCATGTGAATTTGCATATGAGACTCCATTTCCTGGACTGATAATGCCTCCTGACCCTAGGAAACTACTTACCACTTAGACCCATTTTTTAAGGGCTCAGCTTAGTAGCTCAGGCCTAGACAGGGTAAGCTCCCTTTTGATTAATTGAAAGTCAACTAATTAGGGTACATTTACAAAATTCCATCACTTTTTCTGTAATATATTAGTTAGAAGCAAGTCACAGGTTTCACTTGCACTCAAGGGGAGGGAATTCCATAAAGGTGTGGATACCTTGGGGAGGGAAACTTGGGGGCCATCTTCGAACTTTTCCTCCCAGTTTCTCAGAATAATGTTTGCGTTTTGACCTGCTTATGATTGTTTATCTATAGATAATTTAAAATGTTAGGTATTTCATCAGTATTTTCTTTTCTATCTTTTTTGTTTGTGCCTTGTTAATATTATTCTAATATTATTAAAACAATATATTATTGGTGTTTTCTTCAAATGCTTTTACTTCCTTCCTACCTGCCTCCATTCTTTTCTTTTTGCATTTTTTGCATTAGTTTTTGGCCTTATCCAGACTTTTTTTCTCGTATATGTTGTTACATAGAAATCTTGCTAATTGCCCCAACATTATTCATGACGTATTCCTTTTTTACCCCTGATTTTAAATGTCATAATTATTATATAATACATTTATGAGCAGTTCGTTCCCATGCTAAAATCTCAATTCTATTTCATAGATCTATTTTTTTCCTTTTTAAACATACATCCTGTACTCTTGAAAGGATACTGTCCACTTTTTCCTTCAGATATTTTTGGATCTTTTCGAAAGTTTATTTGTCCAAATGTATTTCAGAAACAATTTGTCTAACTAAAGATACTTTTAATAATTTTACCACAATCATAATATTATATACTAAACCTTTAGGAAAGATTTACATTATAATAATACTAATAACAAAACAGTAAAGGACTAAAGGAGTTGCTTGGTTAACTCGTTGATGGGCCTTAGTAGATTTGTTTTTAAAATCTTTAGGTAGTGGGTTCAGAAGATGTCTTGAATTTTATTTTCTTGTTTTATTTTATAAATGGACACCTTTTCTTATATCTTCTAATTGTTTTATTATTTCCACTGACTTTTCTAAACTATGAATAAGTTTATTATAGAAGACTTTTATTATTTTTTAATAGTTTTCTATTTATATTGACTTTTCCAGGTATATAATAAATAAATGGAAGGCAGTGATACATTTTGCTCCTTTTTCAATTTTAATAATCTTTTTTTTTCCCTCTTGAGAAGGGGCATTGGAAAGTGCAATCAGAAGAAAATTAAATAATGACAGTGATAGTGATTATTCCCTACTTGTTCTGATTTTGCCAGAAGTGATCTTATTATACTGGAAATTAGGCTGAAATATATATATTATGAAACTAAAAATATAACCATTTGGCCTATTCTAATAAGAACTTTCCTCAAGCAGGATTTGATGTGCTTTATCAATGCATTTTTTTCATTCTATAAAATTTATTATATGTTTTTTATCATTCCAGCATTGTATTAGGATTAATTATATTAACCTATTTTCTAATCTTAATTAAGCCTTCTAGGTCACGGTGTATTCTTTCTAAAGTGCTACTGAATTCTAATGATTGATACTATATTTAATTTTTCCTCAGTATATATGGAAGACATTATGCTATCTTTTTGTCTATCTTTTACATATTTTCATATAAAATTATGTTTCCATAATTTTCATAGAAATTCATATTAGAGAATCGTTCCTTACTTCTTTATGATCTAAATACTTTAATTGTATTAGAATTACCACTTCTTTGAATGTATGATAAAATTCATGAAATTTTCTTGACTCTACAGCAATGTATCTCAAACTTCATGGCGAATATGAATTGCTTAGGATCATAAAACAATATAGAGATTCTTACTCAGTAAGTACAGGATGGAGCCAAGATTCTGCATTACTAATAAACCCTCAGACCACACTATGAATAGCAATATCTAGAGTTTTTCCCCAGGTTAGATTATCTCTGCTACTTCCCTGGAAGTTGATCTGTTTAGATTTTCTAGATTTGGGGGGTTAGTTTCAGAAATTTTATTTTTCTCAAAATATTTTCCTTTCATACCATCTTTTCAAATCTATAAGAACGAAGTTGATTAAAAGATTCCCTTATAATTCCACTAAAAGCTCTATTTGTGTTGATTTTTTTTCTTCATAAATTTTGTAAATTTGAGCTATTTTTAAAAAATCTGTTCTTTAAAGAAGTATCTCTTGGGATTAATTGTCTCCAATTTTATTAATCTAATTGATAAATTTGAGTTCTTATCTTTATTATTTTCTTTTTTCTACTTTAGTTTTATTTTGTAATTATTTTCTAGTTTCTTGAGTTATTGTATTATTCAGCCCTATGGTGTAATTTCTGTTTCTTAATGTTTTCATTTTTAGTACTTTCCAGTTTTATGCATTTTTAGTTATTTTTTTTCATTGTCCCAAGAAATATTTTTAAGAAAAAAGGATATATTTTACATCTTCATATGATATGCTTGGGGTTTTGTTTAATATTTCTTAAATTAACTCTTATTTTCACTGGATCTCCTGTATTTACAAAGCTTCTAAAACAACATTTCCTTCTGGTTTACCTCCTACTTCCCTTTTTTTTTTCCCCAATATAAACTTTTTTTCTTTATTAGAGAAGTAGTAAGTTTACAGAAGAATCATGCATAAAATACATGATTCCTGTATGCCATCACACCACCACCTTCCATTGGTGTGGAATATTTGTTACAATTGATGATAGCACATTTTTATAATTGTACTATTAATTAAAGTCCATGGCTTAACTTAGGTTTCACTGTTAATTTAATGTAGTTCCATGGATTTTTTAAAAAATTTATTGTTACCATACATACAATCTAACAATTCCCCTTCTAATCATATTCACATATATATTTCAGTGCTGTTAAAAATATTCACAATGTTGTGCTACCATCACCATCATTCATTACCAAAACATTTCTATCATTCCAAATAGGAACTCTGTAAATTTTTAGCCTTAACTTCCCATTCACTATCCTACTTTATGCCTTAGTAACCCATATTTTAGATCTGATTTTATGAGTTTGTTTATTTGAATTGTTTAAAATCAGTGAGGTCATACAATATTTGTCCTTTTGTGTCTAGCTTATTTCACTCACCAGGATGTCTTCAACGTTCATCCATGTACGAGGACTTAACTAGTTTTTTACAGCTGAATAATATCAAATTGTCTGTATATATCACATTTTATTTATCCATTCATCCGTTGAAGGACAACTGGGTTGCTCCCATCTTTTGGCCATTATCAATAATGCTGCTTTGATAATCGGTAGGCAAATATCAGCTTGAGACTCTGCTTTAAATTCTTTTGGGTATATACCTAGTAGTGAGATTGTCAGGTCATATAGTAGTTCTATACTTAGCTTTCTGAAGAACCTCCAAACTGTATTCCCCAATGGCTGCATCATTTTACATTGCCACTAGCAATCAGTGAGTGTCCCTATTTCTCCTCATCCTCTCCAACACATACTATTATTTTTTTTTTAATAGCAGCCATTATAATGATGACATTTCCCTGGTGGCTAATGATGTTGTGATCTTTTAATGTGCTAGCTGGCCATTTTTATATCTTCTTTGAAGAGGTTTCTGTTAGAATCTTTTGCCCATTTTTTAATTGGTTTGTTTGTGTTTTTGTTTTCAGTTGAAAATTTTTTTATATATTCTGGATGTTAATCTTTTATCAGATAGGTGGTTTCCAAATATTTTCTCTTATTGTGTACATTGTCTTTTCTACTTTTATGATAAAGTCCTTTGAGGAACACGAGGTTTTTTTTTTTTTTTTTTTTTTTCATGTGGTCTCATTTATCTATTTTTTTATTTTATTGCTTCTACATTGGATGTAAAGCACAGGAAACTTCACAAAGTCCTGAAGGTGTTTCTCTATGTTTTCTTCTAGGAGTTTGATAGTTTAAGCCCTTATAAATAGTATTTGAGTCATTTTGAGCTGATTTTTTAATATGGTGTGCAGTATGGGTCTTCCTTCTTCTTCTCTCTCTTTTTTTTTTTTTTTTTGGCAAATGGAGATCCAATTTTTCCAGCACCATTTGTTGAAGAGACTATTCTTTTCCAATTAAGTGGTCTTTGCCACATTGTCAAAAATCAGATGGCCATAAATGTGAGGACTGATTTCTGAGCTCTCAATTTTATTCCATTGTTTTATGTCTGTCCTTGTACCAGTACCATGCTGTTCTGTTTATCTGGCTTTGTAATAAGTTTTAAGATGGGGAAGTATGAGTCCTCCAATTTCATTCTTTTTTTTTTTTCAAGATGACTTTAGCTATTCAGGGCCTATAACCTTTCCATAATAAATTTGATGATTGGCTTTTCCATTTCTGCAAAGAAAATTGTTGGAATTTTGAATGGGATTGCTTTGAACCTATAAATTCCTTTCAGTAGTATTGGCATTTGAAAAATACTTAGTCTTCCACTTCTTCCAAATCCCTTTCCAAATTAGAATCCTTTTACTTCATTTTCATGCCTGATTGCTCTGACAAGAACTTCTAGTATAAACTTGAATAACAATGGTGACAGTGGTCATCCTTGTCTTGTGTTTGATCTTAGAGGAAAAACTTTCAGTCCTTCACTGTTACGTAGGATGGTACCTATAGGCTTTTCATACGTGCTTCTTATCCATGTTGAAGAAGCGTCTTTTTCTTCCTAGTGTTCTAAGTGTTTTTATGAAGAAAGGGTGCTGTATTTTGTCAAATGCCTCTTAAAAAAAAATCAATTGAGCTGATCATGTGTTTTTCCCCATCATTCTGCTATTACATTAATTGATTTTCTTATGTTGAACCAAGTTTGTATATCAGGGGAAAATCCTACTTGACCTTGGCATATAATACTTTTAATAGGCTGTTGGATTTGGTTTGCTAGAATTTGTTGAGGATTGTTGTATCTATGTTCATAAAATATATTGGTCTGTAGTTTTCTTGTGGTATCTTTGTCTGGCTTTAGTATGAGGGACATGTTGCCTTTGTAGAATGAGTTAGGGAGTGTTCTCTCCTCATTTTTTTGGAAGAATTTGAGCAGAATTGGTATTAAGTCTTAGTGGAATGTTTGGTAGAATTCCAATGTGAAGCCATCTGGTCCTGGGCTTTTCTATGTTTGTTTTTTTTTTAAGACAAATTCAATTTGTACTTAACAGGTAAATTAAAAACTATGGGTTCAAATAAAAGGAGTAGAAGAATCATGATTAGGTGATTTAACAAATGAGTATAACTATGTTATAATGGGAAAATAGTTTATCTTATATTCCCAGATAGAACCTAATGAGGGGGTTTTGATTTCATGAGGCCATGTGGCTTGCCTATGGTGTCTGGATATCCCTAGGGTCCTCAGGAGCACTTTTGTTTGTGGCTTTGTTTACTGTGGTGATTTGTGAAGTCTGGCTGACACCTGCATAAGGATAACCTCCAAGAGGACCTCCCTACTCACTTTGAAATCTCTTAGCCATAAAAACTTTTTTATTTAAAATTTTCCCCTTTAGATCAAGATCTTTCTCCAAATGCATTGCCGGTTCATGCTTGGTAATAATCCCTTGGTGTCAGGGAGGCTTATCTCTGGGAGTTATGTCCACATGGTGGGGGTGGATAGTGAGTTTATTTGCTGAGTTAGGCTTAGAGAGAGGCGGCACTTGAGTAACAAAGTTTTCAGGAGGTAAATCTTAGGTCTTAATTATAATTAGGCTTCATTTCATTATTACAGGAATAAGGTTCATAAGTGTAAGCATTAAGCTCAAGGTCTTGGTTTATTAGCCTGTTTTCTTTTGTTAGGCAAGGCATATATATTCCAGAGTTTTGGGCCATCTTATCTGAGAAAATAGCAGGACTTCCACAGGAAGGAAGTTTAATATTTTGTTAGCTTCTGTGAGGGCTTCTATCTATCCAGAAGACATACCTGTGGCAACAATGGCACATTTATTTCCTATAGAATTATGTAGCCATATAATGTTCAAGATGTTCAAAAGGCCTTATCTTTTGAGACACCTGACCATATTACAGCTTTACCTTCTTGCCAGGATATTTTAATTGATAATAAGAACATTTTTTATTTTACTTGACTTCCTTCTAATAGAAAGTTCTTTTTTTTTTTTTTTTCTGAAGATGAAGCTTTGACCTTCTGCTGGCTGCATGTACTTTCAGAGAAGACTCAGAGTAAAACAGTATAAATGACGAAAAAATTTGATTGATTTTGTGGCATATACCATTTTTCTAACAATAAAAGTGGCAATATTCCCATTACCCACACTCTATTGTTGATACTTAACATTTGTGTAGTACCTTTGTTAAAACTGATGCAAAAATATTAAAAATACTATTAACTATAGTCCATATTTTGCTTTAGGTGCATTTTTCCCCATATACCACCCAATTTTTAATGCCTTGTACTAGTGATGTACTTTTGCTATAGATCTCGAAAGAACATTCTTATATTTGTATTATTAATGAAAATTCTCAGTCACCATATTGTTCCATGAATTCTATAAACCCATATTTTTTCCTGTAACTTTCCTTCTATTAACATATATGACCCAAAATTTCTCCCTTTCAACCACGTTCACACACTTACTTCATCACTGTTAATTGCCCTCTCAATATTGCACTACCACCACCTCTATTTCTAAAGCATTACAATCAACATAATTATGAATTCTGCACAGATTAAGCATCAGGTCCCCTTCTCTAAACCCATTCTATCTCTTGGTATCCTATCTTCTAGATTCTCTAGAAACCTCTATGAATTTTCTTATTATAGTTAGTTTATATTAGTGAAAGCATACAATATTTGTTCTTTTGTGTCTCACTTATTTCACTCAACATAAGATATGCAGGGTTCAACCATGTTGTTGCATGTGTCAGTACTTCATTCCTTCGTATAGTGTATAATATTTCATCATATGTATTTACCACATTTTGTTTATCTATTCTTCTGTTGATGGACACTTGGCTTGATTCCATCTTTTGGTATTTGTGAATAAGACCACTATGAACATAGGTGTGCATATATCTGTTCGTGTCTCTGCCTTCAGTATTTCTGGGTATATACTTAGTAGCAGAATTGCTGGATCATGTAGTAATTCTATACTTAGCTTCCTGGGGAACTGCCAAACTGTCTTCCACTGTGGCTGTACCATTCTACATTCCCACCAGCAGTGAAAGTGTTATGGTTTATCCACATCCTTTCCAAAACTTGAAGTTTTCTGGTTTTTTTGTTTGTTTGTTTGTTTTTGTCTTTTCGTTGTTTTTTTTTTAAATAGAGGCCAGGCTGGTAGGTGTTTTCAGGAGGTATCTCATTGTGGTTTTCTCAGTGTGGTTTTGATTTGCATTTTTCCAATAGCTAGTGAAGTTGAGCACTTTTTCATGAGTTTTTTAGCCATTTGTATTTCCTCTGGAATATTGTCATTCAAGTCTTTTATCCATTTAAAAATTTTGGTTGTTTGGCTTTTTATTATTGAGTTGTATCCCCCCACCATTTTCTGTAGCATTTATTACCATTTAGATCTTTGCACATTGTATATCCCAAAACATAGATTTACCATTACTTTTTATGCACTTGCATTTTAGCACCTGTGGAAAGTAAAAAGTTGACCTATGTACCAAAAAATACAATACAAAAATACTGGCACTTATAACTATCCAAATGGTTACCTTTACCACAGGTCTTTCTTTATGTTTCTTTGATCCACTGTCTAGCATCCTTTCCTTTCAGTCTGAAGAACTCCCTTTACCATTGCTTGTGATGAATTTCCTCAGCTTTTGTTTATCTGAGAATATCTTAACTTTGCCCACAGTTTTGAAAGACAGTCTAACCAGATATAAAATTCTTAGCTAGTAGTTGTTTTCCTTAAGCACTTTAAGTATTTCAAACCACTGCCTTCTTATCTCCATGGTTTCTGATGAGAAATTTACTCTCAATCGAATTGTAATTCCATTATGTAACAGATTGCTTTTCTCTTTCAGATTTCTGAACTCTCTCTTGGTCCTTTGAATTTTATAGTGTAATCACTATATGATGGGATGTATTTTTTTATGTTTATCCGGTTTGGTGTTCTCTGAGCTTCTTGGATGTATATATTTATGACTTTTACTAAGTTTGGGAATTTCTCTGTCATTATTCCTTTGACTATTCCTCTGCCACTTTGGCTTTTTTCTTCTCCTTCTGGGGCTCACATAATGTGTATATTGGCTTGCTTGATGGTGTACCATAGCTGTCTTTTCTTACTTTTACTTTTAATATTTCTTTTTCATTCTCCTCCTCAGCCTGACTCATTTCCAGTATCTTGTCTTCAAGGTCACTGATTCTTTCTTCTGTCAGCTCCAACATGCTTTTTAAACTCTCTTGGGTATTTTTCATTTCAGTTATTGTGGTCTTCAACTAAAGTATTTCTGTTTGGTTACTTCTTGACAGATTTTCTTGAGTTTCAGCCCTCCTATCAGGAAGGTCTGCACAAGGTGAATGCAGTGTGCAAGGTTTGGCCTGTCCTTCTGGGCCTCTGTCTTGTCCTGGCCTTTTGCTTGTTATTTGTTTGGAGTTCCCCTGTTTACAGGAATTTGTTTCCCAGGGGAGAAACTTTTCTCCTGCTTTTTTTTTTTTTTTTTTACAATTTAGATGATACAGTTTAATAAGTTTTGATAATATTTACTATGTCCTGTGTCCATTAGTGTAAGGTAATGAAAACCTTTCCCATGACCACTAAATACCCCATTAGATCTTAACTGTTCCTTCCTCCCCACCCCCCTGGGGCATATGACACTATCCTATCTTGACTCATGGAATGTCAAGATTCATATTTACATGCCCTGGGTATTTGAACCTGCCCTTCCTAATCTACCCACCTGTCAACGCTGCACCACCAAACACAGTAATATCACTACCCATCTGTCCTATCCTTCAATATGCAACTATTCTCTATCCCTTTACCATAGATTATGTCCATATGGGTGATGGCTCAAAGCCTGCTCTTCTCTTACTCTCCCTTGTTAACCTATCTTTCAGACAAAGGTTCTCAGATACTGCTCACTTTCCTCAGTTCAAGTCAGTGAGGTCATATACTGTTCATCCTTCAGTGCCTGGCTTGCTTCACTCAACATAAGGTCTTCAAGATTCATCCAAGTTATTCCATGTGTTAGCACTTTATTCCTTCTTACAGCTGAGTAATATTCCATTGCATGTATGTACCACATTTTCCTTATCTATTCGTCTGTTGATGGGCATCGGGTCTGATTCTAACTTTTGGCAATGGTGAACAATGCATCTATGAACATTGGTGTGCATATAACTGTTTGTGTCTTTGCTTTCAGTTCTTCTAGGTATATACCCAGCAGAGAAATTGCTGGATCATACAGAAGATCTATTGTTAGTTTTCTGAGGAACTGCCAAACTGTCCTCCAAAGTGGCTGGACCATACCACAGTCCCACCAGCAGTGGATGAGGGTTCCTATTCCTCCACATCCTCTCCAACATTTAGTGTCTCCTGTTTTTTTAATAGCTACCATTCTGATGGGTGAAAGATGGTATCTCATTGTAGTTTTGATTTGCATTTCCCTGATAGCAAGTGATGTTGAACATTTTTTCATGTGCTTTTTAGCCATTTGTATTTCTTCCTTGGACAAGTGTCTTTTCAGGTCACTTGCCCATTTTTAAATGAGTTGTTTGTCCTTTTATTTTCAAGGTGTAGGATTTCTTTATATATGCAGGATATTAGGCTCTTATCAGATAAATGGTTGCCAAATATTTTCTCCCATTGGGTAGGCTTCCTTTTTATTTTCTTAATAACATCCTTTGAGATACAGAAGTTTTTAATTTTGATGAGATACCATTTATCTATTTTTTCTCTTGCTGCTCATGCTTTGGCTGTGAAGTTCATGAAACCATTTCCTATTGCAAGGTCCTGTAGATGCTTCCCTACATTATCTTCCAAGGTCTTTATGGTTTTGGCTCTTATATTTAGATCTTTGATCCATCTTCAGTTGATTTTTGTATAAGGTGTGAGATGGTATTTTTTCTCATTCTTTTGGATATGGATATCCAGTTCTTCAAGCACCGCTTATTAAAGAGGCCATTCTCTCCCAACTGAGTGGGCTTCATAGCCTTGTCAAATATCAGATAATTGTATATGTGAGGATCTATATCAGAACTCTCAATTTGGTTCCATTGGTCAGTAGGTCTATCCTTGTGCCAATACCATGCAGTTTTGATCCCTGTGGCTTTGTAGTATGTTTTAAAGTCAGGTAGTGTGATACCTCCAACTTCATTTTTCTTTTTCAATATGTCTTTGGCAATTCGGGGCCTCTTGCCTCTCCAAATATATTTTGTGGTTAGTTTTTCCAGTTACTTAAAGAATACAGTGTTGACTTTTATTGGGATTGCATTAAATCTGTAGATTAGTTTGTGTAGGATAGACATCTTGATGATGTTTAGTCTTCCTATCCATGAACAGGGAATATTTTTCCATTTATTTAAGTCTTTGATTTTCTTTAACAGTGTTGCGTAGTTTTCTGTATATAAGTCCTTTACATCTTCAGTTAAATTTATTCCTAGGTATTTGATTCCTTTATTTACTATTGTAAATGGTATTTTTTTCCTGATTTCCTCCTCAGTTTGCTCGTTATTGGTGTACAGAAATGCTACTGATTTTTGAGCATTGATCTTATAGCCTGCAACATTACTGAACTCATTTATAAGTTCTAGAAGCCTTGTTGTAGATTTCTCAGGGCTTTCTATGTATAGGATCATGTCATCTGCAAATAATGAAATTTTTACTTCTTCTTTTCCAATCTGGATGCCTTTTATGTCCTTTTTTTGCCCCAGTGCTCGCGCAAGTACTTCTAAGACAATGTTAAATAGGAGTGGTGATAGTGGGCATCCTTGTCTAGTTCCCGATCTCAGAGGGAAGGATTTTAGGATTTCACCATTGAAAATGATGTTAGCTTTGGGTTTTTCATATATACCCTTTATCATATTCAGAAAGTTTCCATCTATTCCTATCTTTTGTAGTATTTTTATGAGGAAAGAGTGCTGTATTTTGTCGAAAGTTTTTTTCTGCATCTATAGAGATGATCATGTGATTTTTTTCTTTCAATCTGTTTATGTGGTGTATTACAGTGATTGATTTTCTTATATTGAACCACGCTTGCATACCCTGGATGAAACCCACTTGGTCATGGTGTATAATCCTTTTGATATGTTGTTGAATGCGATTAGCAAGTATTTTGTTGAGGATTTTAGCATCTAGGTTCATTAGAGAAATTGGTCTGTAATTTTCCTTTCTTGTGGTATCTTTATTTGGTTTTGGTATTAGGGTAATTTTGGCATCATAGAATGAATTAGGCAATATTCCTTCAACTATTTTTTGGAAGAGCTTAAGTAGAATTGGTGTTAGCTCTTTCTGGAATGTTTGGTAGAATTCAGCTGTGAAGCCATCTGGTCCTGGACTCTTCTTAGTTGGGAGGTTTTTGATGACTGAGTCTATCTCTTTACTTGTAATTGGACTGTTGAGTTCATCTATTTCTTCTTTCATCAATGTAGGCTGCTTGTGGATTTCTAGAACCTTGTCCATTTCCTCTAAATTATCATTCTTGTTGGTATATAATTTTTCAAAGTATCCTCTTATGATACTCTTTATTTCTGTGGGGTCAGTAGTGATATACCCTTGCTCATTTTTATTTTATGTATTTGCATCTGTTCTCTCTTTTTCTTTGTTAGTCTGGCTAAGGGTTTGTCAATTTTATTGATATTCTCGATGAACCAGCTTTTGGTTTTGTTTATTGTTTCCAGTGCTCTCTTATTCTCTATTTCATTTAGTTCTGCTCTAATCTTTGTTATTTCCTTCTTTCTACTTCCTTTAGGTTTAGTTTGTTGTTGTTTTTCCATTTCCTCCAAGTGTGCAGTTAGGTCTTCAATTTTAGTTCTTTCTTCTTTTTTAATATATGAATTTATGGCTATGAACTTCCCTTTCAGGACTGCTTTTGCTGCATCCCAAAAGTTTTGATATGTTGTGTTGTCGTTCTCATTAGTTTCAAGGTAGTTACTGATTTCTTTTGAGTTTTCCTCTTTGATCCACTGTTTGTCTAAGAACGTGTTGTTTAACTTCCATATCCTTGTGCCTAACCTGTTTCTTTGTCCCGTAGTGATTTCCAACTTCATTCTGTTGTGGTCAGAGAAATTACTGTGTATAATCTCAATCTTTCTGAATTCATTGAGAGTTGTTCTGTGGCCTAGCCTGTGGTCTATTTTGGAGTATGTTCCATGTGCACATGAGAAGAATGTAAATCCCGCTGTATTTGGGTGTAGTGTTCTGTATATGTCTATTAAGTCCAGGTCTTCTAATGTATTGTTGAGTGCCTTAGTTTCTTTATTGATTCTCTGCCTAGATGTTCTGTCTAATGATGATAATGGTGTGTTGAAGTCCCTTGCTATAATTGTAGAGGCATTTATTTCTCCTCTTAATTTTTCCAGAGTTTGCTGCACGTATTTTGAGGCACCCCGATTAGGGGTGTAAATGTTGATGATTGTTCTCTCTTCTTGAGAGATTACTGCTTTTACTAATATGTAGTGTCCATCTTTGTCTCTTACAATAGTTTTGCATTTAAAGTCTATTTTTTCTGATATTAGAATAGCTACTCCTGCCCTTTTTTGACTATTGTTAGCTTGTAAAATGGTTTTCCAGCCATTCACTTTCAGCCTCCTTGAATCCCTGGGTCGAAGGTGGGTTTCTTGTAGACAGCATTTAGATGGATCATATTTTCTTATCCATTCTGCCAATCTGTGTCTTTTGATTGGTGAATTTAATCCATTAGCATTCAGTGTTATCACTGGTAACGAATTTCTTACTTCAGCCTTTGTTTCTTTGGGTTAATGTATGTCAAATGTTGTTTTGTTTCCCTTTTTGTCTTTTCAGTTTTTTTTAAACTCTCCTCCAACTCTCTCTCCCTTGATTTTTCCTTTCAACTTGTAGAGATTCCTTTACTATTTCTTGAAGTGCTGGTTTCTTCTTGACATACTCTCTTAATTTCTGTTTATCTGTGAATATTTTGAAGTCTCCATCATTTTTGAATGCCAGTTTTGCTGAATAGAGAATTCGCGGCTGGAAGTTTTTTTCTTTTAGTATTTTGACTATGTCATACCACTGTCTTCTTTCCTCCACATTTCAGCTGAGAAATCAGCACTTAATCTTATTGTGCTTCCCTTGTATGTGATGGTTCTCTTTTCTCTTGCTGCCTTGAGTATTTTCTCTTTGTCTTGAGCATTGGACATTTTGACAAGTATATGTCTTGGAGTTTGCCTGTTGGGATTTATACTATTTGGGCTGCGCTGTGCTTCCTGGATCTGCACATCCATCTCTCTCAATAGGGTTGGGAAGTTTTCAGCCTTTATTTCCTTCAACACTCCTTCTGTTCCCTTTCCCTTCTCTTCTCCTTCTGGGATGCCCATAATGCGTATGTTTGTGCATTTTGTATTATCGGTTAATTCCCTGAGTCCATGCTGGATTTTTTCTATCTTTTTGTCTATCTGTTCTACTATCTCTTTGATTTCAGCTGTATTGTCTTCCATATCACTAATTCTTTCCTCTGCCTGTTCAAATCTGCTGTCATGTGGATCCAGCGTCTTTTTCATTTCTTGGATTTTGCCATTGTTCACCATCATATCCATTACCTTTTTAGGCATGTTTGCAATTTCTTCAGTATGTTCTCCCAGTGTCTTCTTTATATCCTTAATCTCTTCCTTCACTTCTTTAAGTTGGTCCATGGTATTTGTTTGGATAGCTTTGATTAGTTGTTTGATATTCTGCATCGCTTCCTGGTTTTTATTTTGTTCATTGGACTGGTCCATGTTTTCCTGTTTCTCAGAGTCATTTGTATTTTTTTGTTGCCCTCTGGTCATCATATTATCTTAATGGGTTCATTCAGTTGATTAGCTTTTCTCTATGCTCTAGTTTCATTTAGGTGGTGGTCCTGTGTGTGAGTTAAGTTTTCTCTTTGGAAGTTTTTCTTCTTATTTTATTTCCTTGCTTCTTTCTATGTTCCCTTTCCGTCCACACCGTTGATCTGTGCAGATAGATGTCCCAAGCTTCTCATTCCACGTGTGCACAGCACAGACCCTCGGGCAGGACCCTGTCCACAATCTGCTTTGCTCTGGGAGCTTGCAGTGTGTGCCCTCCTACACTAACGCCATCTTGGCGACCTCTGTCCTCTCCTGGGTTTTTGAACTGAGCAGTCTTTCCCCCCAGTATCTCTGCCTCTATGATTTTTTACACTCCTTTTTTTTTTTTTTTTTTTTCTGTCTCATGCTGGTTCTCACTAGAGGTGAAAATTTTGTGATGAAGATCACCCCAGGAGGACTTTCCCATGTTGGTCTTTCCCAAATCAGTCTTTCCCAGACAAAACAGAGCTAGGTGCTTACAATGAGGGTGTAGTTCAGCTTCAAAGTGTCACATGGAGGAGACCAAGAAGGGCACCAAAAGCTTCTCTGATGGCTTCCCAAAGCTGAGCTTTCCTGGCCTGCCTAGCAAATGCAGTCCATCAGCTAATTGTCCCCTGTAGCCCTGAGGAAGCATTGTATCTTTAAATCTCCACCACCTCTGCCCTTATCCAGAAAGAGTTAAGACCATGGCTGCTGCAGCCTTTGTCCAGGGTGGGTTGAAACAATAGCTCCCCTCTGAGCCAGGACCCAGTATTCTGAATTCACTAACCAAAATCCATGATCCATGATCAGCTGTTCTCACCCCTTTTCTTGGGGAAGAGGATTTGTATGTCCCTTTCTGTCACCAGCAGCTAGCCAAGGTCTGGACTCCAAGGGGGCCTGCCATGAGAATATGGGAGGGGCACTGGTAGCTGCTCTGCAATTTACAGTTCATTATTATAATTTATCAGCCTCTTCCACTCTTTTCTGGATGCTGTATAGTGTTCTTCTTCCCCTCTCGAGTTTCAACATAGTTATTTAAGACAATTCCTACCTCTTTAATAGTTGTTTTGGTGGAAGGACTGAGTCCTTGAGCTCCCTACTCTGCCATCTTTCCCAGAATATTTTTCTCCTACTACTATTGATAATATTTTTAGGTTCCTCTAATGTTCATCTTTCTCAGTCCTTCTTTTGCATGATTTGCTTTCCCAGGAATTTATTATTTTCCTTATTTTCTTTTTGGTTTAGACATTTTGCCTGGATATTACGCATTCACATGGCTTAGTTATTATTTCTTTACTGATGAATTAATACCTACATTTCCACTACATACCACTAGCCAAGCTACCCACACTTATCCAACTGTGTAGGAATACTTCTCTTGGAATAACTTATAGGCAACTGAAACGCAAAATGTTTGGAATAGATTTCATTGACTTCCTTTGTACTTTGCCCCCTACCATTCTCCACTCCAAACCTATTCTTCTCTGGCATCGCCTACATCACTGAATAGGAATCATCATCCTTCACTCATTTGCTCAACTCAGAAGCTAGGAGATTACTTCCTTCTCCCAATCTGCTACATGTGATGTTTAGTTTTATGTTTCAACTTGGCCAGGTTATTGTACCCAGTTATTTAATCAAACAACTGTTTAGGTGTTGCAGTGTAGGTTTTTTGTAGATGCTATTAACTTCTACAATTAGTGGACTTTAAGGAGATTAACCTGATAATTTCAACAGAGCTTATCCATTTGATTGGAAGACTTTAAGAGCAAAAACTGAGGTTTCCTGGGAGAGAATGAATTCTATCTCAAGCCTGCAGCATCAACTCTTGCCTGAGTTTCCAGCCTGTCAGATTGACAACAGATTTTAGACTTGCCTGCTCTCATAATCACAAGACAACTCTTTGATGTATTCACCTATTAAATCTATTTCTCTAGATAACTCTGACAGATGCGATGTCCAGTCAATCCTAACTTCTGTCCTTTTTTACCTTTCTTAACATTTAAAAAAAAATTCTATCTCTATACTGCCACCTAATTCAGGGCATTGTCATCTCTTCTCTGAATCACTGAAATAATTCTTAACTGCTTTAGCTACCTCTATTCTCTCTTTCCTTCATTCCATTTTCTATACTACCATCAGACTAGAATATTCTACATAAATATGCTTATGCCTATTGCCTATTTGAAATCAAGTAAGTCATGAAATATGAACTCTGTTACCTGTCATACAAGGACCTTCATGATATACCCTGTACTTATGGCTCTGTTGGTTTGGAATGTGCTCTTCCTGACCTTCTAACCTCATTTACTTCCCCTTCCTTTCTACTCCATGGACAACTCCTTTCATTTAGATAATTTATAGAAATACATTATAGTACAACGGTTAAATATGTGGACTCTAACACCAGACTGATTTTGTTCAAATCTGATTCAACCACTCAGCTGCATGACCTTGGATCTCTCTGTGAACTTAACCTTTCTCTGCCTCATAAAATTACAGGTTCATTATAGCACTGCTATAATGATTGAATCATAAACATGTGAAGCAATGGTGCCTAGCAAGGCATATAAAAAAGGACAGTAAATGTTTGCTGTTATCATTCATGTTCAAAATCATCTATTAAAAAATCTTGTTTTACTGATTTAACATTATAATTAGAATTTAGCTAGCCTGTACAAATTTGGAAGCAATATCTGACTTGTACTGTAAATAACTATTATTTTATTTACCAATTAAAATAATATTCATATTTCTCTACAGAAATAGTAGTTATAAATAATGGGAAGCTGTTCTAAATCCACTGAAGGATATTGCATCATATATTATATATGTACCATATTACTTTTCCAAAATGTAAAATATTTGAATTCTGAAACATATCTGTCTCCAGGATTCCAGGAAAGGGGTCATGAACCATATTACTCTTTTGAACTTAGCTTCAATATCACCTTCTTGTAGAAGTCCTCCTTGAATTCCAAAATTGGTTTAGAAACATCTCTTATTGTCCCCTAAATTTGCACCCATCATGACACTCTTTGTCCTATTATAGTTTCCTGTAAAGTCTGTGCTTTTTACCTAACAGAGTACCTGGCACAGGATAGGTGCTCAGTACATATTTACTAAATATTATCTGAATAATTTTATTGGGGAGAACATCCCTACAGCAACACCAATCCTTATTAACATTTACTTAATGCCTTACTGGGCATTAGATTTGATACTAGAATTGGATCAATGAATGAGATGCAGAAACTGCCCCTGAGTCATTTGTAACAACTTGGTTGAGGTAAGAATATTGACATTTGGTTCCATTTAAAGAAACTCATGATCCGATACAGAAATCCACAGAGTGCTATGGTTGCTGCACCTTTAGGATTCTGGGAATATTTCCTAGAAAAAAAGACATTTACTCTAGATTTTGAAGGAGGAATAGTTGTTAGCACTACAAAGAAAGAACACGCTAAGCAGAGAAAGCTGATGAGCAAAGACATCGAAGTCTGAACCTACATGATGAAGCTAAGGAATCATGAGCAAGACGATTTCCTGGTGATGGGAGTGATAGGACAGGAGTCACAGTAGATTGATACATAGAGTAATTAATACTTATTTTCCATTCCAAAATAAGAAATCTCAAGAGCAAATGAAACTGTGCTTGAGAAGAATAATCTCTTAATCCATACTAAATTGACTGACTCTTCCACTGAGGTTCCCATAACCTGGACTCCTGAGATTTTCCTTAACTTTGACTTTTAACTAACCACAGCTATTAGATGATTATGTTTTATAAACTTTGGTTTCCTTATCTGAAAATTATACTCCTTAATTTCTGACTTTTACAAGGATAACAAGATAAGAAGTGCAAACTTTGTAATGCAAATGGATGATTAGAAGACATGCAGGGTACCATAAATGTTGAAGTCATATTATTAAGACCACTAAAGAGCAGAACACCATCCATTGCAATAATTTTGTTAACAAGAGTTTACGAAAAAATATAAAATAGTTCAAACTACTTTCCAGTGGAAATTTAAGATTAGGATTTACTAGAAAACTTTTGAAATAAACAGTTGGACTAGTAACCTTTATTGCAATAAAAAGGGGAAAGTGTGATTAGCTCTAGATCTGTGGAGAAATCCTCTATGTTGTTTGCTTTTACAAACCTTGTATATAGTGTTCAACATTATCCTGTTCAAAATACAGCTATTTCCACAATATCAACAGTATAAGGCATTTTGTTTGAAGTAGAAGAAAAGAATGACAAATACAGGGGCTGGATATTGGACCCCATTGTAGCTTCTGGTCCCAGATTGCTATTCTGGAATTATAGATAATTATATCAAAATAGTGCATTGAAAATATGGACTGTTTCATTGAGTTTGAAAATTTAATTTCTCTTAGTAAAAACATACAATTCTTCTTGTAAATGTATTGTATTTTAATGCCTGCCTTCCAGGTATTATATTGATTTTTATCATTTAAAAAGAATCAGAGGCTATGTCCATATGATACCAATATAACTGACTTAAAATTGGTTCTACTGAGCCATAAGAGGACAAAACTGGGCAAATATTTACCTTTTCTATATTTTTTACATTAACTCCATTGGATATCTGGGCATTACTCATTATTAGTGAGGTTATATCTAAAATTTCCCGAAAGGCAGAGGTAAAAAGTGTACTTATTTCATTTAAACAACAGAGGGAGGTTCATTTATTTGGATAGTGACACCACTGAATTAATTGACAACTATGTGGGGTGAAAAAAAGAAATAAAAAGTTTTCAAAAACAAACTTGTGTTTCTTTTTAAGTGTTATCAAGTCACTAGATTATAAATTCCACATGGAAAGTTAATTTGTATATTATGACACAGTGAATTCCAGGTACCTACGCAGTGCCTGGAACCTGATATGTGTTAAAAAAAATAATTGTTGAATGAGTGAATGAAAGAATAAACCTATAATGGGACATCTGATAAAGAGTAAGGGAGATATCACTTAACTGTTTTTAATAATTATCTTATTTAATCCTCATAATAAGGCAGCAAGCTGAATATTATTATCTATCTTTTATATATGAGAAAATTAAAGCAGAGCTAGAATGACTACCTCACCCATATAGTATGACTATCTTTACACTATAGATGAATTTATGTACTTATATGTGTATGTATATATTATTTATGTATATATTGATTGATATCTATCATCTACCTATCTAATCCATTATATCTTTCTACCTTCCTACCTACCTGTACATCATGCATACCACCAAATCTGAAATTTAATAGGTGCTATGTAGATATAAATTTCCTTCTCTCTTCCTCTTATTAAGATTCTTATATTTATCATGCAACGGAAATAAAATCAAATGAATTAACATTTAGCCGTCTAGAATACTGCAAGGTGATTTAAACAGTAAAAGTTTACTCTCCTTTCTTTCTCTTCATAGATGGCTGGATAGATAGATATAGATAGATGAGAGATAGATAGATAGATAGATAGATAGATAGATAGATAGATAGATAGATAGATAGATAGATTTGACTAGCTTCTTTACCCAATAATTTAGGGAAAAAATGTTTGCATCTCAAAGATTAAGGCCAATACATTTACTTGGTCAAAACTTTTATTCATTTCAATGAAAAACATGAAATTTCCTTATATTTCACCCAAATTACAATGTAATGTATTTTTTTCATTACTTGAATTTATGTTTAGGGATGTAGAAAGGCCAAGAGACTAAAAGATATTCAGTGACCCAGAGAGCTAAGGAAACATAAAAGTTAAAGTAATGTATTCATTTTGATTGTGCTAACCTTTTCCCAAAGACTGAATAAAATTACCTCTGGAAAAGGATGATGGTCCATAGGCTTTTCGATTGTTGAGAAAATGCGGTCAGTACATAAACTGTGGTTAAACGCATTCATAAAACTGATCACTTAAAATTCAGCATACTTGGAGAGACATTTATCAAGTCATATGGGAGTTTTTCTTGTAAAACTTAGGCATCTCAATATTGTCTTTAGGGATATTTTGTCAAGCATACTGAAATATCTCATATAACATGAGGTATTTTTAACTTAATAAATAATTTAACTACTACACTGTGATTTGTGTTCATTGTAAAGAAATTTTTAAGTCAAGTTTTGCTAAATACTGGCCCCTCAAAAATGTATTTAGAGCCCAATTCATCTTTGATTTTCCGAAGATTAAAATGTTTCAAGTTTTTCAGAAGAGGCAAATCCATTTGATAAATTCAAGTGTGCTGCTCAAATTGATGAACTGTTTACTATTATTACACTTGCCAGAAAATAAAAAAATAAGTTTTTTTCCTAATACAATTCTGAAATATTTTTGCAATATTAATTTAAATAATAGTTCATTACTTTTGGCTACTCTATGGACAAATGTTTTCAGTTTAAATTGAGAAATTATTTCACATGTCTTTGTGGTGGCCATTAAGGCTATTGACATATATTCAGGTCTCCTCCTTCCAAGGTTTGTGTGGCCCTTTGACTTGCTATGGCTAATGAAATGTGCTTTTCCCCTCAGGTTGGAAGCTTTAAAATCCAGTGTATGGTTAACCATATTTTGTTCTCCTTACTATGGTAATCTTGAGAACACATCAAGATGGAACCTTGTCAGTCCAGAACTCTGTGTGACTACAACAGGCAGAGTTACTCTGCTGACTTGTACTGTACATGGAATATAAATGAGAAATATACTTTGTAGTACGCTGAATGGTGACCCACCCAAAAGATACATCCACATCCTAATTCTTGGAATCTGTGAATGTTATATTATTTGGAAGAAGGGTATTTGGAGATGTAATTCTGTTAGGATCTTGAGGTAAGGAAATCATCCTGGATTGTCTGAGTGGGTTCTAAACCTAATGACAAGTATCCTTATAAAAGGCAAACAGAAGATATGACACAAAGAGGAGAAGGCAATATGAAGATGGAGGCAGAGATTGCAGTGACATAGCCATAAGTAGTCACCAAGAACTGGGAGAGGCAAGTAACAGCTTTTCCCTAAAGCTCCTGGAGGAAGCATCTCCCTGATAGATTTCTGACATCTGGTCTTCAGAACTGTGAGGGAATATTTTTCTGTTGCTTTAAGCCACCAAATTTGTGGTAATTTGTTACAGCAGCCCTAAGAAACTAATACAATGCCTATTGCCCAGTTCTGAGGATATTTGATACCACAGTATAAACTAGTTTTTTATGACTGGTATTTTACACTATTATTTGGAAAACAAATACTGTTTGTGTATATAAATGGTGTTTTGGGGTATTTTAGAAACATAAAGTTACAGATTAAAATGATTTTGGTAGTTTTATCTTTAAAAAAAGCAACGTAACAACAAACCTAGAAATATGCGATGCGTTGTGTTGTATTCCCAGGAATAAGTAATATTGTAAGTTATGACTATGTTAATTAACATCTAGCCTTCAGGACTGTTTTGGTATCAAAGCATAAAACCCAACTTACTAGTTATTTGTTTCCTATAGTGTAAATATAGTCAAACTAGATGGGTTTGCCACTATTGCTCACACAAAGCTCAATGAAAACCATGTGTGCATAAAGCCATAAAATGATTGGTAGATCAATGTTGATATAAGATATATGACATGTTTTGTCATATCTCCATGCTCACACCTATTCTGTTCAACACATATGCACTGAATGCCTGGCAAATGCCAAACATTATGATCAGGTATAGCTGTTAATTTCCCAAAAATGCCCATTTTGGCAACTAAACTTGGACTTCCTGGATTCAGAAAAGAAGCTTCATTATCAATTTTATATATTTCTGTGTTCTCAGTTGAGTTTTGCATATAGACAGGACAGAATGAAGCAGCTAAACCTGATTGAATTTTCACCAAATTTCACATTATAAATTTTCCTGGGATGAAAGTTGCCATTTATATCCATGCAGTTGCCAAAGTTCTAGCAAACTTCTGCCACATTTCCGCATCACCATTTTAATTTTGATTTTTATTATTTCACATATATATTACCTCATATCACTAACTGGCTTGCTGTAGCCAATCTCTCTTCTATCTATTCTACATTAAATCACTAGAGTAATTTGCCTTGAATTAGTAAAAACTAAACACACAACAAAACAAAACTAACACAATACCAGGAGTCAGTGCTCCTATAACTAGTCATATCCAAACATTTATGAACCAAATATCCCTATTCACTAAACTGAGCAGTTGTTGACTGGTATCTTAGCAAATATTTCTCTTCCCATATTCAGGTTAAGTTCTAAATTAATCAATCCATTACCTCACTGAACTCATAAAAACCTTTTATTTCCTAAAGCTCATTTGGTACTTATCCACTGCATAATATAATGAATTCCTTTGTTTTGTGCACACGTTATCCTGTATCTAAATTATAAACTTATTAAGAATAAGGATGTTTTGTATCCTCCCCTC
This sequence comes from Tolypeutes matacus, assembly GCA_026826555.1. Classification (NCBI taxonomy): domain Eukaryota; kingdom Metazoa; phylum Chordata; class Mammalia; order Cingulata; family Chlamyphoridae; genus Tolypeutes; species Tolypeutes matacus. The sequence continues at coordinate 17,158,900 of JAKSZT010038599.1, read as the reverse complement.
ATATCTTTGGCACTTCATGGATATTTATCAATTTGATTATAATAATTTAGCTTTTAGGAAAAAGAATATTAAAACTATCACACTAAAAGGACTTATATAAAATTACCCTTATTAAAAATAAACAGAATTATTGAATGTAAACGTTCTGAGATTTAAAAAAATATTTTAGATTCCCTAATGTGCATAAACTTTCAGTGGCCTTTAACGTCCCTTTATGGGGAAGCCAATTAAATAAGAGAATGAGTTTCTCCTCTCCAATTAAAACCTTCAGCTTTTAGCATTCATAAATCATTGCATGAGCAAGGTGACTTCATTTTGGTGCAATAATATTATTTCATGAAGGAGGAGGAGAGAGGGTATCTAAATATCTTTTAGAAGAGCAATCTTGGAGCGGGGGGAGAGGTATATTGTCTGCTGCTGACAGATTAAACAACAAAGATAAATTGCTGAAAGACTGCATCTGTTAGACAACAAACTAAGCCTCACTGCTTAATAAAAACAATGGGTGATGTGTTGATTAACTTAACATACAAAAATACATGTTCAAAAGACATGGAGAATTCATAAAATTTTAGGAGCATAAACACAATTTCAAGCTAAATTTTTGCCAGTTGGTGCTGAGTTAAAATCACACACTGGGGAACAATAATGCCTTTCCCACTCGCTTGTGCAGAACTGAGAGCAGGAAAAGATAGAATTAAGAATGATAAAGTCCCAAAATTTTTATGTTAAAAAAAATCATACTCTCCCTGAGAATCTGGGTGACTTGTGTGAAGAGGAAAGAATATTGGATCAGTATACAGGCAAACTATCCAAATGATTAAATCTAGAGATTAAAAGGTGAGTTCTAGAAATAGTCATGTATCTCCTTTTCCTCACACATCTCTTTTAAGAAATAATAATTTCAAGTTAATATTTATAAAAGGTTTGGTCCTATGAAGACAGACCTTAAGAAGTCTAAATGTCTGAGATAAGAAAAAAATCAGTTTCTAAGACAATGCTTAGAATGAAATCAAACACATTAGTAAATGTTTTCAGAAAGGGATCATCTCCCTTTTTTGGTTACTAACCAAATTCACCCCTCTGAACTCCTCCTTTGATGATTATCTTGATGATTAATGAATCAAATACACCCATGCCCAGTACACAGATCATAAACTTCATCCACGTGAGAGTCAGTGTTCAGTCACAAGGCTTTTACACTGAGTTCCTCAGAAAGAAAAAGGGAAAGAGAGTTCCCTAGTATTATGAAACCTATCTGTTGCCTCTGTCTCACTTTATTACACCAAATTAAATTTCCATACTGTGCAGCTCTCCCTTTTCTCTACTTTCACCTTTCCTCTACTCTCACACCCTTCACAAAACTCCTGAACTTACATTGCCTTGTCTTACTGTTCAACTACAAATGTTCTTTCATTTTAGTTTTGAAATTATCAAGTCTTGCTATAAAAGACAAATGAAACCACAAGATGATCACTCAAATAGCACTGTTCACTATGTTTGCAACACCACCTTTGCTATCTTTTAAAGATGAAAATGAACAATGTACTGTTATGAAAGATCTCCGTATGTACCATCATCACAACTTTTATTCCACAAAGGAAATAACATATAATGGTAGCAACAGCAACACTATTAAGGTTTATACTGATAATATGTGATTTTCTAGAGGGAATGTGGCTTCAAATCCTTTGCACTTGCTGTAAAACCACAAAGATAATCAAATCCACAAGAGAATAGGTGCATAGTACCTGGAGAAATTTCTTGAAGTTCCCATGTTTACAAATGGTAGTATGAGCAGTTAACAGCATACACCAAATGCTGATATAGTGGTGAGGAAAGGTTGAGGAAACTCCTGAGCCACAAAGTTTTTGCTCTTGTTACACAAATATTTTGTATTTTGATTTTATTCTATTATTTCTCTGCCTCTCTGTCTGCCTGCCTCTGTCTTTGTCTCTGACTCTCCCTGCATCTCTCTTTTTCTATTTGTTTTTTGTAAGCAAGGTCTGTGATGGGAAAATTTTCATATTTTAAATAGAGATTAAGTTTTCAGAAACGGGATATACCTGTATTTCTATCAATTTTTTAATAATTTAAATAAAATTAATATTTGTATATATTTTTTAATAGATTTTGGTGTATTGTCTGCATTCATCTTCAAATTTTATCTTGAACATTACATAATTATATATGTTATATAATTATAAAAATATAATTTCTCTAAGTTACCTTTCAAAGATCAATTCCAGGCACTGGTCTCACTTTAGTGGTTCCCAGTCCCCTGATTACCCTTTTCACACTACCTTCCTTTGCTTTAGAGTGTCCTCTTTAATTTTATGTCAAATTTTACTTTGGTTTGGCTCTTCAGGCTTGACATATTTGTAATGTCTGGAAAAGAAAGGCTATTTTTTCTCTTGTGTTCCAGGGATGTATTACCATTTTGTTCAGTTAAACAATATTAACTATATAAACTACTTCTTGTAATGTGCACGAAATTTTCTATTTAGACGAAAAGGAATTTTGTTAATTCTACTTTGTTATCTTTTCTTCTAGCACTTGTTTAAGCTTTGTCTGTTTTCATTGTCCTAAGTGTATCTACACTCCCTCCTGTTCTTCTGGTCCATACAGGATATACCTGCTAATTTGTCTTTTTTTTTTTACTCACATCTTAGGCTTGGTAATTATATCCAGGCTCCACTCTGGAACTCCCTTTTTCTTTCCACAACTTTACCTGCAAAGAATATTAAACTTACAAACATATTTTGGCCAATCTAAATTGCAAAACCCACTGTTGCTTTACTTTATTTCTTTTATTACCTTTCAGTTTTAGAGGCTTTCTTCATACATTATTTATATCATTTAGTTGGTGAATTGTCTGTATCTATTGCATATTGAATTTTTAAAAAATACTTATTGAGCTCTTCATATATTTTGTTACTAATGCTTTTTATAAAATTCAAGTATTTTCTTATAGTCTGCTGTTTGTGGTTTTATTTTGTTTAAGGGTTAAATTAATTTAAAAAGAACAGAAATTTTTATAATACAGAAGCTTCCTATTTATTACAGTTGTCTTACATGAACTTAATTAAAGTGTCAGAATAATCTTCACGTAGAACCTACACATTTATCAGGCTCATTTCCAGATTTTCCATAATTTTATTGCTATTTTAATTTTTATTTAATTTAATTATAAATGAATCTAACTCTGCTACATTAGGGAGCATATATTCCAAAGTAAGGCCCACTGGCAGGGTGCCAAATTCCTGAGATTGTCTGCCATGCCTATAGTGTCTAGTTGACTCTATACTCATTAAATATATGTCCCAGAGACTTAAATCTTTGGTCTGTTTGTATGCCAGTTGAGCTCTGAATCTCAGCAGAGTTGCAACTCCTACTCTCTAGTTCATTGTATTCACCCAGGACAACTAACAAAAAGGGGATGATGGAAAAGCCCATGCTCCAAAACAGAGAGTGTCTACCACTGCAAGCAAGACAGTTCCATCTATCTGTCCCATGGGATCTAAGACCCCTCTCAATCACAAACAGAGTGAACATCACTGTCCCCAAATCCTCAAGACTGAGGAATGAACAAACATAAGGGGAGAACAAAACTATGGACTAAAGTAGACATTGTTATTCTAGTAATGGAAGAATTTATATCATGGATATAATGACAGTGGTCACCAGAGGTTCTGAGAGGAAGGAGAGGGAAGAATAGGTGTAACATGGGGCATTTTGGGGGACATTGGAATTGTCCTGCATGACATTGCCATGATGGATACAGGCCATTACACATTTTGCTGAAACCTATAAAGTTGTGTGGTGCAGAGTGTAAACTATAACATAGACTATAATCTGTGGTTAGCAGCAATGCTTCAGTATGTTTTCATCAGTTGTAACAAATGTCCCATACTAATGATGGGGGTGGGCAGGAAGGCCAGGAGCGCCCCCGGTGGGCAGGAAGAGGAGGAGGAGGAGGAAAGGGGAAAGAGATCCTGCGTCGGGTGGAAGGCAGACTGCGCCAGCATCTGCTGCTGCTTCTGCTGGTGTAGCTCCTGTATGTATATATATATATATATATATATATATATATATACACACACACACACACATATATATGTATATATATTTATTTTAAAGATTAATTTAATTTATTTATTTATCCCCCTTGCTGCTTGTGCTCTCTGTGTCCATTTGCTGTGTGCTTTTCTGTGTCTGCTTGTCTCCCTTGTTGCATCATCTTGCTGCGCCAGCTCACTGAGGGGTGTGGGCTGTCAGCTCACTGAGCCACTGGAGCCACCTTGCTTTCACCGGGAGTCCCTGGGAATCGAACCTGGGGCTCCCATATGGTAAACGGGAGCCCAATCACTTGAGCCACATTTGCTTCCCTCCTGTATCATTTTGATATTATCTTCCTAAAACTTGCTCTGAGAATTTCTACTACCTAGAGATTTCTTTGAATCATTTGTGTTCCTTCTAGGTTCATGTATTTTGGTCAGTAATTTTTTATCTCTTTAGGTCTATTAATTTTCCTCAAATGTCTAGTACATTAATTATATTGATGAATAAATGGAAGGTTGATTTTTAGATATTTGATATAGATTTCTATTATAATTGTGTACCTTGAATTCACAATCATGCTTCATCCGAAGAGTGTGGGGGACTCTGAATATTCTATGTGAGAAAGTGTTAACTGGTAAGATTCACTTTAGAGTGTATGGATAGTGAACAGGAAGCCTGCTTAATGTCCCCTTATTGTTAAAGTAAATAGTATTTTGTTCTTGGGTAGTCTTTTTCCCTTGACTACTTTGGAAGTCTTAAATTTCTAAATTTCTAAATTCTACAAATTCTTTTAGGCCCCAACATATGCACGACTGTATTAGTCTGCCCAAATGGGTGCCAATGCAAAGTACCAGAAATCTGTTGGCTTTTATGAAGGGCATTTATTTGGGATAAAAGCTTATAGTTATAAGGCCCTAAAGAGTCCAACTCAAGGCTGATTTCTCACCAGAGTCAGTTTCCACATGAAGCAAGATGGTTGCCGATCTCTGCGAGGGTTCAGCCTTCCCCTCTGGGCTTCCTCTTACTCAGCTGCAGGCTGACACAGGGCTTTTGTCTCAGGACTTCCTCTCTCTCCTTGCATGGGGTTTGTTTCTTTCTGGGCTTTCTATATCAGTCTCAGCCCTCTTCCCAAGGTCAGCTGCAAACTATCAGGCGAATGGCTCATCTCTCCCCAGGGCCCCAGGATCAAAAATGATAGAGCTCTCTTTCTTTCCATGTCTTTGAGTGTCCATTTATATCAGCTCACCAAGGGAGGACTCTTCATATATTTTGTTACTAATCAGTAAGGTGAGCCACACCTTACTGATGTGGTTGAATCAAAGCCCTGATCTTAGTAGGTAATTTAATTAAAGATGTCTCAGCTGAATCTAATGCATCAAAGGGTATACCATCCGGAGGAATAGATTATTTTATAAACATAATTTTTCTCTTTTTGGGATTCACAAACATAATCTCAAACTGTCACAACTACTAAACCTATTTAGATAGCTGCTGTAATAAATTTAAGGGAATGTGTACTATTAATTAAACAACTCCTAGAATTGCCTCAGAACTCCCACCTGATCATTTATTTCTTGACTTTAATTTTGGAAAATGATGGAATTACAAAAATCAGTGCAGTAGCTTACTTTTGCATGTGTTTTGCTTTGTGGTGACTTTTCTTCCAGTTTGTTTCTTCATTATTACGGACTCAAAGGCTATCTTCCAGAAGTTTTTCAACTTATATTACACTTTTTGTTTATTTTCTGGGACTATGAGAGATTTTCCTTTAACAAAAGAGCTTTTATGCCAATTCTTGGGTTATGGTCTTAGAGGAGTTATATAGGTTTTTTCATTCTGCTCTCAATTTGTCAAAGAGTGCACATATTACAGTAAAGTGGTATTTGGGGTTGATGGATACAGGAACTTCCCCCCTTGAAATCCTTGTTCCAACCTCCTTCTGGTGTGTCTTTCTGTAATACATGTCCTAAAATCACATTTCCCACATTTCCATGGCATTAGGTTCCCCTATCTTGTTTTAGCTTTGCTAACCAGATGAATTAGTATGAGATTTGAGTTTGGGAATGAGTTAACTGAAGTGAGAATTGATCAAACAATCTAGTTTTGCTTCTGGACAATCAATGACATGGTTCTGGATCCAACGTTACGGTGGGGGGTTCTTAATTCCTGGTTATTATCCCAAGGCATATGTTCCTGGAGCTAATAATTACAGTGGAGTCTTCTTGATCCTTGAATTTCCTGATTGAGTAAGGAATCACAATTCCCTTGGCAGACCAATTCTGTTTAGGGATTCACCTTGAGACAATTCTTGTATCCTTTCTGCTTCACATCCTTAAAACTTTTAGAACAGTGCCTGGCACTAGTACTCAAGAAACTTGTCACTAACATTAATTGTTTTTTGTTTGTTTGTTTGTTTTTTCACTCTGCTTACTGTATAGACTTTTTGAAAGCATAGAGTGTGTCTGATTTAATACTCCACAAAAATGTCTTCTTGATGAATGCATTAACATAGAAGGAATATATTAAGCTTAATCAGTCAAAATAGGGGTATTTATTCACAAATTTATACTATAAAATCTATGTTGGGTTTAAATTATATATTTGAAATATATAATAGAGACCTTTTTTAGATCCTTGAAAATTAATAACTTTAGAAGAATGTTTATCTTCCATTTCCATAAAAATGAAACAAGAGTTTGAAATGTATTCATCAGGACATATTATTAGTATAAAAAGCACTAATTGATCATTTTCATGCCAGATTACAAAATAATTATCATGTTAAAAACAACCTACATAATTTTTTAGTTATGGTGACTACATTGTAGTTATTTTTAAATAACTTTTTTCATTAAGATTTTAAAGATATTTTTAACAGGAAATATTTACAACGGAGCTTTCCTTTGTACTCATTAAATTTGTTACTGGCCGCATGAAGATGGCAATATTTTAATTAGATTAAGAAAATTGTCTTTACAAGGCATGAGAAGAATAAAATATGAAATTTAAAATGAATCACACTTGAGAAAGAATCCTTAATATTTAATTAACTTTCTTAGTTTATATACCTCTTTAGCCATTAGAACTAGATTAGAGATTAAAAAGAAGGCAAGTTTGTTTACTAAAAATAAAAAGAGAGAGAGAAAAATTTCCATTCCTAATACCTTACTCATCATTTTAATTGTTTACCTATTTAGTTTCTAAAGGCTGTCAATACAATAAACCAGAAATTGATTGACTTTTATAATGCGAATGTATTAGGTTAAAAACTTACAGCCCTGGGGCTGAGAAAATGTCCAAATCAAGGCAACATCATACATGCTGTCTCACCAAAGGTCAGCTGCTGGCCATCCAGGACTCCTGCCATGTGACAAGGGACATGGAGGCATCTGCTTCTCTTCTGGGTCTCCTTGCTTCTGCTCTGAGCGTAAATTCTCTCTGAGCTCAGCTGTGGGTGATCAGGCATATGACTCCTCTCTCCCCTTTCTTCCAGGTCTCCTCTTTTTGAGACCCACAGGGCCTGTTTCAGAGCCTTTGTGCTCTGCTGATTGCAGCCTCTGGCCTCCATGACCTCTCCTCTCTGTTTCTCAGGATTTCTGTCTCTGCTGCCTTTTTCTGTGTGTCACTGCTTTCAGTCCTTCATTTATAAAGGGCTCCAGCAAGAGGACCATGACCTCACTGAAGCTGTCCAATCAAAGGTTCCCCAACTGAATCCAATCCAATCAAAGGGTCCCACACCCACAGGAAAGGATTACTTTCAAGAACATGATCTCTTCTGGAATCTACAAAAGCTTCAACTGTCACACTTATACATCATTTCATATAGGAAAGCCTAAAAATAGCTCAATCAAAGCAAGAAAAAAAATGCTTAAAGCAGGCCAGGTATGGTAATTTATTTCAATTATAAAATATTTTATCATTTTCATATTTTTTTCTCGGATTTTTAATAGTCACTCATTGCTTAAAGATAATATACTAAATAATAGGGGTTTTTTAGGGTGGTAAGGGATAAGAACAAAATAGTGGTAGAAGCCATAGGCAGGGCTCAATACCCTGTGCCCCTAATTCAACCAGCTCAGGTCTATATTTTCCTCTTTTATATTTTGGGATTTGTGGTAAATTTTCATCTCCAAAAAATGTTTTCAGACTAAAACTTAAAAAATAAAAATTAAACCAAAATGTTTAAAAACGTCTGATCTAGTTCAAGCTCTACATTGTCATGTGAGAGAACTGAAGCCTCAAACTATCATTCATTTAATGCCAAAGTCACAAATTAAAACCAATTCCTAATCCATGATCCAACCCTCTTTATGCAATGACACATTGCTTGTCTTTTCGTTAGTCTTCATATATTTATGCTTAATTCCATTAATTTCAACAAGTGTATTGAACCTCTCCTGAATTTTAGGCACAGCGGTAAGCACTGGAAACATGAAGATGAATAATGCATTATCTTTTCAGTTTACTTAGGAGATAGGAGTAGACTTCTTCAGAATAAGGGAGAAAGGTTTCTGTGATGGGTAGCATACTCAAATAGAATTAAAGGTTGTTAAGGCAGAATTACTTGAAAAGGGGCTTTTATTTCTTGTTTTCTTCATCCTGGGTACCTAAATATTCCTGTCCATGAGGTTCATATGTCAATATGAAACAGTATCTGGATGCTTTAATTTTTTAACTCAGAAATTGTTGAAATTGATGAAAAGACTTACTGAGCATAAATCTATTCAAAGTCTACTAAAGTATACTCATTTATAAAAACTATTTGGAATTAACTATACCAGTAAGAGTTGTAAGTAAGGAACTCAAAAGGTTAGTGGCTTTTATTATCAATTTCTAGTTCCTCTTCTTAAGTAGCAGATGATCATCTTTAATCTTGAATATAGGAGGAGCTCTGGTCCAAACTATTACACACACATGCACCGGTTTGTACCATGTTTCTTTTTCCACTTCTCCTAGATCCTGGAATGTTTGTGTCTTCCTTCAAGGTCCACATTACTAAGTCTTTGTCCTTTATCTTCACTGTAATGATTGTTCTCTTCTCCTGTATGAATTCTTATGACTCTGTGGTCTTCACTGGGTTCATGTGTTCCCACCATTATCAATGTCCTTCCTCCTGGTAGTTGGAGATGAGTTATTCTTCAAATCCCTTTAGATTCAAGATTTCCTCTGCTCAAATTAAAATGGAGCCCATTTGCACAGATGAATCTTCATCAACAAGAACTGAGGGTGTGACTTGACTGCCAGTATCATATGGATTATGCACAAGGTGAGGCTCACAGTGAGCTTAAATTCTAGGAACTGGTTTGGTGTCTTCGCTGGAAACTATGCCCTACCTGGAAATGATATAACCTGACAGAATGCTTCTCTGCCTAATTTAAATATCTTTGAGAAATTACTAAGCATCTATTTTATTACCAGAGGGTGATTTAGGACTCCAGAGACCATGGCTCAATATTTGCCTAGGTGAATGATTTTTATTTTCTAGTATTTCTTTGTGGCCATCTTTCCTGTTTGTACTTCTGTAACTGATAAATTATGCTCACCTCTATAAAACATTTAATACTGTTTTGAGTAAGCCTATGATTTCTTTAATGAGAAGCTATAATAAAGACACATGAGCTGAAGTTTGTGAGTCTGGTTTCTTTAATAGATTCTGACACCCTTAGTTTAATTTGTAATCATGATGTGCTGAAATGAACCTATGCATCTAATAAAAAAATTAGAAGTAGCAAACACAACTGTTGAAAAAATATATTTAAATTTAGGTTGGAAAATCGTTTTAGTTATTTTGGATATTCAAGTCCCAAGATTCCTTAATGATTAGAGTAATGCTTTTTTACCATTAATATTCCATTTGCAATTTTCTTCTTTGATGTTTTGCCAGCATCAGGTTACTTAAATAAAGCAATTATGCTCTTAAATTTAAACAAATATTTAAATCCTTTTACAGCAGAGTAGAAAGGAGCAGGACTTGGAGATTATTAGGTCTAAGATTTAAATACCAGATCTGCCATTTAGTAGCTGTGTAACCCTAGGAAAGTTATTTAACTTCACTGAGCCTCTATTATTATGTCTGTAAAATATTTGTAATAACAGTAACTGGAAGATGTCTTCCAGGGATTAAACAAAATAATAAATCTATGCAAAAAACAATTATCACAGATCCTACTAAAAGATAATTGTTCACTTAATGGCAGATCTTATTAATTTTATCTACTTACACATGACATTCTCAATTTTAATAGCTTCTTTGCATATCCAAATATCTTAGAATAATTTGCATCTAATATCAACTAATCTTTGTTTAGAATATTCTAGAAGTTTTTCCTTAGTCAGTCAGATGTTATTTATTTTCTATGTCTTAATCTTGTCATCTCTGAGTGGAAGGATATTTGACTAAAAAGTCAAAACCCTTCATGCTAAATCAGTGTCCCAAAGCTACTCTGTGTTTGTTGAGGCATGCAGAGAAGACATTACAGACAAAGTCACTCTTTATTACAGTAAAAAGTATTTCCTAAAACATGTACTGCAGAATCTTTAAACTATGAGAGAATCTAGGAAAACAAAGCAAAACAAACAGACAATAAACCAACAACAGTAAAATGGAGATGAAGATCCAGTAATTAATACTGAATATTAACCACCCATCTTGGAGGCAAATGCTCACTTTGAGAAGACCTAGAGGAAATAAATCTCTCTAAGTCTCTTTAGCCCAGCATTTTTCTGTTATGAGCATCAAAGATCTATTTCTTGACATAAATTTTTTGCATCAATAAATTCTCATGGAATTATTGTTCTTTGTAAAATACATTGGGAACTACTGTAATAAGGCTTTGACACCAGTCCCTTGTGTGCAACCATGAGTTCTGTTTAACAGGGTTGGATTAACAGTACTTGTGTCACTAATACTCTGTGTACTCCTTATCTATGGTATTCATTAAGTATACTGATTGACTTCCTTGGACCTTCTTATAAACCTACAAACCTCATCTTAATTTTTCAGATCTTAGTGAAAAGAATAAACTAATGATAAACTTAAAGAAAAGGTGACTGTCTGTACATGATATATTTCTGACCTGAGAATGAAATACTAGATTTATATTTTTGAAGGTAGAGCAGTTGGATACAAGAATAGGGAAATGTCCCTGAATTGGAGTGGAGGCAGAGATCAAGAAATTAAGAGATGGGGAAGCGGCTGTGGCTCAATCAGTAGGGCTCCCGTTTACCATATGGGAGGCCCCGGGTTCGGTTCCCGGGGCCTCCTGGTGAAGGCAGGCCTGCCCGCACGGCGTGGTTGGCTGACCCAGCGAGCACAAGCAGCAAGGGGGGGATAAATGAATAAATAAATAAAATCTTTAAAAAAAAAAAAAAAAAAAGAAATTAAGAGATACATTAATAGAATTGCTTTTAAATCCCAGAGAGATTTTAACAATTTATTTTAAATGGGATAATTTATGTAAAGTACATAAGAGAGTACACAGAAAATAGTAGACATAAAGTGAAATAGAGACTCCTTCATTGTTGGAATCCTCAGTTTATGGTAGTGATGATAATATACCATTTTAGAGCATGTATCAAATTGCAAAATGCTTTGGAATAAATACCAATCAAACAATGTATGGAAGTGATTTTTATTGTCTCCATTTTAGAGATGTGAATATTGAATTCTGAGAGTTTAAGTAATTTGTTTGCATTCACACATCTAGAAAAGTAGAAGAACTGAGACTCCAAAAACAGCTGCCTCCAAGTACATTTTTCTTTCTACTAATTTCTTTTTTTATTAGAGAAGTTGAAGGTGTACAGAAAAATTATGAGAAAATACCGAGTTCCCAAAAAGCCCCCTCCTCCTGCCCCTAATAAACACCTTGAATTAATGTGGGATATTTATAATTGTGCTATTAACTATAATCTATGCTTTAACTTAAGGTTCACTCTTTAGGTTGTACAGTTATATGTTTGAATTTTTAAAAATTTTTATTCTTGAAGCATATACAACAGCCTACAATATCCCCTTTTCAAGTATTTAATTCAGTGATGTTTAAATTACATTCATAATATTGTGTTACCATCATCACCATCCATGACCAAAATTATTCCATCACCACAAATACCAACTCTCTACAATTTATATATTAAATCCCCAATCCCTACCCCTACCTTGGTTCCAGGTAATTTATATTCTAGTTTATAACTTTATGAATTTGCATATTCTAATTATTTCATAACAGTGAGATCATACAATATGTGTCTGTTTATGTCTGGGTTATTTCACTCAACATGATGTTTTAAATGTTCATCCATATTGTTGCATGTATCAGAACTTCATTAATTTTTATGGCTGAATAATATTCCATTGTATGTATACACCATATTTTGTTTATCCCTTCATTAGATGATGGACACTTGTGTTGTTTTCATCTTTTGGCAATTGTGAATAATGCTAACAACAACTATGATGTGCAAATATCTCTGCAAGCACCTGCTTTCAATTATTTTGAGTATATACCTGAAAGTGGGATTGCCAGGCCATGTGGTAATTCTATACTTAAGGACCTGAGGAACCAATAATATCTCCTTCACAGCAGCTACACCATATGCCATTCCTGCCAACAATGAGTGAGTGTTCCTTTTTCTCCACATCCTCTCCAACGCTTGTAATTTTCTACTTATTTAATTGTAGCCACTCTAGTGAGTGTAAAATACTATCTCTTTGTGGTTTTGATTTACATTTCCCTAATGGCTAATGATGTTAAGCACCTTTTCATGTGCTCATTGGTCATTTGTGTTTCTTCTTTGGAGAAATGTCGATTCAAGTCTTTTGTCTTTTTGTTATTGAGTTGTAGGATTTCTCTATTTATTCTAGATACTAAACTCTTATGGGTTAGTTTTCAGATAGTTTTCCTACTCTATAGGCTTCCAAATATTTCCTACAATTGGTAGGGTTCTTTTTACATGCATGTAAAAGTCTTTTGAGACACAAAAGCTTTTAATATTGATGATATCTGATTTATCTATTTTTTTAAAAAAATTTTTGCTTGTGCTTTGAGTGTAGTGTCTATGAAACCATTGCCTAACACAAGGTGCAGAAGATGCTACCTACCTGTACTAGTAGTTTTATAGTTCTAGTTCTTATATTTAGGCCTTTAATCCATTTTGAGTGGTTTTTGTATATGGTGTGAGGTAGGAATCTACCTTCATTCTTTTGAATATGGCCATCCAGTTTTTCCTGCACCATTTGTTGTTGAAGAGACTATTCTTTTCCAATTAAGTGGAATTGGCAACCTTGTGAAAAATCATTTTGCCATATATGTAAGGATTTATTTCTGAACTCTCAGTTAGATTCCATTGGTCTGTATGTCTGCCCTTGTGCCTGTACCATGCTATTTTGATTGCTGTAGCTATGATATAGGTTTAAGACAGGAAGTGTGGTTCTTCTTCAACACAGCTTTGTCTTTTCAAAGCCCATTACTCTGCTATATAATTTTATAATTGGCTTTTCCACTCCTGCAGAGAAGGCTGTAGAATTTTGAATGGGATTTCATTGAATCTGTAAATCACTTTGGGTAGAATTGTTATCTTATCAATATTTATCTAGTCTTCTTATCCATGCACACAGAATGTCCTTCCATTTATTAAGGTCTTCTTTGATTTCTTTAATAACTGTTTTGCAGTTTTCTGTATAAAATTTCTTTAATTCATGATTAGATTTATTCCTAAATATTTGATTATTTTAGTTGCTATTGTAAATGGACTTTTAAAAATTGAATTTCTCTTCAGATTGTTCATTACTAGTGTATAGAAACAATACTGATTTTTGCATGTTGATTTTTTACCCTGCCACTTTACCAAATTCGTTCATTGGTTCTAGTGGCTTTGTTGTGGACTTTGTAGGATTTTCATGTAGAAGATCATGTCATCTGCAAGCAAGGAATATTTTATTTCTTCTTTTCCAACTTGGGTGGCTTTTATTTTCCTTCCTTGCCTAATTGCTCTAGCTATAACTTCCAGTACAATGTTGAATAACCAGAAGTGACAGTGGTCATTTTTGTCTTATTCCTGATCTTATAGGGAAAGGTTTCAGTCTTTCAAAATTTAGTAGCTGTTAGTGGTGGGATTTTCATATATGTTCTTTATCATATTGAGGAAATTTCTTTCTATTCCTAGTTTGGAACTATAAAAAAATAAAAAAAATATTTTTATCTCATAGTTGTGTATAAACAGGTGGTGAGCCAGATATGAACTGCAGGCTGTGTGGTTTTCAGTACACATTAAAATGCTAAAAATGGAAAATTATAAACTGTTTTAGGCCAATAAATTTAATAACATGGATAAAATATGCAAATTTCTTGAAATACAAGAAAATACCTATGATCACTCAGAGAGAAATAGATAACATGTTTGGTTATATATCTATTAAAAAGATTTTAATTTGTAGTTAAAAACCTTCCAACAAAATGAACCCCATGCCTAGATGACTTCACTTGCAAATTCTAGCAAACATTAAAGGAAGAAATAGTACAAATTGTATACAAATTCTTCCAGAAATTAAAAGAAGTTTGAGAACTTCCAGCTCATTTTATGAAAGGGACAGTCCCCTGTTAACAAAACAAATTAAGACAATGCAAATTACCAAAATAAAACAAAATACATGGCTACTAAAAAATAACCCTCAAGAATATTGTGCTAGTTTCCTCTGTGTGCTGTAACAAATTTCCACAAGTTAGTTTAAAACACCAGAAATTTATTCTTTCACACTTCTGGAGGTCAGAAATTCAAAATCATTAACAGCATTGTTGTACTCCCTCTGAAGGCTCTAGAAGAGAATCTGTTCCTTGTCTTTTCCAAAAATAATATGAGCAAATTTAATATTCATTTATTTTTTAAAAGCTGTCAGCAAAGTAGGAATAAAAGATAACTTTCTCAAACTGGAAAAGCCATTTACCAAAAAACCATGCAGCTAATATAATATTTGTTGATATTTATTGGTGATAAAATGCTTTCCTCCTAACATAGAGAATAAAGCAAGGATGTCCTTTCATACTACTATTACCATCATTACTCTGGAAGTGCTAGCCAAAGCAATAAAGCAAGAAAATAAATTAATGGTGTACAGATTGGAAATAAATAAATGAAACTGATTTTATTAACAATTGATATGATTTTTTACATTGAAAACCCAAAGAATTTACAATTCTTTTACTAATAAGTATATTTAGCAGGTTTGCAGGATTCAAGTTGATATATAAATATCTATTGTTTGTGTATATACTAGTGATGAAAACTTTAAAATTGAAGTTTGATAAGTACTATTTAAAATAGCATAAAAATATGAATTTCATAGGAATGATTCTAACAAAATAGGTACAAAATTTAGAGAGATCAGTAACTAAATAAATGGAGATATATATAAATCAATTTTATTTCCATATAGTAGAAATAAATCACTAGAAACTGAAATTTTAAGTCTTTCACTTACAATATTTTAAAAAGTGAACTACTTAAGGATACATCCAACAAAATATGTGCAATGCTTGTGTGCTAAAAAGTAAAAAATATCAATGAGATAAATTAAAGAAAACTTAAATAAAGGGGAAAATTATTTGGAGGAATAAATATTATTAAAATGTCAATTATACCTAAATTGATCCGTAAATTCAATGCAATTTCAAACAAAATTCCAGCAGGGTTTTTGGTATAGATCAACAAGTTGATTCTACAATGACAAGTAAGGAATCTAAAGCAGTCAAAAATTTTAAAATAAAGAATAAAGTTGGTGAACTCACACTACCTGATTTCAAGATTTGCTGTAAATCTATCACAATCAAGACAGTGTAATATCGACATAAGGCTAGACATATCAATCAATGGAATAAGAGAAAGAGTTCAGAAATATACCCATATATAATTTATTGAGTTTCAGCAAAAGATAACAGGGTAATTTAATGGAGAAAAGTTAGACTTCTCAATAAATAGTGCTGCAACTATTGAATATCAACATGAAAAATAGGAAAGGAACATTGATGCATACTTTACACACTATAAAAAATTAACTCAAATTGGATCATAGACCTAAATGAGAAATCTATAAAAATTCTAGAAGAAGTTATAAGATAAAAATCTTCTGACCTTGGGTTAGGCAGAGTTCTTAATTTGGAAAAACACAAAGTATAAATGAAAAAGAAATTGATAAATTAGAGTTCGTCAAAATTAAAAACTTCTGGTCTTTGAAAAATGCCATGATGATAGTAAAAAGACAAGATACAGATTTGGAAAAAATATATGAAAATCACATATCTACTAAAGGACTTGTATCCAAAATATATAAAGAAATTTCTCACTTTATTAATAACAATAATAAAACACTCTTTAAATGGCAATATAATAAATGGCAATATCTGAACACACTTTCAACATAAAAGAAATATGGATGGCAAAAAAAAGAACATGTCAAGAATATCAACATCAATATTTATTAAGAAAATGCAAACAGAAAATAAAATAAGGTTTCACTACACATATATTAGCAAGGCTGAAAAATTGGCAATATCAATTATTGACGAGGCTGCAAAGCAACTCTCATACATTTCTACCAGAACTACAAAATATTACATCTAGGGCAACACCATCCCCAAATCCTCAAGATTAGGGAATGAACAATGGACTAAAGTAGGCTTATTATTATTCTACTATAGACTTATTATTCTAGCAATGGAATAACTAGTGGCAATGGCCACCAGAGGTTCTGAGGGATGGGAGAGGGAAGAACAAGTATAATATGGCGGCATTTTTGGAACACTGTAGTTGTTCTGCATGACATTGTAGTGATGAATACAAGCAATTGTATATTTTGTCATAACCTACAAAATTGTGCAGGACAGAGCATAAACTGTAATGTAAACTGTAGTCCATGCTTAGTAGCAATGCTTCAATATGGGTTCATCAATTGTAACTAATGTACCACACTAATGAAGGATGTTATTAATGTGAGAAAGTGAGGGAGGAGGAGGGAAGGGGACATATGGGAATCCCTTATATTTTTTATGTAACATTTATGTAATCTAAAGCTTCTTTAAAATAAAAAAATATTAATTAAAAAAGTTATATGTAATTTGAAAAGCAGTTTGACAGTTTCATATATAATATGTAATATGTAATATGTATATGTTTATATAATATAATATGCAGCCCAGCAATTCCCCTTCTAGTCATCTACACAAGAAAATGAAGACATATGTTTACAAAATGAGCTGTACACAAATGTTTATAGCAGAAATTGGAAACAAATGTCCATCAACTGTTGAATGAATAAAGAAATCAATATACAATGGAGTATTGTTCATAAATAAAGGGAACATATTATTGATAACATCTAATGAAGCATAATCACACATTTTATGCTAAGTGAAAGACTTCAGGCATATAAGGCTAAATATGAAGATTTCTTTGTTATGAGTCTGGAAAGGCAAACCTAGAGGAATAGCAATCAGTTTCATAATTTTCAGGGACATGGTGGGGGATGGATTGACTATAAAAGAGCATGGTGAAACTTTTGGGCTAATGGGAATATTCTTATCTTTATAATGAGAGTGGTTACAAAACTAAGTATTTTCAACTCATGAAAATTGTACATCTAAATAGGGTAAATTTTACTATTTGTAAATTATATCTCAATAGTCATAATGATGTTCTTTGCACCCATTTCTATTAGATTTCATTGCTTCAAGAGTTTTTGAAAATTAATTCTCTCATCCAGCATAAAAGTAAGCTTTCTCTCTCAGACTTTTACTACCTTGGAAACAGAGGCATTCTAATCTCCCTTCAGGTTGATGTTGATCAATTCCATCTATACTCTCCTTGTATGGCTGATCAGTCAACTTCAAATCTACGTAGATGCAGGTACTGAACAATGGGAAGCAGCTAAAAGGACATAAGAATCATGACCCTGCTTCATACTTACCTGTGATAAATTTCAGAAATATAATCAACTGAAGTCTATATAGTCATTGGAGAACAATGAAAAATATCTCAAGGTAGTAATCTCTACCTAGAATTCCATTATGGGGGAAAAAACCCTCTATGGCTATTCCATGTATAAATTAATGTGGAAAAATGACATTATTTAACCCTGTTTCTTGATCACACTGTATTTTCTTTTATTATGAGATTGTATATGTTCACATGTAATTTCAAATTTAAATGATATTAGTAGTAAGCCTAGAGTAAAGATCAACACACGCACAAATCAATGACTATATGATGACTGTATTAGTTTCATGGGACAGACATAACAAATTACCACAAACTTTGTGGCTTAAAACAGCAGAAATTTATTCTCTCATAGTTCTGGAGGTTGGAAGTCTGATATCATGATGTCAGCCAGGCCATGTTCTCTCTGATGAGTCTAGGGAAGAACACTTTCTTTCCTCTTCTTAGCCTTTAGTGGTGACCAGAAATCCTTGTTGTTCCCTAGATTGTAGCTACATAACTCCTGTCTGCTTCTGTCTGCACATGGTCTTCATTCTTAGATGTCTCTATTTGTGTGTCTCTTCTCCTCTTCTTAAAAGGACACCAGTCATATTGGAGTAAGGGACCTTTACAATATGACCTCATCTTAACTAATTACATCTGCAAAAAATAAGGTCACATCCTGAGGTACGGGGAGGTTCTGAACTTCAACATATCTTTTTGAGGAACAAAATTCAACCCCTAAATACTTTAAAGCAATAGTACTTAGCCTTTGAGGGGAAGAAATAAGGACCCATTACAGACATTTGAACATTTGCTGAATCAATGAGAATGAGATGGAACCTCTTCCCAGAGTTCAAAGACTAGGAATACCATCGATCCTTTCATTAAAAAATTAATAAACCCTATAAGTAGGATCTCCATTTATAAGAATGATTGTGTTGGCTTATAAATATTTATTAAATTCTAGGAAATATTTTAACATGCCTGGAGAAGTGATGAATTTACGAAAGTAGTAAATGAACACTTATATACTTACTGAACAATAAATGTATTGATTATATTTTGCCACCACATTTGATATCTGTGGTTTCAAATTCAGTTTTACATATCCTTTTCATCAAATCTCCTGGGAAGCTTCTTATATACACAGATTTCACAGTTTTACCTACTGAATCTTTGAATCAGATAGTATGGGTGGATGGATTTTTGTTTTTAAAGCCTCTACTAAAAACTAGTCTTTGTATTAAACAAGCAAGTTTGGAAATGCTGCAATGTTTAATAAGGCCTGGGCCCAGTTTTCAATGTTTATAAAAGCATGGAATTATCTAATAAGTTTCTAAAGGTTAAGTTTTCAGTGAAAGAATTACTGATGATAAATTTAAACCTAAAGACCATGGTAGATAATGCCATGCCTTTATAACCATTTCAAACATTTGTTCTGAGCAGAATAATTTGTAGTTACCTTTAGTAATAATGGAGAAACCATTAGCAAGCACTGACTTTGAAGAAATAATTTGGTAATGCTAAAATAAAATTCAATATTCAGATAATAACACATAAGTGTTACTAATGCTTATGATGGAAAAAATGCCATTGAGATTGATTAGTTAGAAAGATTTCTAAAATCAATACAATTAATCAATTTTGGAAAAGTATTTACAATGTTAAATGTATGTATTATGTAAATTTGTAGATTCTTTCTCCTTTCCATCCACTCTACCTGACAAATGTTTTCACATGAATTTTACCTCCCTTGTTTCTGTCTTTCTGTTTTATGTAATCTGTGTCAGAGATTATTTGCTCATAATCGTGTTTTTGTTTATTATCCTGTGTATACAAACAAATAAATTTATCTTGTTTCTACATCAGATATGACACAATTTTCCTGATAAACATTCACATTTAATTTTGGCCAACAACAGTGCAATATAGTGCAATTTTGAAGGGCTTGCATCAGACCCTTGTTACCAATTCCTGATGAGAAATCTCTCCCCATATTAATCCCAATCCTGTATACTCAAATCTTTTGAAAAGACTCCAATTGTTGATTATGCTTTCATGACTAAAATGTTGTTCTCATTCCTGAAGATGGATGGATGGATGGATAGATAGATAGATAGATAGATAGATAGATAGATAGATAGATAGATAGACAGATAAATAAACAGATAATCCACAAACAAATTCACTCTTTTTCATTCAATAATCACAATGTGACCTTTGCTGCTACAGATTAGCCACACAAAGACAAAAGAGAGAGCCCTTGCCCTAAAGAACTTACCATGCAGTGACAATCATGACAATATAAAATATCAAATGTTATAAGTGGAAAACATATACAGTACATTAAGAGTGCAAAAAATTAGATGTAGATATCTGATGATGATTACTACCTATATATGTGGTACCTGTTCATAAAGGTTTATTTAAAAATATATTTTACATTATGAATCAACAGATGAACTT
Source organism: Tolypeutes matacus (assembly GCA_026826555.1). Taxonomy (NCBI): domain Eukaryota; kingdom Metazoa; phylum Chordata; class Mammalia; order Cingulata; family Chlamyphoridae; genus Tolypeutes; species Tolypeutes matacus. Next base: position 17,138,404 of record JAKSZT010038599.1, on the reverse strand, counting down.
TTATTTATTCTCAAATACTTAGATACTAATATTCTTGAATTCTTTATTATTTGAACTTCTCTCAGACCACCCTTAAACTTTGTTCAAAAAAAGACAACTTTCTTTAGACTTCTGTGGCTGGTGGGGAGTCCAAAGTTACAAAAGGTTTACAGGGATAGCATTGGGGAAGAAAGTTGGTTGTGAAAGGATAGAAAGTGAGGACAAACTGGAACCAGGTGAGTCTTTCATAACCTCCAATCTTAACATCTCAGGCAACTTGCAGAAAACCTGTCATCCTTGGAAGTGGCCCTTGGAAGCTGGTATCTTGGAAATGGTTGATTCTCTTGAAGAATGTTACCATATTGAGGGCTAAGTATTAGTCTCTGCTATAAAGAAGTTAGGCACTCACCAAGCCAGATCAGACTTCATAAGTAAAAGTTCATGTTGTTGAACTCATGCATCATATTAATCCCTGTACCATGCCCACTTTGTGTAAACACAGAGATAGATGGAGAAAGAGGCAAACTGATCTCTACACAACAGGTCATGTTACACATGATTATGAGGGTCTTACTCTGTCAAGGTTTCTCTTTATTGGGAATTCACATATGGAAAAAAGGCATTTTCACACTTTATACCCATTATGAGATATCTGTTCAAATTTCTCTTCCCAAGTCATAAATTTGTCATAAATTTTCCAAATGTGTTCCTTCCAAGTCTCTGACTTTTAACTATAACCTGGGAATCTATGTAAATCCTACCTTTGCTTTAGGCCTACTCAAACTTGGTATCATATGCATCAATTTCCTGTAATGATAGACTTCTTCTGCCCATGATCGATTTCATGGTTGGTTTATCAAATACTACCAATTCATGGTGTGTAGCTTAGGTTGCAGGGTAACTTAGTGATTCATAGAAAGGGTTCAGTCTCTAATAGAGACCAGTAACAAGCCACTGCTATTTCATAAAAGGAGAGTAATAATATGAAGAGGATAGCATAGGTTTGCTCTGAAATCTTAAAAGTCTACTCTGTGATTCACCAATGAGGGTCTGCCTAAAAGTTCCATACAGTATCCTTGTCTGCTGCAATCATTTCAAACATAATTGGATCTGCATGGTAGTTTAGCCCAAGTGGTAGAATAGCTTGTGCAGTAGTCCAGATCTGTAGCAGAGATTTCTCTTTTGCCAAGTCCTAATAAACCTGACAAAATAGTCATAAATTGGTTGGAACAATAAACCCAAATAAGGTAAATTTGTCTTCAAAATTCAGAGTACCATTCAGTATTGTATTTCTTCCTTAATATAGGTGGGAGTAGATGCACAAAAGTGTTCTTCACCTTATAAGGGATATCTAAACATGCCCAGGCCATTAAACCCCTACAAAGTTCATCAAGGTGCCAGGAACCTGAATTTTTGTGGGGTTTATTTCCCTCTCTCTTATATGTATCTATCTTATCAAGGTGTCTAGAGTAGTCCCTTCTTCTGGCTCACCAGGTGTAATCAACATGTCATCAACGTAATGGACCACAATGATGCCTTATGAAATAGAGAGCAATCAAAGTCCTTGTGGATTAGATTATGTCATAAGGCTGGCTGTTAGATTTAGCCTTCAATTATGTTAGTGACTATGTATTGTTGGACCTGTAAGCTGAAAGAAAACATCTTCTAATGAGTTTTACCATTAAAATATTTGCTGTATACCAGGTGCCAGGAGATTGTTGATTAGCTCAGCAATGAAACCACATCTGGAACAGTAGTTGCAATGAGAATCATTACCTAATTACGGTTTTGATAACCTACTGTCATTCCCTAATATTTATGGGCTTTCAGTACAAATAGACAAATCGAATGGATACATGATAGAAAACACCACTTCTGAAACTTTCAAGTTCTTTCATGTGGCAGAAATGTGGTATTGCGTCTTATTTATTATGTTGATCATCAGTAAAGGTAGTTACTTGTGGCTTCCACTTGCTTTTTTTAACATAATAGTTCCATAGATTAAGCAACCAATGTAGTCTTCTGCTAGTTGCTGAATATGTCCATTAAACTATGTATTTTAACTTGGATTTAACCACATGGTGGGTTCAGGGACCCATAATTCTACTGTTGGATGGAGTCAAACTATATTTCCCTTTATCATCTGGTCTCTATAAGCTTCTTTTCTGACAAATGTACTGCAGTGACATTTTGGGTCTCCAGGGATTACCATTAGTTAGAGCTAGGGCCTTATATTCTAAAAAAGTCTGGTTATTCCCCTTCTCCCATACCCAGTCACCCAGGTAAATGGTTGCAGGACATTTGGGGGAAGTCTAGGAGGCAGATTTAAGTATAAATTTTTGATGTGTGCCTAAGTCCTTTAAGGAAAACCAGTCTCTCTTGTGTTAAAGAAATTCTGGGTCCAGGAACTGGCTCAAGTCTGGACCAGGGTGACAGGATTCTATTGTGGGGACCCAACTCACATCTCTCTTTACCAGACCAAGTGCTTTTCTGCTTACCCAAAACAGTGAGATTCTAGTCGGCTGCCTGTGTCCTGCAGTTCTAAGGGCATTAAGATCAATTAGCTAACACCAAGAATCTCTGCAGATCAAACTGTGCTGATTATTGTTTCTGCTGCCCATTTCTGTAACCATGCCCACTACTTTAACTCTGGTGATTAAGGGCTGCCACTTGACTATTGCCACTCTGGGATCTCATTATACTCATTGAATAAAGGGAGTCCCCGGTATCCCACTATCCCCATTAAATTTAGGGAATCCAGTTTCATGTCAGCAGTTCCCACCCTCGTTCTTGTTTTACAAACAATAGCCATCACAGAGCTCTTCAGCATTGTGATGAATACATTTCTCATTGTTTTGGTTAAGAACAAACTTAACCAAGTCTTGGACAAACTGTCACACATAAATGGACATTGGTAGAGAAGCTTTTTATAAGAAAAATCCACTCAAACATTCATATTTTCCAAAACTTTGAATACCTTTTTTCCAGTGCTAATGACATTTCAACTTCATTATTATAGGTTATGTTTGGGTAAAAATTTTAGTTAAGTGTCCAAGCACACTATTGGAGACAGTCTTATGCTTGACTTAACATTCTGAACCCAGAATTTTTGCTTAGCATACCCACTCTGAAAATTTTTTCCCAATCCAATATTATATTCCTTCCACCAGAATCCATCATACTTACAACCCGTTCCCATGTAGGTTACCCAGATTTCTGTCAATAAAAACTGGCAATTCTTTTAATATGAATGGCACTTTCTAGAAGCTGTATTCTTTGGCAGATTCTGAGAACCAAGAGGCACAGTGAGACAAATGAAAGAGGAAATACATAAGTAGAAGCAGGCTCTTTCTCTCTCAGGACCCTAATGTCCAAAGGAAATGATATATTCTCTATCTGCTAGTCAAAACCACATAAGCATATACATCACATCCTATAAGATAGAGGAGGGAGTTAGGTACTGTGCAGTACCCATTCAAAGATGCACTTGGGGGCACTATTTTAATACCTGTTCTGTTAACAAAGAATTAAAAATAAAATATATTAGGCTATATATGAGATGAACGAGTAATTGATATAATAAAGCTCCATCAAGACCTTTAGAGTTTTCATTAAATGTCAGGCTTCAATAAATCTCCAGGTACTGGACTTCTTTGCTGTAAGTATCTCATATCCTAAACAGGACTATATTCATTTAAAACATGACTGCTTAAGGATCATTCTTCAGAAACTCTTTCTCACTTTTGACATTTTTATAGGATCGCTCTTTAAAGTTAAGATATGAAATGTTTTCATGCCAGTGATGCCTTGGGACATAGTCACTGAAATAATCATGTTGGTTAACCTGAGAGGGAAAAGGAGGCCTTGATAGAAATATGGACATTTTCCTTTAAAACAGAGACCATGGCTCATCTGCCATTCAATCACACATGATTTTAAATATGGGTTTTGGAACCCAAACCCCTAGGTTCAAATCCCAATTCAGCCACTTACTTGCTGTGATTTGGAAAGTTACCAAATTTCTGCTTTTCAGTTTCCTCATTTGGAAAATAAAGGAAAAATAATAATAACTACTTTCTAGGATTGCTGTAGGATTTCAATATGTTCAGTCATCCAAATCACTAATGATCTTTAATGTCTGGCAAACTGTGAGGGCTACATCATTGTTAAATCTTGATTTTTTTTTCTTTTTTGCCTTCTTTAATTGCTGTCTTTTTGTACTGATCATGGAAAAGTAATAACAATAATGTCAACAACTAATATTTCTATATTTTTAATAGCTTATAATTAGCTATACTAATGTTATTTTATTTAACCTTCCTGCTCACACATTCTGGTAAGAATAAATCTCTGTGTTGTAACTGAGACATCTGAGTTTCAAAGTGATTTTGTGATTTGCTAATATCACAAAAATAATATAGGCAGGATTTAAATTCATGTTACATGAATCTACATTCCTTCTTTCCCCAGTATATCTCAATTATATGATTCATGATCAAGTGTTTACCGTGCTGACAACAAATCCCTACCACTGATTGAAGCCTATTATGTACCAGGCATTTTATTTATAATATCTAATAATATCACATCAACTATGAAAACTTCATATTAATGTACTATCATTATATAGAGAAGAAACCCAAAGTTTTAGATATATTTTAGATATATTAAATGTATAAATAGTACAGTTTATTCCTTCATTACTTTATTCAACAAATGGCTATGACAGATACTGGAGATAGTGTGAAAAAAATACAAGATCTTTACCATCAAGGAGTTTGAACATTATAAAGACTAGACAAAATTAAACAGGTGATTATGAAAAAATTTTTCATGTAAATATAATTTATATTATAGAAAGTTCAATAGAATGCAAGTTTCAAGAGGAAAAGACAACAGCAAAAACAAGCTGCCTGATTTGTTTACTATGTTTAGTTTGTAGAAGAGTGTTTAATGAATATTTCTAGAGTTAAATAAAGCAATAAATTAAAACAATATGGAAACCTGCAGAATACCATTAGATAATTTAACTTAAATTGGGGAATAGGGGCTTTCTTTGAGGATATGACAGTTAACACAAGACTAAAAAGAGGATAAGGTAAAAGCCCGGTGAAGGGTGAAAGGTGAAGTGGAGAGATTCAGGCACAGGAAAATGATCTGCTGTGCCCTTAGACATGAGGCATGGCAATGAAGGAAATGAAGGGTGATTTTTCTGGCTGGAACACAGTGAGGCAGAAGATGGAGGGTCTTAAAAGTAATGATAATATTGAATTTTTTCCTAAGTACAGTAGGGAATCATTGAATGGATAAAGCAGAACATAATCAGGTTTCTATTATTTAGAGACCATTCCTTTAGCTATATTAATAATAAATTAATGTTATGAGATAGGAATATGATAAGTATTTTTTCTTCTTCATTTTCTTCATTAATAAGGAGAACTTGATCATGTCATTTAACCAATATGTGCTCATCTATGTATCTTTTTGAATGCTGGAGTTATAATTGTGTTTGTTTTTAGGAACAGAGGAGATAAAAGTGCCTGGACAGAATTTTTTTGGAGTAATGTTTTCATAACTTGTTAAACTGCTTTTTTTCTGTTATTTTTTTTAATTTGAAATAAAGTTCACTAAATAAATAAATAAAATGCTTCAAAATTTAAAAATAACAAATTAGAAGTAGGCAAGATCAGAAATGGAAGATGATTGTAGTTGTCCAAATAAGAGATGATGACAGATTGAATTAATTGGCAGTAGAGATAGAAAGAAGTTGGATAATGAGGATAACACAGTAACAATTTCAAGATTAGCTGAACACTTACTGTGGAGCAAGTTGCTACAATGGTGTATGGTGGGAACACAGGTTCAGGGCACAACAGAAACATTCAGCAAATAATTTCTTTATCAAACAGAATAAACAGCCCAGAAAGGGAAAATTTCCTTGTCACTTACATAGCACAAAGAGTCCAAAAGAGCATCATGGCCAGGCTTCTGGCAGTTGAAAACTGCTCCCGGTCAGGATCAATAGATAGCAGCTTCCGTTTGTCTCACTTTGCGCCAGAGAAGAGACTACCCCATGTTATTATCCACCTCCAGGGAGGGAGCCCTACCACTGAGAATTCCTATACTGTTAAGCCCCGGTATAAGGTCTGACCAGGCTTTTCATTAGGCTTATCATCTCCCCCGAGGTTATGGAATAATACACAAAAGAAAAAGAAGTGGGGGCAGCAGAAGACCTGAGGATCGCTGAGCTGTGCCTATTGGTAACTTCTCCAGAGAAAGAGGTGGGAGTATGTGAGGTCTGCGCTATGGTCACTTAACAGGTATCTGCGATTGCCATCCGCTGTTCTGCTTTAAATAAATTGATTGATTTAATTTAATTTCCACAGCAACCAAAAAAAAATTAAATACATTTCCTACCTTTAACCAGTTAGTAAGTAGAGAATCTTGAGTTTGAAATCAGGTAATCTTATTTCTGAGCTCATTTACACTGGGTAGATGGGAGTTATATTTTGGGGAAAATTGAAAAGAGTTGATAGATTACATGGTGTAGGTGTCTAGAATAACTGTGAGTTCCCTGGTTTCACAGACTGGCTGGTATTATTTGGATATATGTATCTGAAGCACAATAGAAAATTCTGGACCTGTAATATGCTTTGAGGAGATATTGTTAGTTTTTAAAATGGTATATACAGTTTTCAAAATAAATGAGGTTGCCAAAGTTAAGAGTATGATGTGAAAAATAGCGAAGTCAAAGTGATCTTTAAGGAACTCCAAAATATTAAAACATTTTAGGGGGAAAAAATGCCAAAAAGAATTAGAGATGCATGGGGAAAACTAGAAAAGCATGATATCATAACACCCAGGAATGTTTTAAGGAGAGAATGGTCAATTGCATCAAATGCAAATGAGGGCATACAAGGTACGTGTTGGAAACTTCTTTTGGATTTAACAACATGGATGTGTTAGTGTCATGGGGGCAGAGAGTTTGATAAGTGAATAAGTTAACGCTGAGAAGGCTGTCTGTTAATGATTGAGAAGTGATAGGCATGTAAGATAGAGGAGGTAAAGAAATTATACAATATATATGTATATACTTAATTTTACACATGGGATATTATTGGCAGTTTTGTAGGCAAATCACTTAGAAATGAAAATATGGAAGATACAGGAACAGTGGAGAAAACCAGTGACAAAAGTTCCTTCAAAAATTCTAGTGGGGATGAGATTCAGAAATTATAATGCAAAAAAAAAAAAAAAAAAAAAAAAATTGAAGAGAAAAATTAGGGTCATGGGTTTAGATCCATTGCTATCTCATCATCAAGCACTCACTTCTAGACCCCCTGTTTTGGCTATACTCTGAAGACCAGGTACAGAATTAAGGAGATTGGGCAGAATGACAAAGAAAGGGTGTGTGCCTTCAGTCTTTTAAAACCTCTTTGTGCTGGCCTTCATCTCTGTTTTATTTATATAATTACCAGATTGCATAAAAACAGGTGGCTGGTTTTGTTAATTTTGGTTTTGGCAGCCTGTAAACATAAGAAAAATTAATCATCATAGTGTGGCAGTAAGGAATAAGTCAGGCACCAAGATCTGGATTTTGTCTGTTTAGAGACAGTCAATTGATACCTAGGCTGTTAAAAAGAGAACCCTTGGTGTCTCCGGAAATATACAGAAGGATTAAAGTCATTCATTTCTCTCTTTATTTAATCATACATTGAATACTTATTCATCCTACAGATATTTATTGAAGCCCTCTTACCTGTGAATCACTGATTTGGACAAAAGGGATAGAGTAGTGATGAAAAAAATGAAGTCCCTCTTTTCACGGAGCTACATTCTAGGGGGATAAAGATATTGATCGAGCATGCACTTAATATTAAAGACATAATAGAATACAAGGATTGGCAAACATTATAAATCCTTAGTATAGAAAACTGAAAAATAGAGCTGACAGTTTGGGGAGAAACAGATAGCTTCTAAAGTTTGATAAATTCTATGATACAGATATGAAATTATTGCTTTTAAGAGGACAGAGAGCTGTGTGCAATCATAATCTAGAATTGCTAAGAACTAGGTCTGGTGGCAGATAATAAACCTTGAACAAATATTAACTATGATTATAAGATAGCCCTGTAACACAGCTTTGCATGTAGTGAAAGATCAATAAAGACTTCTTGGAATAAATGGCACTTAAACAAACAAACAAACAAAAATTAGAGAAGTTGCGGGTTTACAGACCAATCATGCATAATATACAGAATTCCATACAACACCCCCCACTGACACCTTGCATTGGTATAGAGCATTTGTTACAATTGATGATAGCACATTTTTGTAATTGCACTAATTTTTTCAACAGTACCTATCTTTGTTTTGAAAAATTATTAAAATGGTACTATTAACTATCGGCCATAGTTTACATTGTGTATTTTTCTATTTAACACCCTATTATTAACACCTTGAATAAGTGTTATATATTTGTTATAATTCATGAAAGAACATTCTTGTACTATTAACTATAGTCTATTGTCTACAATAGGGTTCATTGTGTTATACAGTCCTATATTTTATCTTTTAATTTTTCTTCTAGTAATATAATGACCTAAAGTATTCCCTTTTAACCACTTACACCTATATAATTCAGTGTTGTTAACTATATTCACAATAATGTGCTACTATCACCACTATCCATTTCCAAATCCTTATAGTCAACCTAAAAAGAAATTCTGTACAGATTAAGCATCAACTCCCTATTCTCTGACCCCAATATAAACCCCTGGTAACTGATACTCTAGATTTTAACTCTAGATTTTTGCTTATTCTAATTAGTTCATATCAGTGATATCATAAAATATTTGTCCTTTTGTGTCTGCCTTATTTCACTCAGCATAAAGTCCTCAAGGTTATTCCATGTCATTGCATGCATCAGGACTTCAACCCTTCCTACGGCTGGATAATATTCCATTGTATGTATATACCACACATGTTTATCCATTCATCCGTTGATGGACACTTGCGTTGCTTCCATCTTTTTGCAACTATGAATAATGCCTCTATGAGCATCGGTGTGAAAATATCGGTTCGAGTTCCTGCTTTCGGTTCTTCTGGATATACACACCTAGGAGCATGATTGCCAGGTCATACAGTAATTCTATACTTAAATTTCTGAGGACCTGTCAAACTGTCTTCCACTGTGGCCACACCATTTTACATTCCCACCAGCAATGAATGAGTGTACCTATTTTTGAACATCCTCTTCAATACTAGTAGTTTAATGGTTTTTAATAGCAGCCATTCTAGTGGGTATGAAATATCTCATTGTGGTTTTTATTTGTATTTCCCTTAGAGCTGGTGATGTTGAAATGACTGCAAAGTAGATTAGTGTTATTGTGGATGTTATCTTGTGTTGGGGTAACATTGATATGAAGATAGTGATTACCAGGGGTTCAGGAAGGAGGGCCGGGTGAATAGGTGGAACAGGGCATATTTGGGGCAGTGAGATTCTTCTGTATAATAATTACAATGATGGAAACATGACATTACTCATTTGTCAAGACCTATGGAACTGTACATCACCAAATGTAAACCATAATGTAAACGATAAACTTTGGTTATTAGCAATGCTTTAATATTGGTTCATCAACTGTAATAAACATACCACACTAATCTAAGAGGTCAATAATAGGGGTAACTATGTGTGTGGGTGTGGGGATGGGTTATATGGGGATTCCCAATATTTTCAGTGTAGTTTTTCTGTAAATGTAAATCTGTAAGTTTTCTAAACATAAAGTTTAAAAAAAAACAAAATGTATGTTCCAGTATATATATTAAAAATAAGAAGAATGAAAAGGGATTAGACAGATGAAGGAGAAGGGAAGTTCTCCAAGATGGAAGGAATAGCTTGTGAGAAGACAAGAAAGTGTGACACCCAGGAATAACTTTAGGAACCTGCTATTATGGTCTTGGCTGACATCGTTTTTGCAGCTGTCAGAAGACAAGTATGTCAGGGGAAGGAGAACATGGCTTAAAATATCTCTTTGTATTTGAGAATCCAGTATCAGGACAATGCTGAGAGTAGGGTGAGCATATCAGTGTTCTCTAATCCTCTAGCTGTCAGCCTGTACATTCTAGAAAGCAACTACTTTGTGCCAGGCACTGTGCTAGGGGGTGGAAAAAATCAATTATATTTGAAAGCTACCCTCAGTGACGATGTACAATGAAAATTAACTTTTTTTTACTACTTTCTATGTTCCAGGCACTGTTTCAAGTGATCCTCCTGCATTAATCCATTTATTCATTAAAACAACTGTATAAGGTAGGTGGAATTCCAATCCCCTTTTTATAGATGAAGAAATCAAAGCACAGAGCTCTAAGTCTTGAACACCATTTTATTCCTAATGTCAGGCACAGTGTCTGACATCATGTTTCTTAATAAATATACGTTGAATGAACGAATGAATAATTCATAGATGAATCATGCTAAAATCTAGTTTTGCAAGTGCCAGGGCTACAAATACATAATCAGGGTATTGTATCACTGGTCATTTTGTGAGATGCTGTAGGACAATGATTCTTAAACTTTTGGATGCATGACAATCTCCAGAGGTTCTTGCTACAATTTCTGACTCATTAGGTCTGGAGTGCAGCCATGGATTTGTGTTAATAGGTACCCCCTAGTCATTTTAAGATGATCCCTGGACAAATTTTGAGAAAAATGAAAACTGCTATGCATTATGAGTTGATAGCCATTACAGTTAGATACAAGACTAATGGAATAATGGTGGTGGTTCAGCCTGCCAAAGCAAGAAGGAGGGGAATGGTGAATTCAATGACAATATAAGAAATCCATCAGCTGCAATGAGTCTTTTCCTTTCACTCATATTACAGTGCTTCTCAATCTTGGTTCTACTGACAGTTTGAGTCCTATATGCTTTCTTGTGGTAGAGTTTATCTGTGCATTTTGTGATGTGTAGCAACATCCTGGACTCTATCCACTAGATGCCAGTCGCTCACTCTCCCCCACACCCCCAAACTACAGTTGTGACAATGGAAAATGTCTCCAGACATTGCTCAATGTCCCCTGGAAGGAGGGAGGGCAAATTCACTTGAAAACCACTGCCATAATGGAAGACAGAGAAAGCCTTTCCAGCTTTTTCCAGTTGCTCCCATAGCTATAGCAAATTTTGATCTCCTAATCTAGAGTTTTGTAAGGCACCTGATCTGTTTTCCCCATGAGTGTACCTCTGTGGGATAAATGTGGTTTATATGATGAGTACAGGGCACCTTCTTGGCTTTATTCAGAACTCACAATATGAGTCACTCCCAGCCCTACCCCCACCTGGTTAATTGTATCAAATGAGACAGACTGTCAGGGTCAAGACATGGCTGCTATCCAAAACTATCATTCCTTCTTCATGTTCTGGACAGCTCAGACCCCTTTTACACAGGTTACAGATAATTGTAATTAACTGTGGGAGCAGAATAGGATCAGATTCACAGAACACATATATTTTTAAAAGAAAAAAAATCAAAGGAAGAGGTATAGAAATAAAAAGTCAGATAAAAATGCTTGAAAGAAAGGAATGAGACATGATGGAAAATATTTCAGCACAAAAATGGCAAAAAATGGGAATTCTGGAAAATACAGGAAAATTCTCTACTCCTCTCCTTTCTTTTGAACAAGAATAAAGAGGCAATTTGTAACTACCCCATGGTTTATTTTTCACCTTTCCTCTCCATTAATTTCTCTTAACTGCTCTCAGCATCTTTCAATTACATATGAGAACAATAAAAGTAAAACCTTGTTAAGAATTATTGATGAGACAACTACCAGCTATTATTTTATAACATTATGCAGCATCTTATTCCCCTCAACATATTCAAAAACCTTTCCTATTCTTAGCAAAATGCAAGGGATAACTAGAAGAATCATTGTTATTCACTACATACTTCTGGTGAATTAATTCCTAATTCACTGGCTAATAAGTGAATTAGTGTGCATCCAGTGAAACAAATAGCTAGCCAATACACATTCTTAATTGAAACAAGAAAAAAAAAAGGATATATTTTGATATCAACTTTTGCCTAAATTTACTTGCCTCAAAATCTGTTATGATAAAATGTTAGTGTTATATAAATTATTTGGCATGAACTGTTTTGACTAAACATGCTTTGAAGAAGAGAATAATACTGCCTAATTAACGTGGAGTGGGAGAAGAAAAACGAGGAGGTCAATATGTATTTTCAGAGGAGACTAGAAGGGTGAAGCAATCAATCAAAAAGAAGGGAGGAAAGTCCAGCACTGCATCATCTGTTATTCCTAGCAAGAAAAGATCCGTAACCTTGTTACCCATACGTTCCTTTAAGTGATTTCAGAAGGTAGGATAGCAACAGTTACCTTATCGCCATGCACACACTGTTAGTTCTGGCTTGACCTGTTTGCTGGAAGACAAATACTCTCAGGTTCCTAGATGGTGAACTGCATTTCCGTTCGGAACCTTGGCCAATTCCGGATGGTTGTGGAGTGATTAATGAGACAGCCAAAGATCCCTATCCCCAGGGAAGCAGGGATTTAGGCAGGCACAAAAGCAGAAGATGGCTCGGCAAAACGAGCAGACATCCACCGCCACCGCCTTCGTCTGGACAGTTGTTCCAGCTACCGGCAGACTTTCTGGTTGCCGTGGCAATTGTTTGCCTCTGCTGCAAAACCAAAGCAGAGCCTCTGAAGTTAGGTACTGAACACCGGAGCTAAACAAATGTAAAGGCAAGTTGGGGAGGGAAAAGAGAACAAGGATTACCTATGTAATAGGTTACACCTTCCTCGGCGAGAGGGCCTTTGTTAAAATCGGATTTTGTTTTTGCTTTTGTAAAAGGATGTAGTTCCTGTCTGGTATTATTAGTGTCATATTTTGTTGCCCGGAGGGAGAATGACACGCAAAAACCTGTCACTCTTTATAAAGGCAGCGGGAGCGGCGAGGAAACGTGGTTACCAGGAGTGCACTGAGACAGCTCATTCATTCATTGGTTTTACATTCAACGTCTCCCGACTGCCCCTTTGTGCCGGGCATTGTGCCAGGTGCTGGGTCTGAGGAAATAAGACATCGCCTTTGCCCTCAAAATTTAACAACAGTAATTAAAAAAATGAACAGATCCCTCACGTGCCTGGGTAAAACAACTAGGCACTGTTCAGATTCAGAATCCAAACACATAAGTGGAGAGAGGCACCGGCCCCCGAAATAGGTAAGAGGAAAGGCTGGGGGAGAAAGAGAGGCAGCCTTTCCCCAGGGAGGAAATAAGTCAAGGCCACACTACTGTTTCTCTGCGGCTGCGAGGGAGAAGGGGTTTGTTTTTCTTTTAGAAAGACGGAGCCCTTTTCCCTACTGGGCTCGCTTTCTAGTAGGGGAAGCCCCACCTCTTTGAGCCACTGATTGGCCCAAATATTTTAAAGCTAATTTATGCCATCATCCTCTCGGTCTGATTGGCTCCCCTGCCCAAATCCGCTGGGAGACGCATCCTACCTGGTGGGGAGGTGTATTGCCTTCCCAAATCCCTTTTCCCACTCGCCGGGCTATTTTGCTGCGGTGGGAGCCTGAGTCCTGGGTTGGAGACTTGAGCTATTGCAGCGCGATCAGAAAGAGCCAAACCGCGAGCCCGATGGGTTCTTGGAAAGCTTTTATCTTCTCCCCTTTTCTTTTGTGGAGTCAAAGTAGAGGGGTGAGGTTGATGTTCTTGTTACTAACCCTGCATTTGGGAAACTGGTGAGTAAATCCAAGGACCCAAAACTATTCGTTGGTATCTCCCCTTCTCCCCTTCATTTCCTTTACTTTTAAAATTCATTAAAAGTTAAGTAATTTGCACTTCACGGGAACGTGTGTGATATTTCACCATCAATTTATTTTCTGATTAGATGTATTTAACTTTCAGGTTGGAAGGAATTAGCCTATTTCTGAAGCAAGGAGGCTAGTTTAGTTGTTTTTGAATTCAAGCAAAGTATAAGTCAATAAAGGTTCAGTTACTTTAAGGATAGGGTCGTGCAGAAATGACTTTGCTACCAAATGTAATGAATGAATTTCCATTGATGAACTCTTACTTTCAGGATGATTCTGCATTTTAAAGACAAAGTTATTTCAGAAACTTGTTGTCATACAGCCTGGTGCATATGAAGCTGTTCTATTTACTCATAATGCTTTCTTCCCCTAACTTCTGTGTAACTTTGCTATTCTGAGGAAAACAATGTTTTACATCAAGAAAGATTGGAAATATGGCTAAAAAATTTATCAGGGTTGAAAATGTGTAAGAAAATAACACAAGTCAGAAAATAGCAATGTGTGTTTTATTGGACCAGCTTTGAATGATTTTTATTTTAATTTTGTCCATCAATAATTAAAAATTGTATGGTGAGATGAATGTCCTGGATTTGTGTGTGTACATGTGTGTGTGTCATGTGTGTGTGGTGTGTGTGTGCATGTATGTGCGAGTGTGTGTGATATTATAAATCCCAAGCCCTGATTTAAGAAGAAGACTGGAGATATAAAGCCTTTCAATAAAACTTTAAAATCTAGTAGAAAAATAAAATGTTCAAATATCTCGTCTTGATTGTGTATAGGAGTAATGTGTGAAAAGAGTTAAATATATTGCTTAAAGCATAGATGCTAAAAATTCTCACACTACCCATCATGTAACTGTGTTGTAAACAGATGTACATTTGCTGTAATTTATTGCATTACATGATCCTGCTTAGGACTCAAGTACAATCACTATGCAGATGTAAATATGCCTTTATAATTACTTGTATTATTGCTTACTTGAAATATTGTTCATGATTTGATTTTAGTTTATAGCTAGAGTGAATTGTTTGCTACTACCAGTAGATAAAACAACTATATTTTCTTTCAGCACATAGATAATTGCTTAAAGTATGCTAGATAATATTTATATGTGCCAGAAAAATTTTGACACAGTTTTTTAAATAACGTATGATGTACTTTATTCTCCCTTAGAATCTTAAATGTTCTGTATGGGCACAAACACAGAACTCAGATAATTATTTCTTATACATAAGTTGTGCCATGATGGCTTATTTCTTTGAATATATTATAAATGCCATAAAAGAGGTTCAAGATAGAAAATGTACCAGCATTCTCATGCATCTTCATAATATTACAAGTGAATTTGTGTTCTCATAAGTAAAAAGAGATTTATCTAGTATTTTTCTGGAATGACAACCTGTAAGCTCGTCTATCATTTTAAGTGCAAGTTTCTTTTTCAAAATAATAGACAAGCAACTTAATAAAGGGCATGTTGTCAAATCAAAGAAATGTTTTGTTTTAAAGAAATTTCTTTTGTTTATGAGGATATTTACATTATCATTACAATTGTCTCCAAAACTCTCTTCAAGCTTCTCAGAGATAAAGAGCTGTGTAGTATGGTGCACAGAGAATGGGCTAGGGAATCTGGAGTCACAATCTGATGCTCCTTGGGTCATTAGTGCCTCTGAACACAGTTTTCTTCATATGAGAAATGAAGTTATGGTTTCTTTAAGTTTTCAAATCCAGTATGTCTAAGATTTAAACCAAAAATAATACAACAATTTGGTTGTTGCTTCACTAGTCTTGCTCAGTAGTTTTAGAGAGGGAAATTCCAAATAGGGATACTTTTTAACCTATATTTGAGAGTAAGTGAGATAGAGAGATGTTATACAGTTAAAATAGATTAATACAGTTTATTAGAGCAGTGATAATCTGGATTATTTTTGCCAGTGAGTAAATACTATTAAATATAAACTATATGTTGCTATTTTAATTAACTTTCAGGGCTTTAGTTATGAGAGTTCATATCTCCACTTTTAAAAGTGGTTACAGTTGTGGTAAACTCTATATTCTTTTATTTTTATATAGACCATACTTAGTTGGCGATAATTGGCATCAACATGTAAATATCATGTTCGTTCACTTTTCCCACTCACTCTTTCCTTCTTTTGAGGAGTCTTTCCAAAACTAACCACAGATGGGTCTGTTTGCAAGATTTTTTGCTATCTTACACTGGTTTCTAAAATAATCTGCTAAGTTATCTATTTTGGGATTTACCCATTTGAAAGCTAGTACTCCTTACATCTGATCGACGCAATGCCCTGTTTCCTCATTTGTTTCTACCCAGAGCATAAAGGAGAGTCACTATAAGGATGTTTATAATGCTGAACCAAGAAAAACTAATCTATTGTTGGAACTAAAAGTTGTAGTCATGGTTGTTGTGTTTCATTCTCCGTGAGGCTTTATGGAATCTTGACAACTTTGTTAAAATTTATTAAACTTGATTCAACTCATTTGTAATGTTGAAAAAATCTAACTATAACCAGGTTTTTTAAGAAAAGTTGAAAGAGTGCTTAGGGATTTTCAGCTGTTCTTAAAAACAACCTACTTTGATTAAATAGTTACAATTTGAGAGCTCTCAAAGAAAAAGCTGTTTTTATTTTTAAAAGTATACAATTTAGCATTCAGTCAACTAAACGAAAATATCCAAGTACCCTTGCTTTTAACATATAATCTCTTCAAGTAATTTCTTTAATATATTTATTTTGTAGAAGTGGTAGAGAATGAATGATTTTTCTTTAGCCATCTAGACTCTTGGCTTACATTTTTCATAAAATACTGATGATGACCACGCAAACTTGAAGATAACATAGCTAACCACTGATGTTTCATTGATATTTATATATTCAAGGAAGGAGTGAGAGACAAGTTTAAAACTGGAAGGAAATGTCTTCATTAATAAACCTACTGTGCATAGAGTCTTTAAGGTTATCCAACCAAATGAAATCCTTATTCTGTTTTATTCTATTGTGTATGCAAAGCAACAAAATAATGATAGACACCTCACACAAACATTATATAATCTAATATTTTATATCTATATAAAGTTGATTAAAATTTGTCTAAGAATATAATATTGCAGGAAGAGTCCAAAGTTGGGGAGACAAGGCTGGTATAAAACTGAACAATGGCTCTTGAACTGAGAAAATGATTATTAGCATATGATAAATGACTGCCATAGGAAAGGGGGCATAAATTTAATGTATAGGAGAATAATTTATTTGTTCCAATGAACCTAAGTGAGAAACATGGCTTCACCATCAGATCTAAATTCTAGTTGTACTGCACAATTTCCCAATTGGGTCATCTCAGGCAAACTAGTTTCCATTTTTCATGTTAAGACACCTCGCTTATGAAAAGTGAATACCATCTATATGCTAAACAAAGTACAATATGCTGTGTTTATTATGGTAAGTAGAGTAGACATGAGTATTATCCATATAGAGTTTATAGTAACTGTTAAGACGAAGATTTATGGTTTTAATCAAATGAGAATGACTAGTAAAAATAAGGAAATATACCTTTGGAATCATGAAGATAAACAGAAGAATCTGTTTATCTAATATTTTCAGGATAGAGAGTACTGATAGAAAAGATCTCAATCAAGGAAAGTAAATTATAAAGTATAGACTTCTTGTCAGCAATAACAAAATACTATAGGGAAATACCTCCAAAATTCAAAAGACAGATACTCAGCCTAGAAGGTCACACCTAGTCAAATTACCAACCAAACCTGAAGGGAGAATAAAGCCTAGATACTTTTATTCTACCTATTTTACAGATAGGGAACTTGCGGCACAGAGATTTTAAGAAATTCTCAAAGGTTAGATTACTGATAAGTGTTCAACTCAAGATTCAGACTTAAGTAATCTATATCCAGGGACTGCATTCTTTTTTTAAGCAACTTTTAAATTTTATTTTTAAAGAAACTTTAGATTACATAAATGTTACATAAAAAATATAAGGGATTCCCATATGCCCCACTCTCTCCCACATACACACACTTTCCCACATTAATAACCTCCTTCATTAGTGTGGTACATTTGTTACAATTGATGAACACATATTGAAGCATTACTATTAACCATGGACCACAGTTTACATTATAATTTGCACTTTGTCCCACACAATTTTGTAGGTTATGAAAAAATATATAATGGCCTGTATCCATCACTGCAATGTCATGCAGGACAAATACAATGTCCCAAAAAATGCCCCCATATTACACCTATCCTTCCCTCTCCCATCCCTCAGAATCTCTGGTGGCCACTGCCTTTATATCAATAGTAAGAGTTCTTCCATTGCTAGAATAATAATAAGTCTATAGTAGAATAATAATGTCTAGTTTAGTCCATTGTTCATTCCTCAATTTTGAGGATTTTGGGATGGTGATGCCCACTCTGCTTCTAACTGAGAGGGGGCTTAGATCCCATAGGGCACATGGATGCAGATATTTTGCTTGCAGTTGCAAACACTCTGTTCCTTGGAATTGGGCATTGTCCATTATCATCTCCTTGTGAGTTGTCCTGGGTGCAAGTAAGTGTTGCAACTCTGCTGAGATTCAGAGCTCAACTGGCACATGGGCAGACCAAAGATTTAAGTCTCTGTGACATATACTTATCAAGTATAGTGCTAATTATGGGTTCAAATAAAGGGGGCAGAAGACCCATATGTCTCTACCTATAAATGAGTCTAACTCTATTATACTGGGGAGCATAAATTCCAAATTAAGGCCCACTGACAGGGTGCTGAACTCTTGAGTTGTCTGTCCTTATAGTTTCTGGATATTTCCAGAGCCCTCAAGAGCCCTGCTATTTGAGACACTGGTTACTAAGGCAGTGAATGAGATCCTGCTGTGACTTGCATAAACATAATGACCTCAGGACTCACTTTGAAATCTCTTAGCCATAAAAACTTACCATTTCCCCCTTTTGGTCAAGGTCTTTTTCCAGATGCATTGCTAATTGGTGCTTGGTGATAATCCCTCAGGGTCAGGGAGGCTCATCTCCAGGAGTCATGTCCCACATGGGGGGGAGGGGGGGGGAAGGTAGTGCATTTCTATGCTGAGTTTGGCTTAGAGAGACACCTCATTTGAGCAACAAGGAGGCGTTCAGGAAGTCATTCTTAGGCAGTATGTAATACTAGGCTAAGTTTCAATTTCACAAGGAAAGGTTCATAAGCACAAATATCGATGTCAACAGCCTGGCATAATGGTCTGTCTTCCTTCACTAGACATTGCCCTTGCACTCGGAGGATTCTTGCTGTCCTATTAGAGAATGTAGCAGAACTCCCAAGGATGGACGTTCAATATTCTATTGGTTATTGTGTGGATGTCCACCCACCGAGAGAATGTCCCTTGAACACTTCAACATGTCTTAGCGGCATTCCCCAGGTAAACCCCTTCCTATGTGTCCCCACATCACTGACACCCCATACCAGTAAACCTCCCCCACCATGCTGTGACCCTTCTGTGATCCATAACCTCTCCAAAAAAAGCCAACAAAGTAACCAAATAAAATTAATAAGAAAATAAAATAATAATTAAAAAAATAACCAATAAAATACAAAACAATTTGAAATAATTAGAAAAAATTTTAAAAATTTAGACATTGTGTCTTTCATCACTGTAAGATCTGTTGTCTTAGATGTACAGTGATATTTTCTTCCATATATTCCCTCAATGTCTTATTTTTTTCATTTTATCCTTTAGGAAACAGAAAAAGTCACATAGAGAATACAGGTGATTCCCATATACCCATATACCCAATGCCCTCTCGCTTTTCCCCTCTCCCTTATTAATAACATTTTACATGTGGATAGCACATTTGTTGCAATTGATGTACAAATATTGAAGCATTGCTACTAACCATGGTCAATGGTTTACATTATGGCTTACATTTTGAATTGTACACTTTTATAGGTTTTGACAAAATTTGAAGTGGCCTGTATCCATTACTGCAAGATCATGTTGAACAATTCTAATGCCCTAAAAATGCCCTACATTCCATCTATTTTATTCTCCCCCCGCCCCCAGAACCTATGGTAATCACTAAGTTTCAATTATTGAAGAGTAAGATTCATAGTTACTTGCAATAATATTGAGGGCTTAACATATTGGTCTGCTTTCTTGTGCCTCTAATTAAGAACATAGCAGAACTTCCCAGAATGGAAATTTAATATTTTCCTTTTTATTGTGTGGGTCTCTACCCTCTGATATAACACACTATGACAAGATGAACACTTAGATATCCCATAGATACCTGCCCCAGGTGTGCCCTATCCTGTATACCAGCCCCCACCCAACACCATACACCACTAACCCTCCCCTGCCATATTTGCCAAAAGAACATTTCCAACATTATAGGTTTAATCACAGAGCAGCAAATCCCCAGTGTTCACCTGCTCCTTCCCTTGACCTTCCTCCCAGTCCCATAGTCCAATCCAACTCCCCCCACCATACTCCCCCTCATAGACCAGCACCGCCTAACTCAATCATGTCACTGCACCACTGTCACACCCATCCACTTCCCAACCACATCCTTCAACCAGAGGCTGCATTCTTAACCACCACACCATCAGGTTACAAATAAAAGTTAACACAATTAACATGGCTGTGGATGAAGGAGAGAAGGGAAGGAAGGAAGGGAAAGAAGAGGGAGAACAGGAGGAAAAAAGAAAAGAAAGGAAAAGAAAAGAAAGATACTGTAATGTTAGATTTATTGATAGAAGCACAGTGAGAAGCAAAAATCTAATCTATACCAATTGCAATATTTCTGGAGTATTATGGCAGTGCTAGAATAATTATTTTAAGGGATCTTTTACACACCCTGGAGAAGTTGATCAAACAAACAAACAAACAAACAAACAAACAAACAAAAACCCACACCATAGGATAGAAATTTTTAAAAAGATAGTTTAGACAACATTTGCAAAGAATTGAATGTCGACCTCATTTTTAAGGCTGCTCAATAAAATCATGGTTGAATTTGCTATGTAGAGGTATAGCAGATAAACCATAACGAAGTAGTGAAAGTAATGTGAAGGTGTATTCTCTTTTAATACAAAAGTCTTCTAAATAGATAATGGGTTCCCTCTGCGGGAGGCAGATGCATTGCATGGTTTCCCCTATTTTTAAACATCTCAGAATCTGAATCTAATTCTATTAGTACTAAAATAGTTGAACCAACTGAAATCCCATGTTTCAGGAAACAGTTTTAGCTATTATTTCATTCAATTAGCATTTATTAATCATTACCATTCATTCAACAAATATTTACTCAGGGCCAATCATGATTCCAAGAACTGGAGACATAGTGGCAAGCAAGTCAAAGTCTTTGTCTTAATGTTTGTACAGTATTGCAAGCCAGTGTGTATGTTAGATGCACAGGACAGAGAAGACAACTCCCAGGGAACTCAAACCCTAGCAGTGTATGGGAAGAAGGTTTAATCATACAAGCATGTGAACACAATAAAATGCTGCTATGCTAGCTACAAATCTGGAGAGGTACAATGGGATGGGGGGTAGGTAAAGGAAACTATCAATTGCAACTCTGAAAAAAAGACCTTATGACCTCAGTTCTTGTGTGCGCAAGTTTGGGTCAGTTTTAGTAAGCAGTAGAGGGAGACAGATAACATTAATACCCTGTGGTCAGAGGCATGGTCTCACAGTTTTATGGGCCTCTTTAAAACTATGTTCCTATATCTCTAGGTGTTCCTTTACTTCAGTTATCTCCCCTTTGTCGTTAAAGCGGTAATATCCTATGAAAGGCTTTAACTATAGGTTAATAGTGAGCTTATGAACTGTGTGAACCCTGTCCTCCCTAATACAATGTACTTTGAAATTTAACATTTTCCCCTATATTTAGACAAACATATTTACTAATTAAAATGTAGTCGAAAAAAAAAAATGTAGTAGAGATTGCTAAGCACCAGGGATTCAGAAATAAACTTAATATGAACCCTGCTTTCCGAGTCTATGATTAGAATATAGTGTGAGTAATATAAATATTTTAACAGCTGTGAGCTTAGGTGTGATTTTCTTCCCTGGATAGTTTCAAGGCTGCCAAAATTAATCAAGGGTTCTGTCCGCCAAGTTAATCTTTGGATAGATTTCTAAAACTGTCAATTATGATTGTAAAAGTTATGAATTTTGCAACTCCAGGGACACCATTCACCTTAGCCACCCTTCATGTGTGTAATTATCAGAATAATTTCACAACAAATTTAATAGTGTGTCTTTAAGAAGGAGTACTTTTTCCACAAATAATCATATAGAATTGCACAAAGTGGCTAAATTGGCTCAGATGTTGGTATTCCATAATCTCATTTGTTACCCTGTGTAAATGGCTTATGAATCTATATTTATTTCTACAATTTTCTTAGTAAGAATGCCTTTTGAAAAGCTTTACATTTTCATGGTTAGAATAAGACTGGAAAGAGTAATTTGTTGTTTCTGTTCTACTCTTTTGTACTCCTTCCTTTTTGAAGTGAATTGTCCTGGAGGCTCTCTCTGTCAAAGAAAATCTATTCTCTCTGATTTTATGCTTCTGAAGTATTCAGAGGTACTATTCCCATTTCTTTCTTCCATTTATTTTAAAGGTCTTTGAATATCTTTGATAAATTAGTGGGATTCAATATTATGCCTCCACTTGGCAAAAATATTAGCAGCCTTTTGGTCTTTATCTGATGCATGAGAAAATTTAAAGCTTAGAGAATGTACAAGTCACAAAGGGTTGTCTTTTTTCTAAATCTAATTCATGTTCTGTCAGTCTCTAAGGATATAACCTGAAACACTGGAGAACTTGGTATTCCTTGAAAATATGCTGAACTCAGTGATCTCTTTTTATAGAATGTAATGAAAATTATGGCCTGTTTCTCTCTTCCCCTCCTCTCAAAATACTCACATGGAAATGGTCCCAAAAATCATGTACAATTTCAGAGCATTTAAAAAAATATATGCCTGAAGACTGTTCATTGGATGCATGAATCTTAGTTTTCTAAACTCCATTTATATGAGTTGTCCTGTCAAAATAAAGCAAATTAACAAACCAAAACCAAAAATGTCCCCCCAAATGACAAATTATATTGTTTTATTAGTTATATTTTTTTTGTATCTAGGAGCAATCTATGTACTAGGAAAACTTCAAATCTCTGACCAAAGATTTTTTTAAAAACCCTCTATGTTGTTTTATAATTCTCCTTTTTATTCCATTTCTAAAAGATGCCACTATACTGATTGATTTTTTAAAAATCTATTCTGATAACTGTCTGTTTTCTCATTAACCAATAGAACTGTAGTTTCTTAGACCTAATTTAATTAATTCATGTTCTAATAGTTTTAGGAATTGCCCAGGTCCCTTTTATGTGATATTGACAATGAAATACTATGTGCCCAAAGCAATATTTACTGCTCTTTATTTTCTTACTTTCTTATTTTAATCTAATCTTGAAATATTCTGGCTCATCTACTTTATCAAGGAAACTAAATGGAATTGATCATGGATAAAGATGTCACATTTTATTTTTCTCTCCCAAATCAATATTCCACACCTCAAATTGTGGAATCATTAAGAAAATCCAATATCTTTTTGATACTGTGGACCTAAAATATTTATAATTTTAAGTGTTACACCACCAATTTAGACCTGATGTGCCTTTAAATTTTTCCTTTAATCTTTACCACATTATTCACCTCCTCCTTCTTCTCTTCCTCCTCTTCCTCCTTCTTCCCCTCTCTCCATTTTCTTCTCCCCTTCCCTTCCTTCCTGCCTGTTTCTCCCTTCTTTTCTCTCTTTCTCTCTCTCTCTCTCCATACACACACATAGACTGAATATATACACACACATGCAAATTTTTGCTGAAATATATGGAAAATCCAAAAACTAACTTTCTCCATAATGCTATAACATTTCTAATTGCATAATGTAAGTGTTCCTTATTCCATTCTACCCCTAAAAATTACTCAGCCTTAGTATATAGAGTCGATCCTTCCAGATGTTTCCCTAAGTGAAGACATGTATGTATTTATGTTTCCTTGTATACAGTTTTTTAAACACTTGAAAACTAACATTTGTTTTTGTCCCATAATTAATATCAGGTATATATTTCTAGATCAGCATATTAGTTCTAACTCATTTATATTGATGATGTGCTTTCCTAAATTACTGAAGAACCATAATTTATTCAGTTATTCCATATTGTGTTCTCTACTTCTCCCTCATTTTGCCTATAATGAACAGTTTTTTGAACAATATACATATATGGATGCATGCAATTTTAATTGTTTAATCAATATTACAAAATTACTTACCACCAAGCAATTTAGTTTTTCACTAATGGCTGTGAAAATGCAATTTTCCATGTACTCAGAAGTTCTAGATGTAATGACTGTCTTTTAATATTTTGCCAATATGATAAGTAAAAAGTGGTTTAACTTTTTTTTATCAGAGAGGTTGAGGGTTTACAGATAAATCATGAATAAAATACAGGATTCCAATATACCCCCTATTATTAACACCTTGCACTGGTGTGGTACATTTCTTACAATTGATGAAAGCACATTTTTATATTCAAACTATTAAATATCCATGAGTTAAGTTAGAATCACTGTGTTGTGCAGTTCTATGGATTTTGTTTTAAATTTTTAAGTAACATATGTAAAACATAACAGTTTCCGTTTTAAGCACATTTAAATATATACTTCAGTTCTGTTAATTATGTTCACAATGTTGTGCTACCATCACCACCATCCATTACCAAAATTGTTCTGTCATCCCAAAAAGAAACTCTGTACATTTTAAGCCTTAGTTCCCTATTTCTTACTCCCAACATGTCCCCTGGTAACCTATATTCTAAGTTTTAACTCTATGAGTTTGTATATTCTAATTAGTTCATATCAGTGAGCTCATACAATATTTGCCCTTTTTTGTATGGCTTATTTCACACAATAAAATGTCTGCAAGGTTAATCCATGTTGTCTCATGTATCAAAATTTCATTCTTATTTATGGCTAAAAATGTGTGTCTATACCATGCTTTGTTTATCCATTCATCAGTTGATAGATGCTTGGGATTTTATCCATCTTTTAGCAATTGGGATAATGCCACTATTAACATTGGTGTGCAAATATCTGGTTGAGTCCATGCTTTTAATTCTTTTGGGTATTCCTAGAAGTGGGATTGCAAGGTTATATGGTAATTCTTTAATTAACTTTGTGAGGAACTACCAAACGTTTTCCACAGTAACTGCATGATTTTTCATTCCTACCAGAAATGAATGAGTGTTCTTGTTTCTCCACTTGTCTCCAACATCTGCAATTTTCCTTTAAAAGAAAATATTATCTATTCTACTGAGTGTGAAATGGTATCTTAGTTTGGTATTGATTTGCATTTCCCTAATCACTGATGATGTTGCTAGTCTTTTCATGTGCTTTTTGGCTATTTGCATATATTCTTTGGAGACATGTCTATTCATGACTTTTGCCCACTTTTAAATTGGATTTTGTTGTTGTTGTTGAGTTGCAGGATTTCTTTATAAATTCTGGATATTAAACAATTACTGAATATATTTTTTCCAAATCATTTTATTTTCATGATAATGTCCTTTGATGCACAAAATTTTTAATTTTGAGGAAGTCCCATTTATCTACTTTTCCTTTTTTGCTTCTACTTGGAGTGTAAAGTCTAAGAAATCATTGCCTAAAACAGGGTTCTGATATTACTTCCCTATGTTTTCTTCTAGGAGTTTGATAGTTCTGACTCTAATATGTAGGCCTTGATCCATTTTGACTTGATTTTTGTATATGGTGTTAGGTAGGGGTCAGCCTTCAATCTTTTGCATCTGTCTATCCACCCAATTTTTCCAGTGGTATTTGTTGAGACTATTCTTTTCCACTTGAGTGGTCTTTGCCACCTTGTCAATAATCAGTTGGCCATAAATGTGAGGGCTGATTTCTGAACTTTCAGGTAAATTCCATTGTTCCATATGTCAGTTCTTGTTCCAGTTCCATGCTGTTTAGATTATTGTAGCTTTCCAATAAATTTTAAGATCGGGAACTATGAGTACTCCAAATTTGTTCTTCTTTCAAAAGATGGTTTTGGCTATTTGGGGCCCCTTTCCCTTCCATATAAATTTGATGATTGGCTTTTCCATGTATGCAAAGATGATTATTGGAATTTTGACTGATCTGACATTGAATCTGTAATTGAAATCTGAAAAATATTTAATCTTCCATTCCATGAAAGTGGAATGTCCTCGCATTTATTTTCGTCGTCTTTGATTTGTTTTAGCAATGTTTTGTAGTTTTCTGTGTGCAATTCTATTGTATGCTTGGTTAGATTTATTCCTGTATATTTGATTCTTTTACTTGCTATCATAAATGGAATTTTTTCTTTATTTCTTCTTCTCATTGTTCATTGTTTGTGTATATAATCACTAATGATATTTCAGTGTTGATCTGGTACCCAGCAACTTTGCTGAATTAATTTATTAGTTCTAGAGGCTTTGTTGTAGATGTTTTTAGGATTATCTGTAAGTAGGATCATGTTATCTAAAAATAGGGAAAGTTTAACTTTTCTTCCTTTACATTTTTATTTTATTTTAGTTGAGTTAATAGTAATGTCTCCCTTTTCATTTCTGATTTTAGATAGGTTTGTGTCATATTTTTTTGTCTTTATCAGTCTAGTTAAAGAATTGCCAATATTATTGATCTTTTCAAAGAGCCAATTTTTGGTTTTGTAAATTATCTGTGTTGTTTTTTATTCTCTATTTCATTGTTCTCCATTGGAATTTTTATTATTTCCTTTATTCTGCTTTCTTTGGGTTTAGTTTGCTCTTTTTTACTAGTTCTTCCATTTTTGATATTAGGTCTCTGATTTAAAATCTTTCTCTTATAAATGCAAGGATTTAGAGCTATAAAATTTCCTCTCAGCACCACTTTTATTGCATCCCATATGTTTTAGTATGTTGAATTTTCATTTTCATTCACTTAAAGAGTTTCCTATTTTCCCTTAAAATTTATTCTTTAACCTATTGGCTGCTTAATAATACATTGTTCAATTTCCACATATTTGTAAATTTTCATTTCTCCTTCTATTATTCACTTCTAGCTTCATTCCCTTGTGGTCAGAGAAGATACATTGTATGATTTCAATATTTCTGAAATTATTGAGACCTGTTTAGAGACCTACTATGTATTCTATCCTGGAGAATGATCCTTGGGCACCCAAGAAGAATGTGTAGTCTGTTTTTTTTTCAGTATGAAGTATGCTATATATGTCTGTTAGGTCTAGTTGGCTTAAATCATTATTCAAGCCTTCTATTTCCTTATTGATCTTCTCTGTATAAATTCTATTCAATATTAAAAGTGCTGTATTAAAGTTTCCCTCTATTAATGTAGAACAATCTATATCTCCTTTCAAATCTGTCAGTATATGCTTCATGTATTTGGGGCTCTGCAATTAGGTGCATATATATTTATAATTGTTATATCTTCTTGTTGAGTTGACCACTTTATCAGTATTTAATGATTGTCTTTGTCCCTCATAGGAGTTTTTCACTTGATGTCTATTTTATCAGATATTAGCATAGCTGCCCCAGCTCTCTTTAGGTTACTAGTTGCAGGCTATATATATAGTCTTCCATTATTTCACTTTCAACCAATTTATGTTTATGATTTTAAGATGAATCTCTTGTAAACAGCATGTAGTTGAGCCATTCTTTTTTGTTCATTCTACCAATCTCCCCTTTGACTGGAGAGTTTAATCCATTTACAGTTAAAGTCACTACCGGTTTCTTTTGCAATTTCCTCCTTGACCCACTGATTTTCTATGCTCAATTGTGATCTCTCTCTAAGGCAAAACTCAGCATATAAACACATTACCTTCCTCCTGGTGTGGAACATGACTCCTGGGGATGAGGCTTCCAGGAAACAAGAGCCAATTAGCAATGCATCTGGAAAAAGACTTTGACCAAAAGGGGGAAATATTAAATAAAAATGAGTTTTTAAGGCTGAGAGATTTCAAAGTGCGTCGGAGGTTGTTCCAGAGGTTACACTTATGCAAGTCTCAACAGGATCTCATTGACTGCCACAGTTAACAGTGCTTCAAATAGTGGGGCTCCTGAGGACTCAAGAAACATCTAGACACTATAAGCAGGGCAGACAAGCTCATGAATTCAGCACCCTATAAGTTGGTCTTACTTTGGAATTTATGCTGCCCAGTGTAACAGAGTTAGACTCATTTATAGTTTCCCTACACATGGCTTTTCTGTCCCTTTTATTTGAACCTATAATTAGCACTACTTGTTAAATATACGTCACAGAGACTTAAATCTTTAGTTTGTTCATGTGCCATTTGAGTCCTGAATCTCAGCAGAGTTGCGACACTTACTCTGGTTCATTGGGCTCACCCAGAACAACTAACAAGGACATTATGATGGACAATGCTCATCTCAAGGAACAGAGAGTGTCTGCAACTGCAAGCAAGATAGTTCCATCTATCTGCCCTATGGGATCTAAGCCCTCTCTCAAATAGAAACAGAGTGGGTATCACCATCTCAAAGTCCTCAAGAGTGGGGAATGAACAATGGACTAAAGTAGCCATTATTATTCTAGCAATGGAAGAACGTTTATAATTGATATAAACTCAGTGGCCACCAGAGGTTCTGAGGGGAGGGAGAAGGAAGAATAAGTGTAACAAGGGAGCATTTTCAGTACACTGGAATAGTCCTGCATGACATTGCAATAACGGATACAAACCATTATATATTTTGTCATAATCTATAGAATTGTGCAGGGCAGAGTTTAAATTGTAATGTAAACTATAGTCTATGGTTCATAGCATGCTTCAATATGTGTTCATCAATTGTAACAAATATACCACACTAATGAAAGATGTTGTTAATGTGGGAAAGTGTGGGAGGGGGAGGGGATGGGGTATATGGGAATTACCTATATTTTTTATGTAACATTTATGTAATCTAAAGCTTCTTAAAAAAAAAAAAGAAAAAAAATCACTACTGATAATGCAGGATTTTCTTCTGCTATTTTTCTATTTAGTCTTTGCAAGTCTAATGCCTTTTTTTGACACTCAATTCTTCCATTAATTCATGCTTGTACATTTAATTGATTTTTTTGTATTGTATCATATTGAGCTCCTTTTCACTTCATTCTATATAGATATATTGTTTAACTTTTTTGTCTTAATATATATACAACTGAAATTTTTCCTTTTAACCATGTTAAGTGTACAGCTCAGTGTTATTAATTACTTCACGATATTTTGCTACCATCACTAATATTCAGTACTCCAACTTTTTCATACCTCACACAGAAACTTTGTACCCATTAAGCAACAACCAGTCTCCCCACCCCTCGGTAACCTATAAGTTCATATTTATCTAGGATATTTGTTTCTTCTAGGTATTTCATAAAACCAAGATCATACAATATTTTTCCTTTTATTTTTGACTTATTTCACTCAACATGACATCTTCAGGGTTCATTCATATTGTTGAATGCATCAGAACTTCATTCTTTTTATGGCTGAATAATATTCAAATGTGTGTGTATATCACAGTTTGTTTATCCATTCATGTGTTGATGGATGCTTGGGTTGCTTCCACCTTTTGGCTATTGTGATCAATATTGCTAAGAACATTTGTGTATAAGTATCTGTTCAGGTCCCTGCTTTCAATTCTTTTTGGTGTATACCAAGAAGTGGGATTGCTGGGTCACTTGATAATTCTGATTTTCACAGTGGCTGCAAAATTTCACAGTGTCACCAGCAATCAAATTTTTTTTAGCCTATTATATATTTATTTAATAATAACTAATATTTATTGAATATTTAAGTACAGTGACAAGCACTGTATGAAAAGCTTATCAGACATTATCTAATTTAATTCCAAGAATGCTGTTTTTTAAGTAATAATAAACTTTATTTTTAGTGACATTGTAAATTTACAGAAAAATTACACTGAAAATGTAGTTCTTGATCTTAATGCTTGTACTTATTATACTTTATTCCTGTAATAAAGAAACTTTGCCTAATTATAATTAATGTCTAAGAGTTATGTCCTGAAAACCCCTTTTTTATTCATATGTGGCCTCTCTCTAAGCCAAACTTAGCAAATAAACTACCTTCCCCCCAATGTGGGACATGACTTCCTGGGATGATCTTCCTTGGATAATAGTGATTATTACTAAGTGCTAACCAACAATGCATTTGGAAAAAGACTTTGCCCAAAGGAGGGAAGCATTAAATAAAAAAGAGTTTTTATGGCAAAGAAGTTTGTGAAGTGAGTTGGGAGGTCATTCTAGAGGTTACGCTTATGCAGGTCTCAGGCAGATTTCATTTACTGCCACAATAAAGAAAACCTCAAACAAAAGTCCGCCTGAGGGCTCTAGGGATATATGTAAACCATAGGAAAGGCACAGCCTTATAAAATCAACAGCTCCTTGGTGGGCCCTATTTGGGAATATAAGAGAATCTATTTCCCCAATTTAACATAATTATACTCATTTATAATTCCCCTACTCATGATTTTTCTACTTTTTAAATTTGAACTACATATTAAATATATCTCTTAGAGACTTAAATTTTCTGATGTTCAAATGCTGGTTGAGCCCTGAATCCCAGCAGAGTTACGACCAACTCCTATTCTACAGTTCTTCAGGCTTGCCCTGGACAACTGACAAAATGATGATGATAGACAAGTTCCTTCCCCCAAAATAAGGAGTATCTACAACTGCAAGCAAAACTGTT
Source organism: Tolypeutes matacus (assembly GCA_026826555.1). Taxonomy (NCBI): domain Eukaryota; kingdom Metazoa; phylum Chordata; class Mammalia; order Cingulata; family Chlamyphoridae; genus Tolypeutes; species Tolypeutes matacus. The sequence continues at coordinate 17,107,794 of JAKSZT010038599.1, read as the reverse complement.
CCTTCTGTCTGCCTCATAATATCACAGTCCCTTCTCAGCCTGAAGCAGTCAGAGCAGACATCATCCCAAATCCCTCAAGGCTGAGGAATGAGCAAACATAAGGGGGAGTATAGCCACAGACCAAAATAGATTTATTGCTATTGTATTTATTATTTTGTGTTAGCGGAAGAACTTGTAATTTTAATATCTGTATATATTTTTTATATATTTTCCTTGTGGGTTCCATGAGGTTAAAATTTAACATCCTAAATATATAACAGTCATATATGATAAGATGCCAACTTGACTTCAATAAAATACCCATACGCTGTTCCTATAAATTTCATCCCCTCACCTTTGTTTACTTGTTACAAATTATATTTTTGTACATTTTATGTCCAAAGCCATGGATTTATCATGAATTTTCGTGCACTTTCATTTTAGCACTGGTAGGAATTAAGAAGTGGGGTTGCATACCAATAAATGATTACTTTTGCTGAAGGTCTTTATTTCTTTATGCTGCTTTGAACCACTGTCTGGTTCTTTTCCTTTCTGTCTGAATAACACCTTTGTCCTCTGCAGCTCTGGGGAAACATACTGTTTTTATGTCTCCTCAGCTTCTGTCTGGGGTTGGTTCTAACTATGGCTGCCTTCAGAGCTAGGCCCCCAGCAAAGTGAAGTTGCTAATCAAAAGCAGTGATTAGCAATAGGACTATGTCCCCCTACCCAGATCTTGGGAACTGATTTTTATGTGCCTCTTTGGCCGCAGCAAGGGAGCCTTGGGCCAGACCCCATTTCTGCCTTCTTTGAGATTAGGAATGGTAACTTCTACAAGGAGAGAGTAATTTACTGGTATTTACATAATTTACCAGTCTCTTCCTTCTGCTCTCCCTGGATGCTTTACAGTATACTACCGGACTCTGGAGTTTCAAAACAGTTTATTCAGACAGTCCTTGCCTTTTTAATATTCGTTCTGGTGGAGGGAATGATTCCACAAGCTTCCTATTCTGCCATCTTCCCACAATTTCTTGTCATATTTTTAATTTACATTTTCCTTGCTACAAGTAAATGTTAGTATAATTTTATATCATTTTTGGCCCTTTTTCCTCAAACATGTACTAGTTCTAGTCTAAATATGTTTCTCTCAGTTCATCCTTTGTCTCTAGTCTTTGTCTAAAGTGTCCTTTGCCACCCTGAAATTTGTTTTCCTTCTTCCTCTTCTCCTCTTCCCTCTTCCTTTTCCTCCTTCTGCTATCATTCCTTCTCCACCATCTCCTCCTTTTTTTCTTCTGTTTTCTTCCTCCTCCTCCTCCTCCTCTTCTTCCTCATTCTCTTGCTCCTCCTCCTCTTCTTCTTCTTCTTTTCCTTCTCTTTTACTTCAATTTTTTTCCTGTCCAACTTTGCTTACATGGTGTATAGAAAGATCTTTTTACGCCAAAGCTCAAAAATATATTTCCCATTTTTTCTTTAGAAGTTTTAACATTTTATAGTATTATTTATTACAATTAGACATTTAATATATTTTAAATTTATTGTTTAAGATAGGAATTTTATTTTATTTTCTTGTAAATGGGTTATTAATCATTTCAATACAATTTCCTTCATAATTCATCTTTGCAATTATAAATTGTGATTTTAACTCATACTAAATTTTAGTAGACATAAAATCCTATTTTTCAATGCTTAATTTTGTTCTCACTGATTTATTTTTGCTTTGCTCACTAATATTTGATAACACTAACTTTATTTTATTTTTATGCTAGTAGAGGAAATTCTCTCTAATAATTATTCTTTCAATAATTGCTTGTAAACTTTCGTGCTGATTCTTCTATGTAAACTTTACAATGATTTTACCTGTTCCATGCAAAATATAGGATTCTGATAAAAAATGCATTAAAATTTTAAACTTATTTAGAATGATTCATTAATAATTTTAAGTTATCTAGCCAAGGCATTTACTTTGGCATTATTTTTTCTGTCCTTTATATTCTTCAACTTTTCCCTTCACATAAAATTTATACCTTCCCTATTATATTTCCGGTTAATCATTTTATAGTTTGTGTTGTCATTGTGAAATGGATCAGTTTTCTTTTCTGTTTTTACTTATGATTAGTAGAACTAGTATCACAAGCTACTGTGTTGTTTTAAATTGATTTATGTTACAGTTAGGTACCACAATTAATTATCTTATTATCATGTCCCATAGCTATAGTGTTTAGTTTAGTTGCTTCTTTGTGTTCTGTTTTGCTTTAAATTTGTCTGTGGAAAAGACAGTGAGTGCTAGCACCCTTTCCATTATTTCATTTATTCAATGCAATTTAAATGCTAAATGCTAAATTTAAAATCAGTGTTCATTTCTACCCTTCGAAGGTAGCACTCACAGGCATTGACCTTAGTATATCTTCTACTCAGAAATATTGATATTGGTATAAGTTTATTGCCTTGCAGTTGTTACTTGACTACCTTGCCTATCGAAATGGGTCTGACCTGTAAATAAACCCTATTTAACCTGTCTTGGGCCTCAGGTTAGATATGGGGGCTAGCTTTGGAAGCAACATATATTTATTTTTTCACCAAATATTTACTGAGCACCTAATATATGATAGACACTGTCTCTTTAATGAACTAAAGAGATAAAACTAACTCTGCCCTTTTGGAGTTCTCATTACATCAGGAGGAGGTACACAGTAAACAATAAAAAAAAATAGACATAATATTAGGTGGAATCTTAAGAAAATATCTTCTTTGTAGGTCAAAAATGGTCAAATATCATTTAATATGGTTAAATCTAATTCATCAGTAATATATAGAATTTTTAGAATTCGATTACAGTGCAAAAAGTGAGCTGAGTAAGGTACCAGGACAGATGGCAGTTTTAAATAGGATGGTTAGGCAGGCTTCAATGATTAAGTAACATTTGAAAAATACTAGAATTTTGATGAAGAGGCTTGCCATGCTGATACCTGGGGAAAAACAGAAGAAAGAGACATTGTAAAGGAGCATGCCGGGTGTGTTTAGAGACTAGCACGGATGCCAGTGTGGCTGGAGGTGAGTGAGAGGGACCAGAAGAGTGCAAGATGGGAGACCAGAGACTGTGGGAGCCTTGTAGCCATTCTTACTCTGAGTGAAATGGAGAAACTGCCTAATTGGAATCTAGGATTTTGAGCATAGAAATGAACTAATATAACCTGCACTTTCAAAGGATCACTCTGGCTACTGAGTTGGGAATAGATTACAGGGATGCAAAGGTGGAAGTGAGCTCTCAGATAGGAGTCTTATTCAATAATCTAGGTCTTATTGCTGAGTTTTACCCATGCCACTTAATAATAGTAAGAATATGGGCAAGTTATTTAAAATCTCTCAGAATTTTAACAAAATAAGGTAACAATACCTACCTTAAAAGATATATGCTCATTTATTCATGCATTCAACAATTACTGAGTTCCCGTTTTCTCCCTGGCACTGAGGATACATCAGTGAACAAAACAGATGCAGCTCTCCACACACATAGATAGTTACAGGGACTAATAAGATATGTCCAAACCCCTAGCACAAAGTTTCTCTTTTAAGCTCATTGTGAAGGTGGGAAATTCTTTAGTTTTAACAGATTTTAAGATCCTTGAGGGAAGAAACTCTGTTGTTAGCTCCTAGTTGACTGGGGTATACCTGGACTATGTTAAGTAAAGCAAATATGAGTTGAACAAAAGTGTTTGCCAGTTCGAGTGACTGACAAAACACCACTTCAGTCACTAAAATATTTCACATACAGCAGTTTATTATATCATCAGAGAGATTTTTATAATGTATATTTAGAAACCAATTGAGATTAGTAATATAAAACTCTAATTGACTTACAAACGTCTTTTAGCAAATACAGGTTTCAGTTGAAGAATCCAAGAAATAAAAGTCTTTGAGAGCAGATGCTGAGATGGGATTAGAAATTTAAGAGACCTTTGGGAGAAATGCCTGTGAAATGTAAAAAGAGGGAAGAGGAATTAAATAGTGTGGTCCTTCAATCAATGATGTAGATCTCACTCCAGGGAAGTAGAGGGAGGATGAAGGAATTTGGGTAAAAAGACTGCAGTGCCCTTCTAAGACAGTTTTGGCAAGGTGAATGGGGAGTTCCTCACCCTACAGGAATGTGTCTTCACGTAATGTTCAGTTACTGCCTGAAAGCAGCCTGGGAAGCTTGGGTCTGCACAGATGCAGTGCTATGTAGAGGACTTGCAGCTGGGCAGTCTGTCGACTATGGTCCCCCAGCAAGAGAAATGGGAATTTTCAAGACAGCTACAATCATTTTATTGACAAGGGATTCAGTTATGCTTCTCTCTATAAAAGGCTCTAATTAATTACTTAATTATTTACAATTAAAATTTTATTTCAGAGCACTATTTGGTCTATAAGAAAAGGCAAGTTCATTGTTTAGATAGTTATTGATGTCAAAGTAACTCCTTTTCATACATTTATATTATAAAAAACAATACAGGAAAATTGCAGAATACTTGCAATATGTAGACATTTTAAAAATTATATAGCTCCTCTAGTGCAGAATATTCAGCATATATATTAAGCTGCATCCCTATCAAATCTTTTAAACCTCTTTTATCCATATTTGGTTTCATGATGAAAGCAAATTTTTACATATTCTTTGACAATAATATTAAACTATGAACATATTTTCAGATTTTTACAAACACTTCAAAACTATCAATTGAATGGCTGCATGCGCTCCATCATAAGGATATATCATTATTTACTTAAACATCCTGATATTGTTTATAATGTTTGCTATCATGGATAACACAGTGATAAGTATCTCTCTTTTATTAGAAACTAAGATCATGTAGATAAGGAATACAGTTTTATTTGTACTTGAATCCCTAGAATTTAGAACCTTCTCAGTACATTGTATTTATTCCATAAGTGAATTAAAGCATTGAATCAGAACATTGAGCATACCTGTTATAAAATCTTTTCCATCAGAGAGTGTGTTAATCATGAATTTTTTTTTTTTTTTAACTTCTCAGGACTTAAGGGTGGAGATTCAGCATCTACTCCATTCACAATCTAAATCTACTTCCCAGCTACCTACCATAAATGTTTCCGTGTTCTTATGCAGTAGAAAATTAAAAACTGAACCTCCTTGGATTGTTCAATAAAAGATAAGATGAGGGAGTGGATGTAGCTCAAGTGGTTGAGCGCCTGCTTGCCATGTGTGAGGTCCTGGTTTCCATCTCTGGTACCTCCTAGAAACAAATACACAGAAAAAAATATGACTCTCATTGGTGAGTGAATGTGGCTCAGTGGTTGAGTGCCTGCTTACCATACCCTGGGTTCAATCCCTGGTACTTCCTTAAAGAAAAAAGATAAAATGTGATGGTGCTATGGAAATTTCAGAGGAAAGAGAACATAAGCTTTCAAACTAACCTAATCTTCTTTTAAATTCAGGCTGCATATTTAATAGTTGTGTGTCTGAGTTTTCTATAGACTTCTTTTTCCTCATCTCTGGAATCTGAATATTAATATTTATTCCATGGGATTACTGTGGGTCAATGACAGAACATGTAGAATGAACCTAACAAAGCTTCTGAAACAAAGTGGGCACTGAATGGTGCAATAAAGACATTCAGTAGCAGATAATAGCAGCATCTAACATTATATTAAATAATTAGAAAAATTATATACTCAGGACTATAAAACTATTTCTGCTAAGTATAAAATTATTAAAGACAAGTGCTTGTGTGTGGATCTAGAAATTCACAGAGTATAATTTTTTAAAAAGCATAGCTGCATTTCCCAAAGAAATAGTCACCAAAATATGTAAAAATTATAAGGTCACCCCACAGTTTCAAAAAAGACATCATTATGTATAATACAATTACTAGTTTTTTTTTTAATTTTGGCAAATAAGTTTTAATCACCAAAATAATGTCAAATTGATATTCAAGCTATTTTATTTTAGAATATTAATAAGATTAATGAATATTCTGAAGGTAAATTAGAGAGTTTAGAGGTGGGTATAGAAAAAATAACTGTAATGAAGTCTCCTTTTATTTCCCAAAATGAAGAAATATAGCTTTGTACTATTCTTGAGGTCGATTTTTATATTACCTCTGTGCAACCTGGGTAAAGGGGACTATAAATCATTGTGATTTCTGTTTGATGGCTTACCAAAATGTTTTTACTTTAAAAAGTCTTTTCTTTTTTTCTGAGAAATTTCATTTGACTATAATCATATAGTTCACGGAAAGATCAACTGCTTGTATCTGCAGTGGCCTGCCTCTAGCCACAAGACACTTGGCACTATAAAGCTGTGATTTATTTCTGAATGGATGTCTAAAACCTGAGTTGTTGTCAGTATCTCAGCATATCTAATGAGATAAGAAAAAATTCCTGGAAGACACACCAGCAGTGATTCTTATTACTTCAGTTTTGTCAAAGCTTTAGTTTATGTATTTCTGTATGTATTTTAATTTTGAGAAAATAAATTATTTGAGAGAAATACAGCTTCATTTCAGTAGAATAAATTTTACAAAGTTAGAGACAGCTAAACAGTTAGACTAAGAAGGATAGTTAAGTAAAAATCTGTTAACTAACCATAACACTCCAGAAGTTTATTCAGATATAAAAGTTGGTCATTGTACACTTCATAGCATTTAGTGCTTCCTAGTACATTCATACTCATCATCAAGTAGCTCTCAAATTGAAAGCAATATTATATTGTCCTTGTTGTATAGTGTGAATGTCAGAACCTTTGATTATCCACCTTACCAGTGTTATACAGGTCAACTTATTTAGCTTCTCACAATTTCTTGATCTGTAAAATGGAAAGGAAATTATACTAAAAATGAAGAAGGAAGAGCTTTGGAATCTGGCAGTTAGCCTCTGACTGTACTGGAAAGTTTTTTATTGTTGTTGGTGGTGTAGAAAGCAATTTTATTTATTTGACGTATGTTTATATGAGGAAGCTAAAATTTTGTTGCCACAGATTTTACTAAGACTGGATGCTTAACTAAAGTAGCTTTGGTGGTAGCTGATGAGATTTTGATATGGTAGAACTTGGGCAAGTATTATTACATGTCTCAAGTCATTTTCTAAAATGTTAAATGAAAATAATATGAGCCATGAAGAGAATATCACTTGGAATATATTACATGTTGCTGTGGTAATTAACGATCTCCAAAATTCAGCTTTCAAGCTAAAAGTTTATTTTTCACTAATACTTGCTGTTCATTGTAATTCGGCTTTGACTCTGCTTATTGTCAGTTTCATTCTGGAAAGTGACATGGTGGAGTAGCTTCTATCTGAGCATGACTGGTCTTCCGGCAGGAAAGCAAGAAAGACATGGTGAACCAGGCACTGTCATGGAATCTTTTGCTTGGTCACATGACCAAAATAGCCATCAGTGTGATGGGAAGTGTCATTCCCTGACAGGAAGGCGATGGTAAACATTGATAATAATTCACTCTACCAGGAGGAAGGTGTCATGGCACACCAGACATCTGATAACACAGTGATAAAGGGAAGGAAAAAAGGGAAAAGAGAAGAGAGAAAGGAAATAAAAATGAATATATATATATATATATATATATATTTTAAAGGCAAAAAAAAAATTCACTCTATGAACAGAGCTATTGTGAAGATTAAATGAGATAGTAAATACATTGAAAGTTAAGTTTTAAATGATTATGTTAACTTGTACTTAGCAGCAAAAGCAGTAGGTGGGGGAGAGTGGGGACTGCACGGGCTAAGCAAAAACATTTAGTCCCAGTGCAAAAGAGATCTGAATGAATAAGTGTAGATGGATCAGCCTAAGGTATCAAGATAAACCGTAGGATATTTGCTGCCAGAAAGTTCTGCAATATATGTAAATAACCTCATATATCATGGATTTTCCCAGTAAGTGCATTGGGAAGTTTGTTGGACCCTTTTCCATTGTAGCAACAGGGATTTATTGAAATATGGTCCAGAATGATCTTATTGAAATGAAGATGTGATTACTTACGGGTAATAAAGAAAAGAGTGGTTTGTTACTTTTCATGAATATATCCATGAATTTTACAAAAATATGTCTATTACCTCATTTTTTCTATCATGATTCAGTAATAAACTGAACATGCACATTTCTTAAACACACGGGTGTAGTAAGAAGAATTAGCTTTAGATTCAGGATTTTATACTCACTTTTGTTAATAAATAGATTTGTGCTTTGACTAGTTCCCTATGGCCTTAGATTTTCCCATTTACAAAACAAAGATATTGGTTTATTTCATCTCTAAAACCTTCTTTCAATCCTAAAATTTGATAGTCATACAAAAATAAAAACAAAAAAAATTGTGAGGAGGGTGAGTCATCTACTCATGGCTTTCAATTAAAGACAATCTTTAATAAAGTTCTTCAAATAATATATCTGGGTTCTTATGTGAAAGAGAGAAGCATGGATGGATACAGTACTTTGTTTTTCCTTCACACTTTTCTTCACTCCTCTCTCCTCAATTTCTCTTCCCAATCCATCAATTTTTATACATTTTATTAGACTGATATTAGAACTCTTTCTGTAATATTTTATTTTTCAATTTTTATATTTGAGTGTGATATTTTAGGGGCACAACATATGGCTGTGCAGAATATGTATGGCACAAATCTAGAAGGCACCACTCACACATTCAGTGCACAACCCCTGTGGTATTTAATGATAATTCTGGATATGGTCAAGGATTATTTTATTACTTTAATATTATTGCATTTTATATTTTTGTTCTGATTTCTTAATTGCCAAGTATTATTGTATCAGGACATTTCATACAGTGAAATGCTTACTTCTACTGAATGTAACATGATATTTGCAATGTTTTGCCCCCCTCATTAATCCCTTACAAATTATACTAACCTTAGACTAAGGTTTTTACATACTCAATTTGGTTACACTTTTTATCATCCAAAATTTTTTTGCCTTATTTAGTGTTGATAAAGCAGATGATGAAGATGATGAGGACTTAACGGTGAACAAAACTTGGGTCTTGGCACCAAAGATTCACGAAGGAGACATCACACAAATTCTCAACTCATTGCTTCAAGGCTATGACAATAAACTTCGCCCAGACATAGGAGGTAAGCCCGAGTTATCAATCTGGGATTTTGTAACTGAAATAGTTTTAAGTCTTTGTGGAGTGCATTGCTACAGTGGTGTGTCATGGCAACACATGTTGAAGGCACCTGAAACTTTCAGAAAATAATCTCTTTATTACTTGCACAGTGTAAAGAGTCCAGAAAGGGCAAATAATCTCTTTGTTACTTACATAGCACAAAGTTCAAAAGAGCAGGAGAAGAAATCCCATCGTGGCTCGTCTCCCAGAGTGACAAAAACTGCGAGTGCCAGGGTCAGTAAATGACAGTTCTGCACACCTTACTTTACACTGAAAAAGAGAGATAAACCTATCTCTATATACCTGCACAGCACAAAAAGTCAAGAAGATCAGGGGAAGAAGTTCCATCATGGCTGGTCTCCGGGGTGGCCAAAACTGCTCCTGGTCAAGCAATACCACGTTTGACTTCACACCAGAGAATTGAGACAAATCTGTACTGTTTGAGGGTGATTTTTATCTGCATCAGGGTAAGGGCGCCTGCCCCTGTTCCCCCATTTTGTGGAATGGGGCACAATACAAAAGGAGGTGGGGGCAGCTGAAGACACAGGATGGTGGCTTAGTGTGCGTTAGTGAGTTTTCTAGAGAAGAAAGTAGGAGTAGTTGATGTCTGATTGATGACCTCTTAACAGGTGTCTGTGGCTTCCCTAAGAGCACAGATTTTCAGATATTTTAAATATTTCATGGATCAGATAGCATCACAGATTTAACAGAATGCAACATTTTTCCAGTGTCAATGATATTATTATATTTATTTACCTGATATTCCTTGAGTGTTTGATGTATGTTATGGCTCTGCTGGGTTTGAGATTTATTAGGTGGAATGGTCACTGACTCTGAGGTGTTCACAGGAAGACATATAAACATTTCTGGTGGGATTATTTGACAAATGCTGCAATAAAGTGTGAAACAGCAGAGTTTTGATAGAACTGCCTGACGAGCTGAGAATTGCCTCATAGAAGAGCTCATATTTGAAATACAAGTAGGAGTTCTAATCATTTGCCCATGTCACAATGTTCTGATATAAAATTATAATGTCCTGATATTGTAGATATTGTAGGTAACCTAACATTGTTTTTCTTCAAAATTGTCTGATATTCTTGCTCTTTGTCATTTTGGTATAAATGTTATAATATAATTAACTTGACAATTTCCCCCTGTGACTCTTTAAAGCAAATAAAAAAATAACCAAAGAAAATGACATATAAATCATCAGAGGTTTTGACTAGAATTGCAGTGAATCTATGGTCAATATAGGGAAATTGAAATCTTTATCATATTGAATCTTTCAATTCATGAGTATAATATATTCTTCCATTTATTTATTTTTATTAATGTTTTCTTCGAAGAAGTGTTGCATCTGGTTTTATTTTTAAATTTAATTCTAGATATTGGGGATATTTATACAATTGTAAGGTTTTTTTTTTTTTTATTTTATTTTCTAAGTTTTGCAGCCAAATATAGAAATACAACAGATTTTTGCATATTTATTCTTCCTGGAACTTTGATGAATTTTTAATGTATTTACTTATCTATTAGATTATTTAGATTTTTTTATAACATACAACATAATGACTATATTTGCAAAGAATTACTATTTTGCAAAAAATGAATATTTTACTTTTTCACTTAAAATCTTTAACTTTTTAATTCTTCTTATCATGCATGTTATACTGGCTCAGACTAGAGTATAATGTTGAATACTCTTGGTCTGTTCCTGATTACAGGGAAAGCAATCACTATTACACTAGTAGGGGTATGATGTTTCCTTCCTTCCTTCTTCACTTCCATTCTTCCTTTTTTTTTTCTTTTTTCTATTTTTACACACTCTTTTTTAATCTTTCTATTCTTACTTGGCTAGGGTTTTTTCTCCCTAATGTTTCAAATTCTCTCTCTCTCTTTTTTTTTTTTTTTGTGCATCTATCAAAATCATAATAATTTTGTTCATTCTTCTTACCATTTATTATGTAAGTTACTTTGATTGCTTTTTTAAACTTAAACCATTTTGTACTTCTATAAAAAATCCCATGTGTTTGTGATGTAGTACCTTTTAAAAATATTACTGGATTCAGTTTGCTTATATTTTGTTTTGGAATTTTATAATTGTGTTCATGAAAAGCGTTGACCAGTTATTTTCCTTTCTGCATAGTATTATTTTCAGTTTTGTATCAAGATTGTGTTAGCATATAAGATTGAGTCAATATGTATTCTCTCTCTTTTCTATCTCTGAAAGTGTGTACCTAAGATGGATGCTATTTCTTTAAATATTTGGAAGACTTCTTTGGTGACCTCATCTTGACCTAGAGTTTTCTTTTTAGAAAAATAAAATTAACAGTTCAATTCCTTGCAAGTAGGATTATGCAGACTTTCTACTCTTTTGTCAGTTTTGGTAAGTTAAATTTCTTCAAGGGACTTAATCTAAATTTTCAAATTTTCTGGTATTAAATTGTTTCATAATATCTATTTGTGATAGTTTTAATAACATTTTCAGGATCTGAATGATTTTTCCTTTTGTCCTTTCTGCTTTTAGTAATGCTAGTATTCATTGTCATTAATCAAACTTGAAGGGCTTTTAATTTTATATGTATTTAATAGAATCAAATTTTGGCTTTGTTAATTTGTTGAACAATTATCTTAAATTACATTGTTTTACAATCTTTCTATTATTATTTCTTTTCTTCTCTTTCCTTGGCTTTAATTTGCTGTTTTATAAAGTTTGCTTTAATCTTTTAATTTCAAAATAAAAATTTTAGCCTTAGCACAATGGTATCTGCACATAGAAATCCCATAAAACCTTCAACCCTAATGTTACATCTTAACCATTGAACCATTACTTAAACCAAGAAATTAATATTGATACTATGCTATTAACTTTATCCAAATTATGTTAGTGGTTTCAGTAATATCCTGCTTTATTTCTTTGTTTTTTTTGTTTTTTTTTGTTTTTTGTCATCCAAAACCAAAACAAGATCATGCATTGCATTTTGTTCTCATGTCTCCTTAGTTTCTTCCAATTTGGTATAGTTCCTCAGTTTTTCTATTTCTTTCAAGACTCTAATAATTTTCAATAGTACCAGCCAGTTGACTGTCTCTCAGTCTGAATGTATCTGTATCAGGATTAGATTGAGGTTATGCATTTCTGCCATGACTACCACAGACGTGATGTTGTGCCCTTTCACTGTATTAATCAGGAGGTACATGATATTAATATAATATTACTGCTGATGTTAGTTTTGATCACTTGTTTCAGGGAGTTTCTGCCATGTTTCTCCACTGTAAATTTCTTATTCCTCCTTTTTTACTTAATAAGTATGTTGTGGAGAAACACTGAAACTATGCAAAGATTTCTCATAGCATTTTTGCCCAATAATCTAGTACCCATCAATGATTCTTACCTGCAACAGTTACTACACTGGAATTTGCTGAACAGTGATTATAAATTGACATTATTCATTCCACAGATATTATTTGAAATTCTAGTATAAGGAAGAGCAATACCTTTTTTCTCCACTTATTTTTTATTTATATCATTATGCACTCATATCTATTACTATCATTATGTATTTTCTTGCTCATTGTCCCAGATTTGGTTGCTGATACCACCTATATATTGGCTTCTATGTCATTTTTCATGTATCCATCATTTTATTAGCACTTCTTACGTTCTAGCTCTCATCTTATCTTGAACTTTCCTTTACACAGTACTGGGGTTCATTATTTCTCCAAAGATACATCCATGTGTATATATAATTTTGTTAGATGTTAATGAATTCTCTTCCACAAGGTTTTTATCATTTTTTAATTCCAACAATATATGAGAATGCCTATTTCCCCACAGTTTCAATAACAGAATGTATTGTTCTACTTTAAAATGTTGAGCATTCTGATAGTTGGAAAATGATGTTTCAGTGACGTTTTGATTGTGTTTCTCTAGTTATATGAGAATTGGAAGGTTTATCATATGTTTAAGGGTCAGTATATTTAATATAATTTTTGTGACATTTCTGTTCATGTTTATTTCTTATTTTCTATTGGGGTTTTGGACATTCATCACTCAATTTTTAAAGGTATTTATAATTAGGAACTATAATAGGTATCTAAAAAGATATGTACATATCCTCATTTCTGGAACTGGTGAATGTTACCTTATTGGGCAAAAGGATCTTTGCAGGTAAATTAAGTTAAGGACCTTGAGGTGAGGAGATAATCCTAGGTTAGGTGAGCAGGTCACAAATCTAATGACAAATCTCTTATAAGAAAGAGACACAGACAGAGGAGAAGACACAGACATGCAGAGACAGATTCACAGAAGAGATGGTGATGTGTAAAGACAGAACATAGAGAGATGTAGCCACAAGCCAAGGAATGCTGACATTTGCCAAAAACTGGAAGAGGCAAGGAGTAGAATCTCCACAATAGCCTCAGAGTGAGTGCAACCCTGCCAACATCTTGGTTTCAGACTCCTGGCCTCCAGAACTGAGAGAATAAATTTGTGTTTACTGACTTGGCAATTTTCACAAAGCATCAGAAAACTAATACTGGGAAGTGGAATGTTGCTGAAACAAATAGTTAAAAACATGAAAGTAGCTTTGGAAATGGGTAATGGGTAGAAGTAGAGACTAGAAGAGTTTTGAGGCACGTGGTAGAAAAAGTATGCATTGAACAGACTGTTGGTGAAATAGGGATGTTAACAACTATGTCTGTGAAGGCTCAGAAAGAAATAAAGAACATGTTATCAGAAATGGCAGAAGAGGGGTCCTTGTTATACAGAGGGAGAAAATTGGGCTGAATTAAATTACACAGTTGTCTATAAAACAGAATTTGTAAGTGATGGACTTGGATATTAAGCTGAGAAGGTTTCCAGGCAATGTGTTGAATATGCTGATTAAATTCTTCTTGCTGTGTATAGTAAAATGTTAGAGGAAACAGATAAATTGAGGAAAGAGCTGATAAGCAAAAAGGAACCAAAACTTGATGATTTGGAAAATTTTCAGCCTATTTAGATTATAAAAGAGGCTAATATTAGAAGATTCACAGTTAGGCAAGTGTGCTTTGGAAAGAAGGCCAAGAGTGAGACTGGACAAATTTTTGCTGATGAGATTAGGTATGTGACTCATGGTTCCACTCAACCTTCTCTTCAGAAGCCAGTAATAGTGATGCAGCATTCTTGGAAAGATATGTGAAGGTCCTTCTTGTATAATGGTGTGGATCCCCGTAGCATACACAACAGACCCATAAGGATTTGAGAATATTGTATCAGCAGAAGCACTGCTAGTCTGGACTGAAGGGGTCAAAGACAGGATAGTGTGAAAGATGGCTGTCAGACTTCCAAAATTCTACAGGAAGAAAATGGGCTGATAGAGCTTCAGCTGTAAACATGTGCTACCCTTCAAGATAAAAGTAGCTCTGAGGGCAGAACTGTATGCACAGGAACTTAGACCAGAGATTTAGGCACAGAAGCAGAGACTGGAGAAGCCATAGGTGCAGAGTAAAAGGGAAGAATAGAAAGGGCCCAAGGGGTGGTGCCCCAGCCACAGAGGGTGGAGCCTAGAGTCTCATAGGATTGTTCTCAGACCTAGAAACCTAACGGACTTTTCCCTACTCAATTTCACAATTTCTTAGCATTGGTGATTCCATTTTACCTTCCATTTTCTCCTTTTTGGCGTTGTTAGGTATATAACTTATCCTATGCCTGCTCCACCATTGTATTTTAGAAGCAGATAGCCTGTTTTCTAGTTTCACAGGTCCACAGATGGAGAAAAATTTTCCCCAGGATCTGTCATACCCACAGTCTTACCAACATTTGAATTAGATCATTTAGATGATGAGATTTAGGATTTTTGAGCTGATGATATTTAGATGAGATATTGGTCTTGGTGCTATAATGGGTTGAGATTTTGGGGGTTATTGGATATAGTGAATGTATTTTGTGCATGGTATGGACATGAATTTGGGACAGCCAGAGGGCTGACTGTAGTGAGCTGGATGATACCCACCCTACCCTTGTCCCCCCAAAAAGAGATATCTCTACATCCTAATTCCTGGGATATATGAATGTTATCTGAGTGAACTCCAAATTCAATGACAAGTGTGATTATAGGAGAGACACAGGCAGAAGAGGAGAAACAAGACACACGGAGACAGATTCACAGAGTGGAAGCTAATGGTGGAGCAGAGATAAGTGTAGGCACAAATCAAGGAGTGCTGACAGCCATTAGAAACCAGGAAAGGCAAGGAATGGATTCAATCCTAAGAATCTACAGAAAGAGTTCAGTCCTACCAACACCTTACTTCAGATTTCTGGCCCCCAGAACTGTGAGAGAGTAAATTTGTGTTTTATTTTGTTGTGGAAATTTGTTACAATAGCCCTAGGAAACTATCACAGCTACAACTTAGCCCTTTGTCTGTGATGCATGTTGTAAATATATTGCACCAAATTGTCAGATGTCTCTTAACTTTATTCAGGGTGTATTGGTTTTGGATTTTGAGAAATTATATAGTCAATCTTTTCTTTTATTGCCTCTGGATATTGAGTCATGTTTAGAAAGCCTTTCTCTATACTAAGGATAAAGATAAATCCATCCATGTTTACTTCTTATATGCTTTCATTTTATATTTTATATTTAGTTCTCTAATTCATTTAGAGTCTATTGCTGTGTATTGTGTGAAGTATGAATCTAAGTTTCTTCTCAAGTTGGCTAGCCTGTCGCCCCAGCATCATTCATTAAAAAGTCATTCTTTGCCTCCACTATTTGTGATGTCAACTTTCAACCTTATATTACATTTTTCTTATGAACTTTAGTAATTTATGACTTTCCAGTTCTATTCCCTCATCTACTTCTCTATTCCTGTGCCACCACACTGTATAATAGCAGAGGTTTGATAATATATAGAAACTCTAAAGCATTTAGTATTAATATAAGGCTATTTCCACCTCATAGATTTGTTTTGTTTTCAATATGAACTTTAGTATCAAGATTTTAGCTCTATTAAAATCTTGTTACTTTTATTGGAATTTTGTTAAATTTGTACACTAACTTTGGGGGAACTGCCATTTTTATAACTTGTAGTTTGATGCAAGAGCTATCTTTTCATTTCTTCACATCTATTTTGTTTCTTTCAAGAGTATTTTAAAGCTCTATCCATATAGTTTTTCACATTTAAAAGTTTAATCCTAAGCATTTAATATATTTTTGCTATTATAAATGGTGTTTTCTTTATAGTGTTTTCATCCAACTGGTTATGTTTTTGTGTATGCTTTTGATTTTGTCATGCTTGCTTTTCATCCTGCTATTTACTGATTTTTTAATTGTTAGTGTAATAAGTGATTCTTTGAGTTCTCAAAATATTCTATTATGTTTTTGTTAAGAGAGAATTTTATTTTTTCTTTACCAATTCATGTACAACTAATTGATATATCTTGTCTGAAAACATCCACTAATATATCTGGCATAATGTTGAATAGTTTCAGAGATAGTGGGTATCATTGCCTTGTTCTAGATTTTGTTGGAAATGCCACTAATATTTCTCAATATGTAAATATTCAAGTTAAGAAAATATCTCTCAATTTTCTTGATTAAAAAAAAAATCAGGATTGGGTGTTAAATTTTGCAAAACATGTTTTTAGCATTTGTGAAGATAATCATATATGACTTTGCCCCCTTAGGCATGTTAATATACTGTATAATATTAATTGAACCAATTTTGCATTTCTGGAATAAAGGCCTCTCGATCAGGATGTTCTGTTTGCTAAAATATTGTTTAATATTTTGCACTGGTATTCATGAATGATGTTCATCTAGCATCTATTTTAGTGATGTCTTTATGTTTTTTAGATATCTGTGTTATACTTGCTTCATGAAAAGAAGTGTTCCTTCATTCTCAAAGCTTTAAGCAATTTACAGGATATTAGGATTATTTGATTTTGAAGGTTTGGTAGCATTGTATTGTAAAAGTATGTAGGCCTTATGCGTTGTTGGAATATGTCCTTAATCACAACTTTTCCTATGGAAATTTGTCTGTTTATGCTTTCTACCGCCTATAAGGTCAATTTTGGCAATTAGTATTTCCATAGAAAAATATTTTTTACCTAAGATTTCAAGTTTATTTGTAAAGAACTCTTTCAAGTTGTTTCTTATGATTTGACAAAAAATTAATTTTCTTCTATTTCAATTTTTACTTCTCTTTTGTCATTTCCTATTCTATATATTTGTGTTATCACCTTTTTCATTCATCAACTTAGAGAGTGATTTTGCTATTTTGTCAATTCCCCACCATCATCCTTAAATATTGTAGGATTTTGATTTATTAATGAAGTCTACTATTTTTCTATTTAGTACCTCATCAATTTCTGTATTATTTTTATTATAAACTTTCTTGTGTTTTATATTCTATTTTTAAAATGAGAATCTAGTCAATTATTTTCACTCGTTACTATGTTACTGTCTATGTCTTCTTTAATCACCTTCCGGATTTTGGCACATAAAGTTAACTATTGTTATTTGGTTTGTAAATATTTTAAGTATTAAGTGAATTGTGGCTTTTAGCACTAAAGAGGACCTTGATGTGACATTATAACTTTTGACTTGAATTCTCCATCTGGTATCTAGACTGCTCTCTGCTTTCTTAATGTGTGCATCTGTATAGTATACCTTTGACTCTCCTTTCCTGTTTTAAACTCTCATATACAGCATATATTTGCGTATTTCTTGGTGAGCCAAATTGGAAATCTTTTCCTTTTAATAGGCAAGTTAAGCCCATTATATTTATTAATATAGCTGGAATTTTTCAGCTCTGTCATAATATTTTACTGTTATGAGTATTATATTATCTATGTTTCTCAATGAGATGTGGATTCATTGTGCTTTAATTGATTACACTTTTATTTTAGTTTTTCGTTAATTTTAGCAATTTTTAAAAATTTTGTTCTAGTTTTACCTGTGTACTTTTAACTTTCTTAAATTCCTTAGTCTCTGTGCCCCCCCCCCCCCTTTTTATCCCTTTGCTCTTTGGTTTATCAGTTCTCCTTGGAATACTTTAACTCCCATCTTTTGCTCATACAATTAATGAGCGTTTTCTGTTTTCTTCTTTCCTTCTCCTTTGTTTTATTATTTAATTGCATTTTTCTGCTTTGTCAAACATATAGCATCTGTAAATTAATTTTCCACCCTTGTCACAATGTTTATTTTAGTATTAGGTCTGTGTCAATATATGTTCAAAGACTCACCTTCAGTCTTCTTGCTTAGGCTTTCCAGTTTTCTCTTGATTAGTTGAAATTCTTCCTCTAATAGGTTTTTCAAGAAGATTTTATATTTTGAAACTATTTTTCTATTAACTTGATACTTAAAGGACACATTGGCTGAATACAAATTCCTTGGTTCATGCTTTCTCTCACTGTTTTCTTTTAATCAGGTATTTTACTGTTGGCTTGATTTGTATGTCACTTTTAAGAAAACTGAAATCAGCCCAACTCTTTTGCTATGTAATTTATTTAATTTCTTTTTTTCTGGAGAACTTTTGGATTTTTCTTTATCTTCCAATTGAATACTTTGCTAGGATATGTTTCAGTATTGTTAATTTTGCATACCTTTTTTGTCCAGGTACTTCATGTTCCTTTTCCAAATGCAATTTCAGGTCTTCTTTTTTTACTAGAACATTTTCTTTTGCCTTATATTGTTAAATATTGGCTCTATAACATTGTTTTGATATTCTTCATGGATTAAAATTATAGGTATGTTAATCCTAATTTGCCTACTCTGCATTCCCACATCTTTTCCTCTAACTCTTTGACTTTTCTCTTTATTTCATTTTTATTCTATTGATTTTTTTCCAATCTATTATTAAATTTTTAGTCCATTACTTTTTGTCATCTTGTAATTTTGCCCTTTTCTTCTTTATCTTTCCTAAATTCAATCAATTCTCTATTCATTCTTTCCTGTTTTATTTGTTGTTGTTTTGCTTTTTATAATTTTTGGAGGAGGAGGTTTGGTCCATTTTCACCATGTCCATTATGTTTCATTTTTCAAGATATCTTTGTAATCATTTTCACAGTTTTCTTTTTTCCAACTCTGGGAGTTCCAATCTATTATTTTTATTTAATTATTTTCAAGTTTAATGATTATCTGTTCTAGTACTCACACTTGATTTTTAAATCAATTTCAGGTATTTTATTAAATTTGAAATCTTTTCATCTATTTTCTTGAATATATTAGCCATAGTTATTTTAAATTCTCTGCCTGATAATGGCAATATCTTGGTCATTTTGAACCTCTTTCCTTTTTCTTCACTTTTTCTCTTGGTTTAGGTGAATTAGTTCAGTTTAATGGAATGTATGTTAATATTTGATTGCATACCAATAGTATATATGAAAAATAATAGATTCTAGATTATGTTATTTCTATTTAGAGAGGATTTAATTTTGTTTTAGCATCAGATTGAGTAAAAGGAAATAACCTTGATCTGGTCAAAACCAGTATATTTCCTTTTGTAAATATTTCTTTGGGAAAAGCCTTTTCACATGTCTCAACTGATAGCCCAAGGTGTATACCAGGAACGCCTCCACTTGGTGGGTCCAGACATTCATGTACTAGCTAAATCTACATATTATTTAAGATGCTTAGCAACTGATTTATATTTTGTTTCTCAGTATCTCACCATGCACATGCATATTTTAGGAATTCATAAATGCCTTGAGGGGAAGTGACATGCAGAATGTCTGATTAAATTCCCTGTGGTTTTCTTTATTCCAGGGCAGTCCCTTGCTCTCTTGATATCCCTTAACTCCAATTTTTGTCTCTTCGGTCCCATGAGAAAGCTGCAAGCTCTAGGCCATTGTGTTCTGTCCAGTCTTTACTGCTTTGCAGTGAAACAACAAATGCACCAAGGGGGAAAATAGCCAAACAATAATGTAAAGTTCTCCTCCATGAAGTTTCATTCCTTCTAGGAAAGTGTTACATAAAATCCTGGATTAGTTGCTCTGTGATTCTTTCAACTATCTGTAATTTTTAAAATAATATTATATTTCTTTTCATTGGGAGGGTTAACTTGACACTAATTGCTCATCATAAGAAGTCACAGCATCAATCTCAATGGTAAAATGCTAAAGACTTTCCCTCTAAGAGCTGCAATAAGACAAGGATGCCCACTGTCACTGCCTTTATTTAACATTGTGTTAGAAGTTGTGCTTGAGAACTTAGCCAAGAAAAAGAAATTAAAGGTATCCAAACTGGAAATGAAAAAGTAAAAATTTCACTATTTGCAGATGACATGATCCTATATGTAGAAAGCCATGAAACGTACAACAAAGCTTCGAGAGCTGATAAACAAGTTCAGTAAAGTGGCAGGATGTAAGATCAACATGCAAAAATCAGTAGCATTTCTCTACACTAATAATGAGCAATCTGAGGAGGAAAAAAAGAAAAAAATTCCATTAACAATAGCAACTAAATGAATCAAATACCTAAGAATAAACTTAACTAAGGATATAAAGAACTTGTACATAGAAAACTACACAACATTGCTAAAGGAAATTAAAGAAGACCTACACAAATCATTAAGATGTCTATCTTATCCAAATTGACTTACCTATATAATGCAGTCCCTGTAAAAATTATAACAGCATTTTTCACTAAATGAGAAATGCCAATTATAAAATTAATTTGGAAGGACAAGGGGGCCCTGAATAGCCAAAAGCACATTGAAAAAGAAAAACCAAATCGAAGGAGTCATGCTACCGGACTTTGAAGCATACACAAAGCTATAGTGGTCAAAACTGCATGGTATTGGCACAAGAATATATATCTGATAAATGGAACCTAATTGAGAGTTCTGATATAGACCCATGCATATATGGCTAACTGTAATTCAACAGGGCTACCAAGCCCACTTAACTGTGATGGAAGAGCCTCTTCAATGAATGGTGCTGGGAGAACTGGATATCCATATCCAAAAGAATGAGAGATGATTACCATCTCATGCCCTATAAAAAAATTAACTCAAGATGAATCAAAGACCTAAATATAAGAGCCAAGACCATAAGGCTCCTAAAAGATAATGTAGAGAAGCCTCTACAAGATGTTGTAGTAGGAAATAGTTTCATAAACTTTACACCCAAGCATGAGCAAGGAAAGAAAAAATGGGTAAATGGGACCTCCTCAAAATTAAAAACTTTAGTGCTTCAAAGGAGTTTGAAAAGGTAGCCTACTCAATGCGAGAAAATATGTGGAACCATTTATCCCATAAAGGTCTAATAGCCAGCATATATAAAGAAATCCTACATCTCAAAAATAAAAAGACAAATAATCCATTTTAAAAATGGGCAAGAGATTTGAATAGACAGTTTTTCAAGAGGAAATACAAATGCCTAAAAAGCACATGAAAAGATGCTCATCATCACTAGCTATTAGAGAAATGCAAATCAAAACTACAATAAGATATCGTCTTACCCCTATTAGCCTGGCCGCTATTTAAAAAAACAGAAAACTACACGTTTTGGAGATGATGTAGAAGACACTCATCCACTGCCCGTGGGAATGCAGAATGCTGTGGTCTTTATGGAGGACAGTTTGGCAGTTCTTCAGAAAGTTAACTATAGAATTGCAATGATTCAACAATGCCACTACTAGGTATATACCCAGAAGAACTGAAAGCAGGACCACAAACATATATATGCTCAGCAATGCTCATAGTGGTGTTATTCGCTATTGCCAAAAGTTGGAAGCAGCCCAAGTGTCCATAAACAGATGACTGGATAAGCAAAATGTGGTGTGTTGAGTGTATATATATATATATATACACACACACATATATATATATATATATATATATATATATACACACACAATTGAATATTACTCTGCTGTATGAAGGAATGTAGTTTTGACACACACAACAACATGGATGAATATTGAAGACCTTATGTTGAGTAAAGTAAGCCAGTCACTAAAGGACAAATATTGCATGACCTGACTGATATGCCCTAAACATATTGAGCAGACTCACAGAGATATAATCTGGAAGATAAGTTACAAGAAGAGAAAAAAGGAATAGAGAGTTATGAGCCAATGCTCAATCTGGAAGGTGGAAGGATGTGGTTTGGCAGTGGATGCCGGTAATGGTGGTGCAAGGATGTGAGTGGGGTTGATGGTGCTGGACTGTGAGGGTAAGCAGGGTTGAAGGCATGGGTTGGACTATCCATGGAACTGGGGGGAAGACTAGAAGAAGAAGCAGGTGAACTCTGGGAAGGTGGAAGTTTGTGGTTGAAAATACAATTGTGGGAATGTTCTTTGCGCAAATATGACAGGGGAGAGTCAGTGGTGCAGGGTGTCAGTGGTGGGGGCATGTGTGAGAAAGGATGCACCTGAGCCATGCTTCTATGGAATATGAATGTGTTCATTTTGTCATAGGGTGTTATCGCAGTGGGTGGAGACCCACACAATAAACAACAAAATATTAAAGTTCCATCCTGGGAAGGCCTGCTACATTCTCAAATAGAAGGGCAAGAGTCTCTTGAGTACATAGGCAGTGCCAAATAAAAGAAAACAGATTAATATATCAAGTCCTCAATATTAATGCATGTAACTACAAACCTTATTCTTGTAAAATTGAAGCTTAGCCTAATAATTACTATTGCCTCAGAGTTACCTCCTAAAAACCTCCTTGTTATGCAAATGTGGCCTCTCTCTAAGCCAAACTCTGCAAATAAAAACTCTACTTTAACCTTAGCATGGGATATGACTCCTGGGGATGAGCTTCCCTGGCACTGAGGGATTAATACCAAGCACCAGCCAGCAATGCATTTGGAAATGGACCTTGACCAATAGAGGGAAACATCAAATACAAAAGAGTTTTACTGTTTATTGTGTGATTTTTCTAACACACATATTTTCTTCTTATAATTGGGTAAAAATTGTTGACATCAGAAAACTAGAATAACTCATTCCTAGCTAAAACTTTTGACATTATAAACTTGAAAAGTAGGGCCTGTCAAGCAAATGTCCTCTGACATCATTTAACTCTCAGTATAGATAAATTTGTGAAATCCTGAGTACCATGATGTAAAGAGCAGATATTAGCATTTGTTGATTTATCAATTTAACTAAAAAGAAATTAATTATATGAGTGTTATGTTTCACTTAATTGCTTTTAACTGGTTATAAATATACTTACAAGCCTTTTGTCTTATTAATAATTTACTTTCATAAAATCATTCTTTAAATCTAGTTATAATTAGCTTTATTATTTGATATTTATTTACTACAATTCATAGTTAGTCAGACATAAATGGCAAATGGTTAAACATCTCTTCTCAGAACTCATCAGGGTATGATAAATTATTATAAAGTCTTTCAGAAATCATATGGCCTACTTTTATTTAAGAAACTTAATTGTTGGCAGTATATCAAATAACATTTTCATGCATGTATAGGTCCAGAGACTTCATTGCATACTAAACCTATTTTCAAACAATTGTATTTTTTTTAGCTTAGAATATATATATAAGGTAATAAAGCCTTTACTTGACAAAATCAAATTATGTAAATATTACAGTATGGCTTCCTAAGTGCAGATTTTTCAGTTGCAAGGAGTAAAAATAAATATTGTTTTAAAACTATATGGGCATTGTGTTTTAAAATGGCTCAGTTTTCCATTGAAGATTGCTAGCCAGGGGGCTCTGCCAGATTGGAACGTACCAAGACAGGAAGACTCTTGCTAAGCAAATAAGTAGGCAGACTCAGCTATGTGTTAGAGAAAGAGGAGTATCCTGCCAGGTTAATCAAAGTGTTTGAACTGAAAGATAACAATAAACATTAGGCCAGAAAGGAAGAGCAGATGAAGTTTAGAGAGGAGAACTGAGCATTTATTACTAAAAACATGCCACTTTAGCAAATAAATTTTCAGTCTGCAGGATGGTTTATATGCTTCATCTCATTTACTTTATCCTTGTAAAATTTCCTGTGAGAGGTATGGCAGATTACCTTCTTGGAAGGTTTAAATTTTCTTTCTTGTACACTTGTGTACTAACTAACTAGCTGGGAAAACATGAATGGTTATATATAAAACTCAATAAATGAGGTCCATGGTGGTGTATATAAACATGCTCTGAGAATTAGGTCCAAAGATATGTCACACTAGAGCCAACTGTAAACAACCTGAATTCCTGTCTTTCAGGAATGTTGTTAACAGGGAGTTCTGAACAAATATTTATTAAGCCTCTCACACAAGCCAGTAGATGGTTTACATACATTATCTTCTTTAGTCCTCATAACTACACTTCAAATTCTAGTGTTTGCTGAAGCTGGCTCATAATGTTTTGAAGAACCACTTAGTATATAGTTCCCACTCTACATTCTATAATGTCAAACTGGGAGCTGAAATTAGCCATTGTGGGAGTATTGACATCATAAAAACCAGCAAAAGCTATAAACCAAGGATTTTCCCCCATCCCAGAAGAAGGTTGTTAAACATTTAGCTGCACACCAGTAATGCACATCTGCATTACATGGGAATACATACTAGTTAGTCTCTAATATCCATTTTGACTCTAAAATTCTATAATTATTTCAGGTCATTTTATCTGGTAATTTTTCTTGAATTAACTTCCATAAATTTTGTGATTTAGATATTTTTAACATTTCCAAGTTGTCTAGTAGAGTGTTTTTAGTCATAAACTTTAAATTTTAGTTATGTGATTGATTTGTAAGCTGAAAAAGGCATTTGTGCTTTTTTTAATGGCCAGGTTTCTGCCTTCATGATGAGGAATGTTTTGTGATTGAAATGGCAAAGTATGATGAGTTATTAAGGTTTATTTAAAACTGATTTATTTAAAGCTAACTCTGATAATATCTTTGACTATTCTTTGTTTTGGTATTTTGCAGTGAGGCCTACGGTAATTGAAACTGATGTTTATGTAAACAGCATTGGACCAGTTGATCCCATAAATATGGTGAGTGATGAGCATTAAAAATAGCTATCCAGGGAGGAGAGTGGCTCAAGTGGTTGAGTACCTGCTTCCCACACGGGAGGTCCTGGATTCGGTCTCTGGTGCCTCTTAAAAACAAAAAAACAAACAACAAGCAAACAAATGAAAAAACCAACGCAGGGGAGCTGATGTGGCACAGTGGTTGAGCAATGGCTTTCCACATAACAGGTTAAGAGGTTCCAGGTCAATCCCTGGCACTGGAACCTCAAAAAAAAAAGTTATCTAGCATACAGTTACTGAAAATACACCTGAAAGAATTGAATAAATATGTGGATATTTGGTCAATTTCTGACAGCTAATTCTGAATGCATGCATGCCAACAGGTGTAATCACTGTCAGATATTAGGTGCTGCAACTAGAGTATACCCATATCTGGGAACTTAGAGCCTGTTATTCCAATGTGATATGTTTGGTAGGACCTATCACCCATTCCATCAAAAGTGGGTGCCTGAAGACTTCTGGAAGTTGATAAACAGAAGGCTTGAGAGAAAATTTATCAGGGAAGGAAAAGGACTGGCTGGCAGAGGTAGCAGTATGCACAAAAGCACAGAGAAATGAAGCAGCCTATTAAGATCAGGAAAACTTCAAGGAATTTGATGCCATTGGAATATAAAGTGCAAGGTAGGGAATTGAGACCAAAAAGACATTTGGTCTTTTTGGATAGCCTCGTAACCCATAATGGGGCGCTTGTATTATATCCTCTTGGATAAGAGAAATGACTAGAGGCTGTTAATGGGAGTGTCCATAGACTAACTTATCTTTTCAATAGATCACTCTTAGAGCAGTATAGAAGATGGATGTGAGAGACCAAATCCACGGTTAGAAAGACAAGGTAAGAGGTTGTTGAATTAATCTGGGCAATGGATCTTAAGAGCCTTACCTAGTGTAGTAGCAATTGAGTTGGAAAAAACAATAGTACATTTAAGAAATACTAGGTGAAATTTTCAGATTTGGTGATCTATTGGTTGTGACTAAGTTGACTCCAAGGTTTACAGTTGGAAAGATTTTGCAGATGGTAAATCACTATTTGAGGTAAGGCATGTACAAGGATGTATTAGAAATGCTAATGGGGGCAATCAGGAGGAGCTGTCCGTCCGTGATTTGGTTATAAAAACCTGCTTTTAAGGCAAGAAGTGAAGACTGACTATAAATGTGTGTTTGGATGGAAAGAGGAATGAGCAATATATGAAATAGTTTATAATCGCAAGACTACATGAGCTCATCTAAGGGAAGGGGCAGGTTCAAATGAGCAGAAATCTACAGACCAGGTGGTATAATAATATCAATGAGCATAAGATACAGATGGAAGAAGAGAAATACACGAACATTTCATAATCAGGAACAATCAGAGGCATGGAAGAAGAAGCAGAAAAAATGGTATTTTATAATCTGAGGGATTAACGAGGATGACCAAGGAAGGAATAACCATAAATTTCAAATGTCTATGAGAAGTCTGATAATTAAGTGGATTAAATTGAGACCATTGGCCTTGGCAATTAGGTGGTACTGGTTATCTCAAGTAGATGAACTTCAGTGGAATGGTGAAGGTAAGAAAGAGATAACAGCTGGAATTCATGTCCTTCTTCCATCCTCATAATTGGCATACCCATACCCAAACTTCTTGCCACAGAGCCCTGAAGAAACATATGTGTTCTGAGGAGATAGTAATGTGATAATGTACTGATTTTAGGGTGATGGGGAGTTAGTGGAAGTATGGGTTTAATTTTATAAACTATTATTTTGAGAAATTTGGCTTAGAAGAGAATGTAATAAGAGAATGAGTGGTAGAGAGGCTAGAGAGAAAGAATAAGAGATATAAGAGAGGAAGATAGAATGTGAGAAAATTTCAAGGAGGGCCATTTAAGATGGAAAAATGATAAAGTGTGGTATGGTAAATTATATTTTACCTTTTATGTATGGGATAAATAATCTTGTATTGCTCTTTAAAGAACATAATTAATACCACCAATATTACCAATAGACATTATTAAAATTATACTCTAATTGTTCTGTTCCAAACACCAATAATCCCATTTTTGCAACTCAGACTCCTGGGTCTTAATCAATAGCCTCAATAACCTATTATATTTGTCGCCTTTGCTTTTGCCATTTAAAGATAATTCTGTAACACTTTATTGCTTTTCCCTCTTAGCTCATTTGTTCAATATAGTCACAACCAAATCATCTCTTTATGTAGGCTTTAACTTTATGCCTGGAGAACCATCACAATATGCTTAGAATTTCCTGTGTCTGCTTATTCCTATACTACCATAGCCATGTTCAGTTTTTAGTTTTTCCTTACCAATAAGCTATTTATATAACTATCTAACTTTCATAGCATTTGGGCCATACCATAACTGGTATCTTTGCTATCTTAATTCAAATGAATATGAACTAGCTTTGGATAAACTAAATTTGGGAGGCTGGTAGAAAATCCTAGTGGACTGGCCTAGACATTCCTCTGAAATTATGGGCTAAGGCTCAGGGGAAAGTCAAGGCTAGAGCCAAATATTTTGACAGGAATTAGCTAAACCTTTGCAAGATTGGAAAAACAATGTTAAAGTGCAGAGAAAAGAAGTGAACGATTGAATATTAAACCTTAGGGAACACATGCATTTAAGGACCTGAAAGATGAAGGTGACGTAGATGAAATGAAGAGAAAGCAGTGCCACAGAACACAGAAACCAAAGTAAGAGGAAGCTTCTAGGAGGTTTTTTTTTTTGTTTTTTTTTTAATTAATTATTTTTATTTTAGGATTAGCTCTGGCTCAGAACTAATTCCTATACTGCCAGTTGAATTTGCAAAGATAAAACAGTCTATATACATGTGTGTATAAATTTAACATTATGAAAATACAAGATTTCATAAAATAATACATGACTAAAATGTTTATTTTCTCTTCTTTAGGAGACTTCTGTAGTGTTCAGTCTCTGGCCAAGGTTTAGAGAAGATAAGTCTGTTTGAGCATATGGAAATATCTATATTTCACTGAATCTGATATGTTTTCTTGGCTATTGTTTTCAATTTGCATGAATTCATTAAAGAAAAAATGTGGTTTTTAAAATAAAGAGAAATAGGATTTAAGGCTGTATTACTATTCCAGAAACACTTTGACAGGAATAGCTATCAAGAGACTTCTAAAACATCTTCCTATATAAAAGATCTATGGTATTAAACATTTACTTTTTCCATCGGGGCAAATTAAATATTTGTGACCTTGAGATAGTAAAAAAATAAAAGTTAACTAAATGGGATTGCTTTTGAAACTAGTGAAACTAAAGTACATTCAGAAAACAAATTTCAACTTTGGTAGTGTTTAATACAAGGAAGCAGAGTCATATAGGGCTTAAAAAAGTAGCAGCCCACTTAGGAGACTATTTTAACTTTTAGCTCCAATGCAGGCACATTAGAATTCAGTTTTCTTAAAATGAGCAAAATTGCTTTGAATGTGAATGTAATCAATCAAGTAAATTTGCTTATAATCAAGCAAGCAAGGTGGCAGGTTTTTTCCCTTTTTTAACTACTCATAAAATTTAAGTCACTGGTAAGAAATAAAATTAAAGTATCGGTTTAACTATTTTATTTTTAAAAACGTTAGCCAAAATTTGGTTTGCTGCAAAAGGGTTGTTTCTTTTCAATCTTTGCTACATAAAATAGCATCTCTGCAGATGATTGATAACACTTAGAACATTATTCTACAATAAGATATGCTTTTCTTTCTCTTTTTCTTTTCAGGGTTAGATTAATAACTTCATTCTTGGTACCACTTTCAAAAACAGTCTATATGTTCAACTTTTTCAGATCCCATATTAGATCTTCAATAATTACATGTTGAATGAATGAATAAATCAGCTGAAAAATAAATTCTTGCCATAGTTTCCATTTTGAGATTTTACGGTCAAAACAAATAATAGATGCACTAATGAAGACTGGAAAAATAGAGTTCCTTGGAGAAAGGTTATTTGATTTTATGTATGCTCTGTTTAAAACTATCTTAAATCTAAACAGATAAAAAAAATATAGAATCAGAAATGAGGCAATAAAATGTTAATAGGGGTATATTAGACTGGAATTGAAGATATGTTTACCTTTTATTTTTCAGGTTTGGAAAGGCTTATGAGATTTTATTTTTTTGAGTAGAAATTTGTATTTGAATGCCTTATTATAATAAAATAATAGTAGCTTACCATTCTGCAACAATTTACAGCATTGTAGCAATTCTTCAAATTAAGTCAAGATCAATGAGAGATCTATAGAATCCAAGATGATATTATGGGTGGACTAATAGGAGGCCAAACACAAGGTTGGTAAGCACAGATTGAAAATTCCAGGTCTAACTTGGACTTGGGTTTGCTTACAGAGACTGGTAGACCTTTATATATTCTAATATTAAGAGATTACCAATATGGGGACTTTGAAAATAGGAGGCAAGAGAGAAACAACTTATAGAAACTGCTCAAAAACAAGATCCTAGTTCATGTCTGGGGAACTTAATATATATACCATTTTAATAGCAAGAATATATCACACTGTCCTAGAATATGGCTCTGTAGCTGGATAGGTTCCTCCTGCTTGAAACTGTAATTGGTCTTGGTAATGGATACAGTGCTGAGGTACAAGGACATCAGTTATGAGGAGGAGAACGGAAAAGTAGCTGGTAAACAAGCTGAGTTATACTCCAAAATAACTACCAGTGGGAGTTGACTACAAGGAGGTGGGCAGTATACAAACAGGATTAAGTAAATTTAGCAAAATTCAGGATGCTTTCTTTCTGGCTGGTATAGAAATATTTAACAAAAATGCCAATTTTCAGACTCTTAACAGAAAAGGAAAATCATTCCTTACAAAAGAAAAATACTTCTTAAACAAAAGTACATGGCGAACTACAAAAGTAATAAACTATTGAATGGAAATAAGGAATTTTCTCAGCAATCAAATTTTGTTCCGCTCATTTAAGGGGAATGGTTAAGTTTTCAACGGTGTACTTACTGTGTGTGTGTGTGTACCTTTGTGTGCATGCAAGTTAATTTGTTTGAAAGTGGTGAGAAACGATTTTCAAGTCTTTTTTTTTTTTTTTTACTTTATCTTGTCTTATCAAAAATATTTTGATAATAAAATATGCAGACATAATTTGTGTTTAAATACATTGAGAGCATTAGTGCTGATAGAAAAGTTTTTCTCCATGATTTTTTCTATTGCAGAGAACACATTGCTCCAAGATGGTTCATGCAATTGGTTTAAGTGTTCAAAAGGTTGATATGTCTGTCTGTTGGTCTGTTTCTCTTCCTCTTTTATATAGGCTGCTTCTGGATTTCAGGAAATAAAGTCTTAGGCAGAGCTTCTACATACCAAAGAAAGCCTGTTTATTCCATTTACTATTTTAACATAAAATAATCACTCCTTGCCAGGTACATTAAGTTGAGGAATTGTGAAACAGCAAAAACATGGAAACAAGATATTTTTCCTATCTAGATTATTGATGTGAATATGCTAATGGAGGGAAGAAAAAGGGTATGATGATGATATGGTGAACTGAAGTATTTGAAGAAATGCATTTATATTTAAAATTTTTAAGTTTATTTTTCTTGTTTGTACAATATTTTAAAATTCTCTTGTCACCATAGTTTTAATTTCCTTGCTTCTGCATTTTATGTTAGCATGCTCACACACACACACACACACATATATATATAATTATACTTTGGTATCAGATACTCGAAAATCTATTTTCCATAGCTCCTATACTTTAAAAATATAAAACTTTTACAGTGCCTTTTTAATTCAAAATTATCAGGTATAAAATAAAATAATTTTAATGAATGAGAGGAATTAGAAATATCCAAAACTCATTAAAAGAGTTTTATTATTTCTTGAGCTTTGTGCACATTTTATTATTTTTATTTTTTGGTTTTGTTTGCTTTATATTTCTTTACTATCTATATTGTAATAGTTGATACCTTGGCTAGTAAGTTAGAAAAGATGTGTAACGATGTCCTTTTTCCTTCAGAAAAGCATAAAATCTATTGGAGGGGAGCAGATATAGCTCAAGTGGTTGAGCACCTGCTTCCCATGTATGAGGTCCTTCCATCCCCAGTACCTCCTAAAAAAAATATTGGGGAAGGTGGCCAAAAATAGTGCAAATGAGATCAAGACAGAAGAAGAAGTATCAAGAAAAATGCTTTATATGAGCACACATGTATTTTAAGTGGCAAAGGTGACCCTGATGCTATTTTCTTTCCTAAAAAATAGTTAATATTTTCTTATTTTGAGAGAAATACATATTCAATGTGGAAAAAATTAGAAATTTGCCTTGGGAAAAAGAAAGAAAATTAAAATATTCTAGAATATTATCTAGTAGTTATCATTGTTGCTATCATTTTAATAATTTTTAAACTTAAGTAGTTTTACAAAATGCTAAAATCAAATACATACCATTTTATAATATTTTGTCTTTTGACTCATTTTATCATAACTGTCATTCCACTTACTTTTAAAAATGTTGCATAATATTAAGGGGTATATTCACACCATAATAGATTTAATATGATTTAATATGCCACTATCTAACATTTGGGATGTTTCCAAATTGTTGTGATTAAGAATAATGACTATAATTAAAATTTTCTTAGCTTCTTATGAGGTGTGTGTACACATATCTTTATGAGACTTCTTGTATAGTTCTGTCAGCTTTTAGAAGTTTTAGAAGTTTCTATTGTCAATCTTTTTCTAATGATATGCTTCCAAGTAGAGAGTCCTAGTTTAGTTACATTTTTGTGTCCTTTATGGATTAGTAACATTTAGAAAACTACTGAATGAACCAATACAGATTGGAAATTCTGACCTCAGGCCGGGATTGAGGGAGGAAGTTCTGGCAGGTGTCTAGGCCAGTTTGAGGAGGGCCTAGGTAATGTGTTTCAGCTCATAACTTTCACGGGTGTGCTTAAAATTGGATTTTATCCTTGCTATCAAACTAGCTTCTCCAAGTCACTATTTCATTTATCATATGTTATAGGTGATTCAAACAAACCTTCAAAATACTTCATTTTAATCCATTTGTTTAAAATTGAATTACTTGGGTTATATAATACCTTCCAAGGGCTTTCAATGCTGAATTCAAAATTATTGAGCAACTACTTTGTTTTATTTCTTAATAAAAAATGCATGCATAGGAAGAGAATGACACATGTTAATGCTTGGCTAATAAAATAAAAACTCAGGAAGACAATAAATATATAAGAAAAAACAGTTCAGCACATATGATAGTACTTCATCATAGTCTAAGATAACTTCACAGAGTTAATATTTTGCCATTTTAGAAGATTACTTTCTAAAATTATGTAAAGGTACATACATTAGTTGAGTGAGCTTAAAAAAAATTTCCTTAAAAACACACACATGCACACACATACATATATTCTCATGTTTAATATGTAGAGCTAGTATTTAAAGAGATGGCAGCCTATGTGGCTTAGTTAGATGAATTCTAGGCAAATCTTCTTATCTAGAAATATTAATTACAAAATTCATTGAAATATACTATAATTCTGCCAGTAGATATCAATTACTTTGGGTAACTGAGGCTTTTAGTTTCTGTTCCTTCCCCACCTCTCTCCCTTCCTCCCTTCCCCTTCTTTCCTTCCTTCCTTCCTTCCTTTCTTCTTTCCTTCCTTCCTTCCTTCCTTCCTTCCTTCCTTCCTTCCTTCCTTCCTTCCTTCCTTCCCTCCTTCCTTCTTTCTGGCCTTCTTTTTTTCTCTCTGTCCATACTCCCTCCCTCCCTCTAGCTCTCCCTCCTTCCCTCCCTCCCTCCCCCCCTTTCCTTCCTTCTTTCTGTTAAAAGCCTATTGGATATAAAAACTTGAGGAAAAGATCGAATCTTAAGCAAAAGTTATCCAAACCTCTAGTACCAAAGCTATATATATTTTAAAAATTGACATTATTTACTTAAAACAGCATCCAAAATCTCAGGCATCACTCCAGGAAATTTTGCTTCAGTAATTAAGGACAGGGTGCTGAAATTAGAATTTTGATAAAGCTCTTCAGAGAATCCTAATCAACTAGTTTGGAGTCACTGGCTTAAGCCATTTCAACTATAAATTCAAAAGAAATTAGGTGGGATGAAAGGAGAGTAGCACAGATACCTATAGATTGGAAGCAAGAATTTTTATGAGTAAGGGTCATTAGGAGACACCAAGTCCATTTTAGCCTTTACCTCTGTTCATGTTTAGGATATTTTTAAACAGTTAATTTCTAACATTTTTATAATGTTCTCATGATCCCAGAGCCTTAGCACTGTCATAGGGATGATCTTACCTAGTGTCAATATTTTTCCAATGACAAAGTTTAAGTGATTTGGTCAGCATCATACTTTATTCAATCACAGAATTCACAACATGTCGTGATTTCCTGACTCCATCAAACCAACCTTCTTTACACTGCACCATGACATTGCACTACAACACAAACTTTGCAGTCAATATCCATTTCCTTGATTATGTAAAAAGTATTTGAAAATTATGTATATAATTGAAAGACATTGGCAAGCAGATGTAGCTCAAGTGGTTGAGTGCCTTCTTCCCATGTACGAGGGAGGTCCTGGGTTTAATCCCAGTACCTCCAAAAATAATAATACTTTTTAAAAAGAGACAATTTCTTTTGGCCTTATTCACTGTGTTACTTATATTTTTCAATATAGAAAGACTTTAAATAATATAAAAAAGTTTTAGGCCTTAGATTTGCAATGGATTTCAAGGAATGTGAGTTAGTTGGCAGTATAAATAGACTGTTACAGAGAGAAAACTTGTTTAGATGTCTTTACTTTTGAAAGATACTTTTTTGGTACAGTGAAAATTGTGCAAATTGTGTGGTAAGCTTTGTATTTCTGGTAGGAGCACTCAGCTTTGCACAAAAGGATTCAAACTACTAAGGTAAACACATGAAGTGAATGCTTCCAACAGCAGTGCAAACAATGCTTCCTAGCAGCACACTGACAATGTGGGAGAGCTCTTCATTTTCTGCATTAAGAATAAGGACTGTGGTAAGAATTCTATCAAGTTGCAATAATATAAATAATTTAAAATATGAATTACGTAAACTCCAAATATAGCATTTCCAAATATGTTTTTTTATGCTTCCTTCTTCAGCCTAATTCAGACAGCAAGAAATGCCTTTTTAATACTGTGTGATTTCAGATGCAGAAACACTTTTTCCACTCAGATCGGGAATCAATCTATGGTAAATGCTGCACAAGTGGACGGAAAGTACATGGCCTATCGGTGCTTGCATACGTTTAAATTATGGGGCTCCACCAAAATATATCACTATTAAAACCATGTAAGGGCGATGCAAGCGGCGCTCTGCTAGAGCCGTGCTGGCTTGGAATATTCTGAACTGCAACCCAAGGAAGTGAAACATTAGTTCCAAGAAGACCGTAATTCTCTTAAGAATAGTTTGGCTATTGGCCACGAGGTTAGGAAAACCTAAAAGGGGTTTTTCTTGGAGCTCGAACAAAGGAAAACCCTACTAGAACCAGAGCAAAACAGCACGGGCAAAAACAGAAATGGGAGAATGGTTGCTCGATTTGAATTCAAGCTTGAGTAAGTTGAGAAGAAGCTTGGGTGAGAAACCTTGTAAATGTACTGAGTGTGGAAAGAGTTTCAGTCAGAGTTCAACTCTTTTTCAACACCAGAAAATCCATACTGGAAAGAAATCCCAGAAAAGGGTTGATTGTGGGAAAAGTTTCTTTCAGAGTTCTACTCTCATTCATCATCCACTGACCAATACTGGGGAAAACACTTTTAAATGTGATGAGTGTGGAGAAAGGTTTCAACAGAGATCAAATCTCATTCAGCACCAGGGAATTGATACTGGAGGAAAAGGCTATCAGTGCCTTGAGCGTGGCAGGTATTTCAGCCAGAGTTTCCACCTCATTCAACACTAGAGACCCTAAATGGGAGAAGCCCTACCAGTGCAGCGAATATGGCAAGTGCTTCAGCCAGAGCTTTCATCCTAAGCAGCTCGCGAAGGTGCACACGGCAGAGAAGCCTCGTAAATCCCCGCGAAAAATTATTAAGGCAAAAACTCACTATCATCCTGGAAAGCTGGTACAGGAAGGAAGTCCGTGGCTGATCTCCACGAAGTAAAAGCACTGTTTCAGCCCTCTTAAAAAAGAAAAGGAAAAAAGTTAATCTTTTAGAACTGGTGATGTTTTATAGAAGACTTAAATATTGCATTATTTTCTAGCATGGATACACTGGGAGTTCAATGACATTAATGGTTTAAAAAAAAACTACCTGAGTCCAGCTGTCCTCATTTTTTTTTCTTTAAATGTGACTTGGAGCAAAGAGAACTGAAAAAATGTTTTGAGTGAATATAAGATCCCTTGACCTGATTTGAAATTTCTTCCCACCTCATTTTGGCAAATACCATCATGTACTGATGACACATGTAAGAGAGTGCAGGAATGTGCCAATGATTCCTCAATTTTAGTAATTTCTGTAGAAGGAGTAATTAAATAAAAGGGAGAGGAGATTAATTCCATTAGTTCTGGAGTTCTTAGCTTCTTTGTAAAATTTTGTAGTGTATTAACCAATAGTTTATAAGTATGAATTGGAAATCCAAGTTATTAAAAACGTATTAAAGTTCATAGGTTTTCAATCAACAGGGTTCATTGCTCTCCATTAGCTTTCTTTTGTTTCTTCCTTTCTGCTTATGGGCAATTATTAACTAAAGGATTAGAATTTCCCTGTTTTTCATCAAATTCTTAGTAAGAGATACCATAGAAGACAAAGTGAGAACTGAATTACACCACAAGTCTCCTATTCTTCCTAACTCAGTTCTTTGTGGTGGTTTTACTGCTGTCACTTGTTTTCCGGCAGTTGGGATGGATTGTTGTTAAGCCATTCCCATGCCCTTAACCTCTTTTGGTATTATATTGTGCTATGGCAAACTGGGCCAACCTTTTAGATTTACATGGATAAATAATTACACCATATTTTACTAGCAAAATCTCAGCTTGCTTCCTGCTGATTAAAAATCTACAATTTATACAAAATCTTTAATTTACCCCTGCCTTTCCTTGTGAGAACTTTAAATAACCCCAGTTATCTTAAACAAATGTTTGGTCATCAGCAAAAGTCATTTAATTCAAGTGTCAGTGCACTGTAGTGCCTTTGAAGTCTAAGTTAACTTTTTTTGGCATTACAGGAATTAAGTCTAGCAAACCTCCTTAACTTTCATCAGAACAGTGTAAAGTTTGGGATATTCTGATCAGCTGGCAGCTTGGGAATTAATTTCTATTGAGGGCTGAAGTTCTGATTTTTTTTGTATCTTTTATAATCATATTAGTTCCTGTTATATTAATGACATTATACATAAAAATAAAGAATTGAATATTTTGCATTTAAAAGCATGCTAAGGATTTAACTGTGATGGATACTTGTTATTCAGGTGAAGGCTCTGCTTCCCAGAGATGCCCCATAGCAATGACACAAATGTATCAAATAAAATATATGATGAGAGAAAGGCAAATACAAATTAAGTGATCAAAACTGATAATTGTGAAAATATTGAATTCTATATACTCTAGCTTACAAATTTGTGTCTCACATGGATAATCTGGGGTATAGACCTAGTATATGATTTACCACCAACTTTGATTTGGCACACTGTTCTATTCTGACCATGCAATAGTTTGGGGAGAGACTAGCCCTATGTTTGGGAAGACCAGATTAAGACAAATTAAATTTTATGAAGAAATTACACAGCTACATTTATTGCTTGGGCAGATTTTGTATTTTGTGTGAAGTTTCTCCTATTACTAGAAATATAATAATATTGAATTAACATTGCTTTAAAATATGAGATTCAGTGCATCATTGCAAAGCTGATGATGAAGTAGGATGACTACCCTATGTACACTTCCATCAAATATGGTTTGATTTGATTGAGCTATAAAATCTGGATGGCTCACTTCTTCACTAATGCTGTTCTGTCAGCTAAATTGCAAGAAGATTCAGCAAATCACACAATGTACACTAGATCTCAATTGTTAAATGCACTTTTCTTTATCTCAAAATTTTCATCCCAAAAGCAGTTGAATTTGTGGTTCTGAGTAAATGGAAGCTCTTTTAATGTTCTCTTTGCTTATTTATTATGCAGATAATAATAACTTCTAAATAGGAACAAGAAGTACAAGAACATAGTTGGATCATTTTCTGAAATTATACTAATACAAATGAGTAAATGAAATCAGATTTTTCTATTACATATAAAATGGTGCAAATTTTAATGGTCTTATTTCAGTGAGGCATTTATTAGGAATTAGCAATTTAAAAGTACTTGGAAGTATTACCCTCTGCAAAGGGTATGGGAAGGATGGATGATCAAGACATATGCTCTATATCTTTCTCTCCTTGATCCTAGATTGAGAGAACAATTGTAAGTAGAGTAATTTTCACATTTCCCCAAAACTCTGCTTAGGAGAACTTAACCTCTTGGAAACTTATAACGTTTCCAAGAGTGATCAGCACTTTTAGATAAGGCTATTTCTCAGGAAGTTCTTGTAAACTGATAAGCTGATTTGCAGCTTCAGAAACTCACCCCTAGGTAAACTAATGCCTTGTTCCACCTTTAATGCTCTTGAAGCCACGTATACTTTACATTGTAACATGAGGTTCTAGCTATCGAACGATGACCAACATTGGATTTTGGTCACATCATAGTCCAGCCTGATATTTAAGCCTCTTCCTTCATATTAACTTTCATACAAACTAAGCACACAATCCTGGCACAATATATTGATTAAATACTCTTTAAAGACTATGCCATAAAATGAGTGTGAGCTTTTAGCAGTATGGTATTGTTTATAAATTCCAAAAATAGATACTGGATTATGTTTGTAAACTGGTATGTTTCTTTGGGCACATTATATTGTATTAGATTCAGAGGTTTCACTTAGTTGATTAAATAATAATTGAGGCTTTGATTGGGCTACATTAGTAGGACGCTGTGTCCCTGCCCCCTTGGTGGGGAGGAACTCACAGAGAAAACTACACAGCAGAGGAGTTAGTAGGAGTTTTAATGCTGGAGCCCTGGGAAGTAAATACACAGAGAAGCAGATATGTGAGGAAGGAGAGAAGCCTCCATTAGACACGGCAGAGCCCCAAGGAAGAGAGACGAAACATTTGCTTGATAGTTTACAGCTGGCTTGTGGAGAGAGCAAAGCAGCTGAGCCTGGAAAGAAACGAGCCCCAGGAGAGAAACAGCCCTAGGAGAGAGGTGAGACGTATCACAGCCTAGAGCTGATAGTGGAAGAAGCTGGGACAAGGAACCTTAAGGGAAAAAGGAAGCCTGAACCCTTGCAGATAGTAGCTATCTTTCTCCAACAGGTGGCAACAGACTTTGCTGAGAGACGTGATTTACGCTCTATGACCTGGTAACTGTAAGCTTCTACGCCAAATAAATACCCTTTATAAAAGCCAACAGATTTCCAGTATTTTGCATCATCACCCCTTTGGCTGACTAATATAGAGCCTTCTTTCTATGATCATT
Source organism: Tolypeutes matacus (assembly GCA_026826555.1). Classification (NCBI taxonomy): domain Eukaryota; kingdom Metazoa; phylum Chordata; class Mammalia; order Cingulata; family Chlamyphoridae; genus Tolypeutes; species Tolypeutes matacus. Next base: position 17,069,145 of record JAKSZT010038599.1, on the reverse strand, counting down.
TGCGATTACAACCAGAACTTGTCATTAATATAGGTTAGTCCATTAAACTGAATGGTTAGTCATTTGTGTCAGGTGAAGAGACTGCTTATTTAAACCACAAGAGAAAAGACATCTGGCCTGAGAAGGAGAAGATCAGAATAAGGATTGTAGATAACTATAGTGAAGCTGTCTAGGTATTTTCTATAAGGTTTGGAAGGCGGTATTATACCAATGATATTTTATATGTGTTCACTGTTCCTACTAAGTGTATGCTCATATTACATACCACTTCCTCACTATTACTCAGTAGGATGGTGAAGGATCCATAGCATAAATATGCTTCATTGTTACATATTATAGGATGTGGTTGGCATTATGACTGAGTTTGAATTGTCTGCACAGGTTGTGGCTCTGGGATTTATAAGGCTTACATGACGGTAAAGTAGTTTTCTGCCTATTTGATTCTGTACCATATAATACTAAGCATACAATTTCAAGCATCTCCCTCTCTAAATGACTCTGGAAACCTCATGGTAACCAAGAGCACATGAAGAGGGCTCATGCTGCAAGTCCTTCATGGCTTCACATGCAAAATGACCAACATGCAATAGATAGTAAATAAAGAGGTAATTATTGATTGATAATACAGTGCATCATTATACAGAGAAATCATCCACTGTAATAAATCTATATAGCTTAATCCATTTATAAAGCATACATCTCATCTCAATTACATAATTTTTATGCCCTTTCAGGAGTTTAAATAATTATTAATATGTATGCTTTTCCAAACTGCTGTATTGTTTATCCAAAATAGATAAAATGAGGATCCCTCTCAATTTACTATTCTGACTGAAAACTAGGAGATGATCCAACATCTTTTATGACAAATTGACTCCTAATTTGTTAACTTTTTTTTCTTTCTGATATTTCTTCTGTTCTTCATTCATTAGTCAAAGGTAAACTGGCCAGTTAATATCATATCAAGCATAACATCATTGCAAGCAAATACTTTCTCACCATAAATATCTCATTTAATACCTCAGATTTTTCAATTTAGTTTTCTTCTTTCTCTTTTAATATCAAAGTTACACATATGTTACACAAAGTTACACATATATTCACCTCCTTTCCTTCATGGCATCAATTATCATCATATTCTTATTGATTAATTTTATCAAACAAATTTTACTGCTTATGACAGGCATTTTGTCATCATACAAAAGTAGATGGTTTCTAATCATCTACCCCTTAAACATCTGTATAACCATAAAATTTCCTATTTATAGTCACTTGCTGATTATGGAAAGAGACTTGGTCCCAATCTTAGCACTCATCAGGTCTCACTAGGACTAATAATTTGTGCAGTTATTATGGATGTGAACTTGTGTTTCACCTGCCGTGGTTCAATTTCCACATCAGGTACTTATAAACACTGTAGTGTGGGAAAAATGATTTTACCTCTCTGCTACCCAATAAATGTTACTGAAAAATAAAGATCATGGTAGCAACCCTTTCAGTTACCAACCTCTAAATAGATATACTTGAAATATAATTGAAATACTTGAGTATATTCAAGGGCAGGGACTTCCAGTTTGTAGTAAATATTTAGTAACAGTATATATGCAAAACTCTTAGCACAGTGTTTGGCCCACTGTAAGTGCCCAAGAAAGATTTGTTTCTTATTAAAACATTTGGAAAAATGTACCTAAATACTTGGGATTAATTTTTCTGACCAAAGACAATATATGGCTTGGATAATTTGGTGAAAATTTGCTACTTGATCTTGTACTTATTTGTAATTTCCTTGTTATTAAGCACTTATAAAAATCATAAATAATTAATATAATGTCACATTAAAATAATTTACTTTTATATTTAATGGACATATCCTACATACTAGAAAGGTGACTAAAATTTACCTTTAAAAGAATAAAATCACTGAGAACAACAGTAATTAATGGAAATCTTGAATTTTGTTTTATACAACTCATATTGACAAGTAAAAAAGAATGACTAATAAAATGGCTTTTTTCCCACAAAAAGATTGAGTGGAAGTGGTTTTAACTTTATAATTTATAAATTCAAACTTTTGAGGAAAACATCTAAACTAGTGAGTGGTTCAACAAATATAAAATATTCTTTTTTTTTTTCTTTTAGGAATATACAATAGACATAATTTTTGCCCAAACCTGGTTTGATAGTCGATTAAAATTCAATAGTACCATGAAAGTTCTTATGCTTAATAGCAATATGGTTGGAAAAATTTGGATTCCCGACACTTTCTTCAGAAACTCAAGAAAATCTGATGCTCACTGGATAACAACTCCTAATCGTCTCCTTCGAATTTGGAATGATGGACGAGTTCTATATACTCTAAGGTAAAATTGTTTTAAAAAAATTGTAGTTGCCCAATTGTTTTTTCCATACTAATATTTAATTAGGTCCTAAGTTTTTGTTTTTGTTTTTTTTTCAAAATTTCAAAGAAATCAATGTGGAGTAATTTTCATACACTAAAATCCAAAATGGTGAACTATTTGGAGACATATTTTTAAGACATATTTCATAGTACGTGAAAAGAACTAGAAGTAGAGAGAAAAATCTTTTGATTCCCCCACCCCCAAAAAAGCAGAAGAGGTTGCGACATAAACACCATGTGTTTTGCTCTATAATGGAAGGATGGGCAGAGATATTCTTTAGGAATTTATAGTTGTATAATACTCTGTTTTTTATAGTGGTCTTAAGAAGGAATCAAATGAAGTTTGATATGTAAAATTCAAATTATTTAATTCATTGTCAGGAAAATCTCTGCATATTAAAAGCAACCAAGTGAAAAAATGTTCATGATGAATTAAAAGAAAACATGAGCTTGCTAAATATGTGTACTCTGTTACTCTGTGTGTATGCATGTGTGTGCCTGCACATATGTATTTGTTGGGACCCTGAAGTGTAAACACAGAAGTGATAAGGAAATTTATGCAGAGGTGGCTTAGTTGGCTAAAGAAGAAAAATGTTAGAATTTCCTTATTCATGAATATTATGTTATCTTTTAAGCCATTGAGAGCTTAGAATTATTATTTCTAATACATAGCAGTTCATTATTGCAGGCCATAGCTATTTTTTTTGCAGTTTGCAAATCAAAAAAGGTTTTATGTGATTCAGAGAAAAAGGTTACGTTACATATACCCATTTAAATAATAAGTCAAAGTCTGTTACGTAAAACATAATTATGAAACATTTTCAATTTTATTATTGAAACTACTTAAAAGGCTCAAACTCAAAAGAAAAAAAAAAAGATCAAGTGAAATTGCTCAGGCAATAAAGTGCACTGATGATTGAAATTATTTCTCCTTATCTAATACTCATTTAATTTTCTATCTAAATAGATTGACAATTAATGCAGAATGTTACCTTCAACTTCATAACTTTCCTATGGATGAACATTCCTGTCCACTGGAATTTTCAAGCTGTAAGTGATAAATGCTTGGTAATTTCATATGATTTTAGCCTCAAATGCTATTTATTTAAAAATTGTAGAATGAAATGAGATAAAATGCAATTTTCAGAGGAGTGAATTAAGTTAATCTCTCTTAAATTAAATACTTACATATGATGTATTTGTTTCTTGCTTTTAAACCAGAAGAATAACATTATATTCATAGTGAATATATGTATTTTGTTATATCATTCTTTGCAAATTTGGTTTTATTTAAGTATCCTTTACTTATTATGATTGGATTAAGAAGTACTGAAGATAAGTTTGTGTTCAATTTTTTTTAAACAGCCAGGTAAAAAAGTTGATTCAAATTATGTTCATGTTCCTGAAAGCAAGATATAACTTTATTATATTGGATTTTTAAAATATTTTTCAAAAATTGGTTTGGAGAAGAGTGTTTGCTCTATGAATAGCAAATAGTTGAGGAGATTTTAATGAGTGGGAAAAGCCAAAGTATAAATACAGTTTGTTTGTTTAAAAGGAAGAATGAAATAGAAATAATAAGATAGAGCTTAAGAGTTTGAATGTAAAAACATAGTATTTTTCCAAAAATATAGTTAGAAGTTTCCTATAGCAATATTAATTTTATTTCATATTTACTTATATATTTATCCCCTCATATTTTAACAAAATATTTATTTAGATAAAATATAATTAAGCTAGTCTTTAAAATATATAAAATGACTTTTGAAATATTTCCTATACCCACAAATGATCTAATGCTATTTTCCATCCTTTGAAATAAATTTTTTCATAGTTCATATTCAGAATCTATTCACAGCAGAATGTAATGTAAATGTTCTTAAATATTACTCTTCATTTACTAAATTCTCATATATATCTTTTTGCCCTTTATTAATGATTTCCTTGACTTTTCTAAAGGACTTTGTATCATTAAAATATCCTTTTATATCTATGATTTCATATCTCACTGCTGTGTTTTTCTAATATAAAATCCTCAATGAATAAAACAGCCAAATCATAACAAAGACTTGATTAATAAAAACACTCAAGGAATAGTTAGTTGATATGCAAATACTAGAATATGAAGTAATTATTGTATCTTCCTCTAAGTGCTACACCTAAGGTCTTGGTGTGACATCTTTTTGGCTTTGATTGTCATTATTGGGAATTCATAGATAATATGACTACAACTGAGTTTCACTGACATGAGTATAATAATCATATCTAACTTTATTCAGGAACTCTCTTTGAGTCCAATAAAGTATTAAGCCTTTTATACATAATACTTTCCAATGAATATATCTGTAAGATTTCATTATAGCCCCCATTTTCAAAATCAATAGCATGAGACTCAGAGATATTAAGGAATTAGCTCGTTGTTTTTATTTATGTCCATACTTCTATACATTCTGACTAAATTATATTGCTCCTATAGTAGAAAAGAACAGGGAATATAGAAAAAGCAAGATAGAGCTTTAGAGAGCAAAAGAAAGAAAATTCTGGAAAGGCAAGAGAAAACTGACTTTTTAACAAGTCAGCAGAGAAAACTGCATTTCATTACATAGCTGATAAGGGAGCTCTAGTGCCAAATGGTATGCTGTTTTGGAAAATTTAAATTTGATTAGTGAATTCTAGTTGTGTAATATGGTGGAACAACAATCCCATTGAAAGCAATTCAAAACTTTGGATAAAATATGTTATTAAAATCTTCTCAAAAACATATACGAAGTTTCATAGAAGGAATTTTCACCCACAAAAATTCAAATAAAAAGGTGAAGCTAGAAAGGTAATCTAAGGTTGGAGGCCAATCTTGACCTAAGAAATTTTTCAAACTAGAGAAATCTGAGGTTGGTATTTACAGCCTTGTGGGATAGAATTCTAATAAAACATAATATCTTCAAAATCTGATATAACAAAGGATGCAAACTTGAGATGTTTTAGTTTGTTAAAGGCTGCTGGGAGCAATGTATCAGATATGTGTTGGCTTTTATAAAGGGAATTTATTAGATTAAATACTTACAGTTCTGAGGCTGTGAAAGTGTCCAAATCAAGGCACCATTGAGAGATGCTATCTCACCAAGTTGCCGCTATGGGTGATCAGGCATGTGGCAGAGCATAATGGCGGCTGTGCCAGTTTCTGCCTTCTCTTCTAGGCTTACTTTCTCCATGAGCTCAGCTGTGGGTGATTAGGTGTATGGCTAGTCTCTCCCCTCTCCTCTGGGCCTTGTCTCTTTCAGCCTCTGGGGAACCTCTTTTTATCCCTCTGTGCACTGATTCTAGCCTCCAGTCTCTGGGACCACTCTCTTAGCCTCTCAGAGTTTCTCTGCTTCTGCAGCTTTTTTTCTGTGTCTGCTGCTTTTAGTCCTCCATTTATAAATGACTCTAGTAAGAGGATTAAGACCCACCCTGGGTCATGCAATCTAATAAAAGACCTTTACCAGAAGTATTTTAATAAAAAGCTCCCATCTACAATAGATTTACCTGCACAGGGATGGATTAGCTCTAAGGGCATGACTTTTTCTGAGGTCCACAAAAAGCTTCAAACTGTCACATGGGGTAATATGAAGTGCTCCCATCACACACACATATAGACTCAATCATTAAGGCCTAAAAGGAAAGTTGCCCAGAAATCAGCTCACTGCTTGAAATAAATATCCTTGAAAGGATGTAATCACAAGCCCAATTTCTCATGGATTTGCAGCCAAATTTCTTTCACCTGATTGGGCCAAGCAAACCTTTCCTGACATGTGCTAAAATAAAAAAACAATCCTCTTTGAAGGAACAAACCTCCATTCTGGACAGCCACAGAGTAGGCAAAGCTATTTTCAACACAATAGTTAGCATATTAGTAATATCCAGGATATATAAAGAATTCATACAAAAAGAAAATAAAGAGAGAAAACCCAATAAAATAATGGGTAGTTATTGAACAATAATTCCCCAAAGAAATCCAAATATCTAAAAACAAATGATCTTTCATTCATAATCAGGAAATCTGAAATAAAATACACTTCATAGACCTGTAACAATGAAGAAAAAGTCAAGTTTTGAGGAGATTTTGGATCCATGTGAACTTTCACAGTTTGGCTGGTGAGATAATAGATTGAAGAATAGATTGGAATAAAAGTTGGCAATATCTCATAAAGTTGCAATTATATGAAATCCATGACCTAGCAATTCTATGCCTTGTTATACATCCCAGAGAAATTCTTGCATATATTTCTTTAAGGAGGTAGGTACAATGCTGTTACCAGCAGCAATATTAGCAATAGCCAACATGAAACATTCCAAGTGTCTACAACAGTAAAATGGACAAACAAATTTGGTATATCTTTTGTAATGGAAAAATTTGCTAAAGCTGCATTCAACAGCATGGATAAATTATTAAAATAAATTATTAAAAGAAGTCAGATGCACACGAATGTGTACAGTATGGCAATAATCCAATAGAGTTGAAAAAGAGTCCAAACTAAGCTATATTTTTCAAAGGAGAAGGCTTATTAGAAAAATCAGGATAGTAGCAACCTCTAGATGGGATGGGGTCCATTCTATTCAGGTGGGCAGGTGGGCTTTCCTTGTTCTTTCCCTGGTTCTATTTTTTATTTAAATGGATTATTTTAGGATTATAAGAATTATTATTATTTGATCATCACATGACTATTCCTTTAACTATACTTATATGTATATATTATGAAGTATTTTCTATATTTGACATGTCTGATAATAAAAATAAGGAAGAAGTTCAAAGAGTTTGTCTTTTAGTTTTAGTATTGCAACAGTAATAGATTTTGATTCATCCTATATATTTTTTTATTTTAATTTTTTCTCTAGATGGATACCCTAAAAATGAAATTGAGTATAAGTGGAAAAAGCCATCTGTAGAAGTGGCTGATCCTAAATACTGGAGATTATATCAGTTTGCATTTGTTGGGTTACGGAATTCAACTGAAATCTCTCACACAATCTCTGGTAAGGAGAAAATACACATCATGAAATGATAACATTGAATGCATTTGTGTTTAAATCTATAGATTAGAGTCTATACTTTTAAGTATTTTATAGTCCAAATAAAACATACATTGTTCTTTTTTTCCAGGGGATTATATTATTATGACCATTTTTTTTGACTTGAGCAGACGAATGGGATATTTCACTATTCAGACCTACATTCCATGTATTCTAACAGTTGTTCTATCTTGGGTGTCTTTTTGGATCAATAAAGATGCAGTACCTGCAAGAACATCACTGGGTATGTCATGTAAGATAATGCCATAGTAACATAAGACTTCTAAATACATTTGAATAGGAAAAAAATTTATACTTGAAGGCATTTGAAACTTCTATTACACTACAATCAGGCAAACTTTAACAGAAACTCTAATGCATTGCCATGTTGAAATGAATATATGAAAAAACAGTGCTAAATAGAATTCCAAAGAACTTGAAATTTCAGAAATTCTTTATTTTTCCTGTTAATGGAAGGCAAGGGTAGCATAGATATTTAGTTTCCAAGTTGCTGCAATGAATACTGTACAATGGTTGACTTAAACAATGGGAATTTATTGACCAGTGGTTCTGAGGCTAAGAGAAACCCAAAATCAAGGTATCAGCAAGGTGATGCTTTCTCCTTGAAGACTGTGGCATTCTGGGATTGGCTACCGGCAATCTTTGGCCTTTGGCTTTTCTATCACATGGCATATGTATATGATAATGTCCTCTCTTTTCATTTCTGATTTCCTTTGTCTTCCAACTTCTTATTCTACCCTAGTATACTTCTCCTTGTTGCCTTCTCTATAATGGCCCGGTAATAGGATTAAGACCCATCCTGATTCAGTTGGCCACACCTTAACTAAAGTTACATCTTCCAAGGTCAAATTTACAATAGGTTCACACCCACAGAAATGGAATAGGTTTAAGAACATGGTTTTCTGGGGTACATATTTCAACCTACCATATACAGCAAGAATTAATACATGAAAATCACACATAATCCCTGGATCTTATTTTGGTCTATATTTTCAATCACTTTCTCCATCAAGTTTTTTTGTTTGGTTTGGTTTTAGTTGTATCATTAATAAGAAATATTTATTAGCAGGTATGTGTTTGAATGGTGTGACAGTTGGAAGTTGTGTGAATCTCAGAAAAGATCAATCATGTTCTTAAAACAAATCTATGCTGTGGGTGTGGGGCCCTTTGATTGCATCAAATCCCATTAAGGGACCTTGATTAGATTGCTTTATGGACTTTGATTGGACTACATGAGTGAGGCATGACCCAATTTAGGTCTCTACCCTCCTGCTGGCGTCTTATAGAAACTGTGAACTGAAAGCAGAAACAAACACAGAGAATGACAAATGTCATTTTGACTCTGCCATGTGAGAGGACTACAGAAAGACAGAGAAACCATGAGAGGCTGAGAGAAACCCCAAGAAGTTGAGAATGACCAGAGGCTAGAATCAGTGGAGCAGGCCCAAAGTGAGAAGCCACCATTTTGCTTTGCCACATGGCAGGAGTCCAGGACCCAACCAGCAGCTGACCTTTGATGAGAAAGCAGCTCTGATGATGACCTGATTTGGACATTTTTGCTACCTCAGAACTGTAAGCTTTTACCCTAATAAATCTCCATTATAAAAGCCAACCATTTCTGGTATTTTTGCATTGGCAGCTTTGGCCAACGAAAGCAGGTGGTTTTGCTCTTACAATACTACTGATGAGCATCAATTGTTCCAGAGGGTGGTTGATAAGAACTTGAAGCTCCTAGGCTTCTATAATGTATAAAATGTTTAATGAGTCTGTGAATACTTGAGAATTGCCTGTAGAATTGACTGTATAATAACATTGAATAAAAAAGTAATTTACAATTCTTACTTGATCAAATAGTCTTTTATTCTCTTCTTTTAATAATCTTTTGCACTGTTAAATAAAATAATAAAATAAGTGGCTAATTATATGCATTCATTTAAAAGAAAATGATAACCTATGTTCATATTATTGATATAAGAAGAAAATTTATTGATTAATTCTGTCATTACTATATTAGTATGAGACATGAACAACCCTACTGATAATTGTGTCTTAAAATAAAGTTGAGATAGTTCCTGTTTTTAACCATAAAACAGTTTTCATGTAGTTTCTATGACAGCTGGTGAGTAATTCCATTTAATAAATATATACAGTGCAAATCACATAAATGTGACAAGGGTGAAGCTTGAGGCACCTATCTTTGTATTTGAAAGGCAATTCCACAGGGAGTCCAAAAAGAGGTATAGAAGTAGCTAATGGACAAAATCCATTCTATGGATTTTATCCATTCTATGGATTTTGTATGTTTCCTATAATTATTTCAAATAATTTTATGTTCCAAAGTGTATAAATAATTTTAGATTCTTTGTATGCTACTATGAGTATTACTGGAACATTTTCTTTTTAAGCATTATCTCCATTATTTTTTAACACAAAGAACTTGAATGGATTATTTCTGCCACTGGGTTTTCATGAAGCCATATGAGTCTCATGAAAGAGGAAAGCTAGTTGTGGAAATGCTGTAGTTGTGTAAGAATAAATTATTTTAAAATTTTAACATGTCAATAGTAAAAGTAAGCTACAGTCAAATATAACTTAAAGAATGTCTTTTATAATTTTTGGCCCTATATATTTGGAGAATCAAGATTTTTTAAAGTACACATATATATTCATATATATACACTTACATATATACATACATATATCATTTAAGGGCAATTTTCTGAGCTCATTTCTTCAACACTTCATTTTAGCAAACATGAGTCAAAAGCTTTCTATGTAACAGGAAGTGTTCTAGATGCTGCAGTATCAACAGTGCACAACGGATGTAAAATCCTCATATTCACAGTGTTTGCATTTTAGTGAGGAGTACAAATTATGTACAAATATAAAAAAAAACCTATAATAGGATGTCAAAGAGTAATAAAGGTTATATGAATAGAAAGTAAAGTAAAAGGTTAGAAAATGGCAGGGGGTGTAGGTAGCCATGATGTTGGTCGTTTTATATTGTGAAGATAGGCTCTCAGAAGGTTTGGCATTTGAACAGAGATGGGAAGGAATTATGGGAACTAGGCTTATGTATACCTGTTAGTAACATAGCCCAGACAGGGGCAAGTTCAATAGTTCTGAAATGGGTTTTTCCTTGCCATGGTATGCATTTCATTCAGAAAGAAGACAACTCTGGCAAGAGCTGACTGATTAATGGTAAAAATGAGATTGAAGAGGTAGACAGAGGTTAGGTCATATAAGTCTTTGAAGGTCATTGTAAGGACTTTGGATTTTATTCAAAAAGTCATGGGAAACCATTATAGGATCTTTAGCAAGAGAAACCATGGAGGAAATATTAATGAATCATCTTAGTATCCCATTTTTTCCCCTATTATCATAGACTCAGAGATAGTTTAATAAGAAATCCACCGTGTTCTTTTTTTTTTTTTTTTTTTTAGGTACTGGGACTGAGCATTGAACCTGGGATCTCTTATGAGGGAAGCTGGCAGTCAACCACTGAGCCACATCAGCTTCCCTGAGATGGTTTTTTTGTTTGTTTGTTTTTTGGTTTGCTTGTTGTTTTTTGTTTGGTGGAGGCACAGGGGACCGAACCCAGGACCTCCCATGTGGGAAACAGTCACTTAACCATTTGAGCCACATCCATTCCCCACCATGTCCTTTTTTTTTTTAATTTTTAATTTTTTAATTTTTATTTTTTAAGAATACTTAGATTACATAAATGATACATAAAAAATGTAGGGGATTCTCATATGCCTCACTGCCTACCCCTACCACACTTTCCCATATTAACAACATCCTTCATTAGTGTGGTACATTTGTTACAATTGATGAACACATATTGGAACACATTGGAGCATTGCCACTAAGTGTGGATTATAGTTTATATTGTAGTTTAAACTCTCTCCTGCACAATTTTGTAAATTATGACAAGATATATAATGGCCTGTATCTGTCATTGCCATGTCATTCAGGACAGCTCCAATGTCCCAAAAATGTCCCCATATTACACTTATTTTCCCCCTTTCCCTCCCCTCAGAACCTCTGGCGGCCACTGCCACCAGGCTCTTTTTAAGCAAAACACTGTACTAACAATTACTAACTTAAAGAAACAGGAAGTGGATGTGGCTCAAGAGACCGAGTGCCCCCCTACCGCATAGGAGATCCTGAGATTCAGTTCTCAGTGCCTCCTAAAAAACAAACAAGCAAAACAAACAAACAAAAACCAACTCAGGGAAGCCAATGTGGCTCAGTAGTTGAGTGACGGCTTCTCACATACAAGGTCCTGGGGTTCAATCCCTGGCCCCTGGTACCTCAAAAATAAATAAATAAATAAATAAATAAATAAATAAATAAATAAATGTTTGGAGCCACAAGTTGTACTATAGTTTTCATTGTTTAATAAAGACAGAAACGTAATAGTATTTTAGTAAAGTAAAATTTAATACAGTAATTGATGAGGAAATCATCTCACACACTGGCTTAAAAATTTTTTTTTAAAGAGGGATGGACTTAATTGTGGAAGCCAGGAAGAGCCTTGGAAATCTACCTTTGTCTAATTTAGGAAATATTGTGATTTAAAATTTCCTCTAAAAGGGTGTGGAAGGTGAAGGAATGGGAAGAACTACATTTATTGAAATTATTTAGCCTTCACCACATGCAAAGTCTTTTAAATGTAATTTTGGATTCAAAGCATTTTAAGCAAAACTGTCAGGAATAATAGATGATAGTCAAATCTCCATTCAAAATTGGACATTTTTAACACACCTCTCACTTTCATTGATAGAATAACTACATGCAAAATCATTTAGAATGTAGAAGATCTGAATGAAATCATCAACTATTTCACCTAATTGATATTTATAGAACAATATATCCAACTTCAGGATATACATTTTCAGTGCATATGGAACACTAACTGAGATAGATCATATGCTAGACCCCAAAACAAACCTTGATAAAATTCAAAAGAATGAAATTTTCCAGAGTATATTTTCTGGCCAAAAATGAATTAAGTGAACAATTAATAACAATAAGATTCCTAGTAAAACCACCACATATTTGGAAAAAGAAAATGATTTTTAAGTAACCTATGTGTCAAATAAGAAATCAAAAGGGAAATTAGAAAATATTTCAATTTTAATAAGAACTGAACATATAAATATTTGTGGGATGCTGCTAAAACAGCACTTAGAGAAAAAAATACAGCTTTAAAATGCTTGTATTAGAAAGGAAGAAAGACCTAAATTCCGTAATCTGTTTCCACTTTAAAAATCGACATACAAATACCTTTGTATATATTTATTAAAAGTACTAAACAAAATACTACTTTACCAATGGTTTGGATGAGAGGCACATAGAAGTTAAGAAACTTTCTGTGCCCACAGAACTAATAGGTGGAGGAGCTGGAGACTGAAACCAATGAAGCCTCCATTACTCAAATCCATCACACTTATGCTGTCCTTTTTTTTTTTTTTTTTTTTTACTCTAAGTTATGATGAAAATAAAATGCTGTGCTTGTGAGAGGAATTCTTAGGGCATGTTTCAATAGAGACATGAGGGAAAGAGGAGGCTATTGTCTTCAATTCATTTAAAGAATTTAAAATTCATTTAAAAGAATTTGTTGCTCTACCACCTTTCTATGTTTTTCGTCTCAGTTATTGCCATTTATAAATTTGACCAAATAAAGAAGCATTTGGCATTCTAGTTAGTACTTTTGGGAGAGTAAACAAATCTACTCATGGGTCCATATTTGGTGGGACAAACAGTGAGAATTATGGCAGTTTATGTGAGAAGAGATATAGTGTAGGCAACTGTAAATTAGAGGGCCTAGGATTAACAGAGTTAAGAACCACAAGAAGGCCAATGGGTAAAGAAAGACTGACAGCTGCGAAGAGATACCTGAAGGTTATAGGAAACATTTCTCCCCTACTTTAACGCTGATACTCTTAGAACAAGCATGGCATTTTTGAATTGGAAATGAATTACAATGATAAATGTAACCTCCTCCAATATTCTTGTGAATGAGAAAATGTGCATGGAGAAAGAGAAGTTGTTCGTGATCATTTGGTTACCTCCTATGAGAGGCAGAAGAAGGCTCCAGATTTCTTGACTTCTTCATAATAACTTTTTCTTTTCCTCACATCTTTTCGATTATAAATTTTTGGGTGTTTGTGTGTGTCCTAATTATATAAGCTGCATTCTTCAACTTGAAGATTTACTGTGTTCTTTAAAATATTTCCTTGATATCACTTTCCTATATTCTTTACTTATTAATTGAGATTTAAAAAATATGTGTAATTCAAAGTATCATAAAAAGTATATTAGTTTTAGTTCCTTTTAGTTGCGTAGGTTCCAGTCTCCAGTCTCCTCCTAGCTTTCTGCTGTGTTGGGCATGACTTCAATTCCTAAGTTCACCTAATGGTGGAAGATAGCAGCTGGTGCTCTGGCCATTGTATTCCTGCCAGAAGCAATGAGGAAGAGGGAAAAAGGATATTCTTTGTCTTTAATCACAGCTGTTGGAAGTTGCTTAATGCCTTTGACTTATTTTCCCTTGACTGGATCTCAGCCAGGTAACCATGCATAACTTCAACGCAGGTGGCTAATAAAGTTGTTCTTCCAGGAAGCCAAGTTCCAGCAAAAAACAGGATTTTCTATTAGTGTGGAGGAAGGGAAGGATGGGTGTTGAGAGACAAATTGCCGCCCACCGTAAATTAAATGGTAAAAATTCTTATACAGACACAAACAGCACGTGAAATATAATGTGGAAATGGTTACCAGTATTCTGTCTGTAAATCATTAGTAATTATATACTTTTGTTTCTATTGTTTATTTCCCCTCACAATATTACCAAATCTGATGGAGAAATACAAGTACCACCTATCTGCATCGTTTTTTCTTTCTTTCTCTTTAGGTATCACTACCGTTCTGACTATGACGACCTTGAGTACAATTGCCAGGAAGTCTTTACCTAAGGTTTCTTATGTGACTGCGATGGATCTCTTTGTTTCTGTTTGTTTCATTTTTGTTTTTGCAGCCTTGATGGAATATGGAACCTTGCATTATTTTACCAGCAACAAAAAAGGAAAGACTACTAGAGATAAGAAGTTAAAAAACAAGGCCTCGGTATGTTGAAATAAATCCCTATTTCATTAAACCCGACTTACCTAGAGATACTGGTCTGAACATTCTTGTTATACTTGCTTAGACTATTGTAGATGATTGAGGTATCAGGCCAAGAGATATATAAAATTAAGTTGAAAATGAATCACCTAGTATTACCACCCAAGAAAAATAGATTTTTATTTTAATGCTTAAGAAAAGACTATTGGATGATACTTTTTAAGAGCTATATCTTATGCTATGAATTTTTCCACAACTGGTAGGTTCTTAATACCTAAAATTTATTTAAATATCACTGTGATTCTATTTTTGTATTATAATTTGGGCTTCTGCCAATGAGGGGCCCACAAAATAACTTACTTTTTAGAGAATAAAAATCCTTCTTTACTGGTAAAGTCCATATACTTTTGAATGTCACAAACTAAGAAGTTGCTTTGAAATTTATGTATTTTTCTTCCTTCTCAATTGTACATCTGCCTTAACTTATACGGCACCAAGTTGATTTATTACAAATGATATAGATATTTAAATAGTAGATGATTGACTAAAATTTCTTTGTATAAATGGTAATTATAAAGTAATATTTCACTGTGTCAGACATTCCTCAAAGCATTTTACATATATGATGTCATTTATACTTATAGCAACCTTGTGAGTACAAGTTAAGAAACTTGCATAAGGATAGGTTTAGTAAATGAAAGATCCAAGAATTAAACCCAGGTCTTTTTTGGTACCAAAGCTCAAGATTGTAACCTCTCCTTGATAGTGCCTATTTTCATAGGGTTCAGATACGTGGCCTTTTGTTTTTCCACAATCAACAATACGGCACATCATGACTCATTCTCATAAATGCTTGCAAGACATGTTTGCCCCAAAATATTCAAGTAATGAAAATGAAATAAAACATCTATGCATGGGTAACATGCTTGTAAGCCTACCATGGCATGTATAGTTGAGGCATGTGGCCTTCTGTATTTCCTTCCTCCCTTTGTTTGTAAGTTCCACTATTCAATATTTTTTCTTCCTCCCCCCATTTTGTATTCATTTCTTTTTATGACTTTCCATAATTTACATTGTATTTTAGCTTTTCATGGCATACCTCCAAGGGTCAGAGCTTTGTGTATTTTGCCACCAGTTTCTCATTATATTTCCAGTGCCCATTGTTAGCAGTACAAATTTGAGACTTGAAATGCAGAATTCACTTGTGACTCTCTCAACTTGACATTATTTTATCTTATACATAGTATGTGTTATGGTCAAATCATAAAAGAGCAAATGTGTTAACTTTTAATATATTGCTAAATTTTTAGGTAAAGAAAAATGGCAGATTTTTTTGCTATTCTCCTTGAATTAAAGCCAGGCATTCTCTCTGGAGTTTCAGTTTCATCATTTACTTTACAACAATGCTGTTTAATTATTACCTAGAAACTGTTACTTCTGAAAATTTTGTATGAAAACATTGGAATAATTATAGTTCACATTTATAAAATCAGGCAATGCATAGTTTTACATGGATTCACTAAATGCATGTTAACATTTCTATAAAAAAGTTACTGTTATATATCTAAGGATGCACAACTAGCAAGTGGTACTCTCAGCAGTTTGACTCCAGATCATGTAGTCTCAAACATGATACTGATATACTTAGGCGACTTGAAACATTGGAATGCAAATTTTCTAAATTAGGACACTTATTCATTCATCAAATATTTATTAAAGATTTCCATGTTCTGGGTCCTGCTCTAGAAGAGTTATTTAAGGAAGAAAAAAAAAAAAAAAAACCTAAAATTTAGCATCAAGCCCAGAAAGAGAAAACTAAAGATGAAAAATAAGGAATAAAAGTAAAATGATAGCTTTGAAGCACAAAACTGCAAATATCCAAACGTGAAATTGCCATATTATAACTGAAAGAAAGAAAGAAAGAAAAACTGTCTTTGGAACACTCCAAAATAAAGCCTCAGATTATTTTCCCTCTGTTCACTTATGTGCTTTGTGAGCTCTTCCAATCTCAAATGGCACTTTAAGTGAGAAACTGGAATCGGTAATCAAATCTGACTCCCGCCTGGTTCAGTCTTCAGCCATATGGTCTTGCTCAAAATTTTCACTTTTCTGAAGAATATCCAGCTTTGCTTGCTGTTTTCTCAAACCCTCTATTTAAGGGCTTTGTGAAATTTGCTTTTTACTTCTGTTTTAGCCAAGACAATACAGTCAAATGCACAATTTAGAGCCAGAAATCATGCATTTAAAACTGTTTTGATTGTTTGTGATTTTTATCTTCTCCTCTCTCCCCATCCTCTCTCATCTCTATTTCTATATGAATCTCTCAATCTTTCTTTGCTGTTATCTTTTCCCCTTTCTCCTTCCTTCCATCTCCTCATTTTCTTTTTATACACTTAAAATTCTGAGTAGTTTAAAATTCAACATTTTTCCTATTTTTCTCTAAATTATTTATACCAGTTGTCAGGCCAGGACCAAAGGCCTTGACTAGAATCATTGAAAGGTTTGTACATCTATAATGAAACAAAACTAAAATTCCATTCTTGACATCTCTTTGATGGCTTAGCTGACAACCACAGAACCCCCAGTTTATTTTCTTTCTGGAGCAGATTTTTAAAAATTATGTAGCCATTTAAAATAATGATTTATATGTACACAAGCTGACTTGGAGCAATTTCCACAATGTATTATTTAGTGAGAAATGCATATAACATGATCCCATTTTTATGACACTATCAGTATAAAAAACAACACTTAACCCTGATACAGGCACGCGCACACGCTGCTATGAGCAACTTTTTATTAGGATGGCTGTGACGTGTCTAGGTGGAAGGGGAGGAGGAGAAAGAAGACGGGGAAGTAAGCAACACACTGTGGTCTTTATTTTTAAAGAAGTGTTCCCATATAAAAATGACATGAATGCTATAATTCTGTTGATGGACAAAAGTCCTCAAAGTTTCGCCAGGTTTCCATCAAACTGTTTTTTGAAAAATGGAGCCTGTTACTCCACATTGGTCTTTGTACGGGGCCTTAGGGATACAAAGGTGGGTAGAACACAGGCCTTGCCCTCAAGGAGCTTGCTGTTCAGAGAGGGAAACAGGTGAGTAAGCTTTAAGTTACAAATGGTGTTGCAAGTGCTTTGTAGAGCTATGTGTGGACAGGAGAGTAGCCCTGAGGGGACACTCTTAACCCAAAGGTCCAGAAGGCACCTGGAAGGGTGACATCTGAGCCAAGAGTCCTGAAGGACCTGGAGGGTAGGAAGAACCAGATCCTGGAAGCCTTGTCTCCCCAGTTGACCTCTCCTTCCATTTCCATCCCATACTGGGAGAAAGCCAGGAAGCAAGTGTCCATGCAAGAGATCAAAGAACCCCCATGTGAATTAGACTGTCATCCCCATTTTGCTGGTCAGGGGCAGATGATATTTGATACAACTGGTTTTTAGTTTCAATGAAACTCTAGAAAAACCACAAGTTAATAAAGATGCTTTCTACCTTATTCTCCACGTGGGATATTGGGCTTTGTCTTCCTTCTTTCTCTTTTTTTCCTTTCCTCCCTCCTTCCCACCTCCTTTATCTATCTCCCTTTCTCCCCTTTCCTTCCCTTCCCTTCCCTTCTCCCCTCCCTTTCTCTTTTTCCTCCCCTCCTGCTTTCTTCTTGGCCCATATTTCCATCCAATATATATTACTGTATTTTTATATTCACTGACTATGAATGTGATTCAGGTGTATTAGTGTCAATATCTCTTTTCAAGAAGATCTAAGACACTAGGTTAAATATGTTAGAGTATTGAATCAAGAACCTTTGTAGAAAGGCAAAAGTAACAGGAAAACAATAGTAGTGAACCAGTCATTGCGGACTAGAGAGTAGTTCATGTTGAAACTTGAATTTCAGCCCATAGATGAGCAGGAATTTCAGAAAACCATTCTACTCCCATATCAAGGGACCTGATATATACATTTGAAGGTAGAACTTACTTATATATAAGTCATCTCTTTTATGAAAATGTAAAAGGTTAGAAATTTATTTTACCAACCATGGCCAAGTTACATTGGAGACAAAGAAGCAAGAATGTATTCTCTGCTTTCAAGAATCTTTAAATCTGATTGTGGAAAAAGACATTAGAAACTTAAAATGCAATAAGAAAGCCCAAAGCACTGTACAAAGATGCTGTAAAGAAGTGAACAATTAGATGAGTGGTTTTACAAACTTTTTACAGAAGCAGAATATTTTTCTATAATGAATATAAATCATATATTCATATATAAATAAAAAATTATATTTTATAAAGGAGCTATTTTTGTTGAAATAAAGACAGATCCCACAAAGCTCAACCCATGTGGTCTATCCTTTGCATCTAAGGCAGTCTTAATCACCAATGTAATATGGTCTGTGAAATGCTAATTTTAATAAGCACATAGTGTTGAGAAGAGGTTCGTGTTAGTGTAAGCCATGGTGGAGTGGGAAACTTCCTTTCTCAATTTTTACTTTTAATTTCAGCGATTCTTTTATTTACAAATTATGTAAAATTCCAATTAATATGTTTAAAACAAAAAGATGTTAATTTTTGAAAGCTCTGCCCCAAATCTGTTAACTATGCCATTTTTTTTTTCTTACTGCAATGGAATAAAACTATGCACTGGCAGACTAAATTTTAAATAACGTATGAGGAAACAACAACCACTATAAAAATTTGCACTAAAGTGGCACATGGATAAGCTAAAAAAAGATTGGGATGTAACAATTAAAGAGCTTTAGAAAAATCCAGAGAAATTTAAAAGGAAAAAGGAAAACACCATCATCTGCCTCACACGGGGGGATGCTGGAATTAACCAGACATCTTCATCACACATCTTCATCAGGTGAGCCCTGGAAGCCTGCAAGGACCAATATGTAGTCTCTATAATATTGGCCCGTCTTTGAGGGCAGGGATTTTGCCTTTGTCTTCTGTTCTACAAATTATAGTTTACTCTCCAACACCACTTAAATGTCACTCGGCTATGATGAGTTTGCCCATTTCACGCTTCACTGCTTTTTAAACGAAACTTCAGGTTCCATGAGACAAAAAGAAAGGTGAAAGAAACTGCCATTTCCTAAGGCACAGATGGGGAGCCAGACATTGCAAATAATGAGACAGAAATTACACGGATGTGTTCTGTTCACTTATTTTTCAGCAGACAAAACATACAGGGACTAAAATGCCAAATCTCAATAGAAAATTTTCAAACTTGTAGTATGGTAGCCACTAGCCACCTATACTTCTATGAATTAAAATTAATTAAAATTAAACAGAATTAAAAATTCAGTATCTTGGTAGCACCAGGCACATTTCAAGTACACAATAACCCTATGTGACTAGTGGCTACCATATTGGAAAGCACAGCTATAGGACATTTCCATCATTGCAGAAAGTTCTATCAGACAGTGTTGGTCTAGAGAATAAGAATCTTGGGAAAGAAAATAGCACAGTTTGAGGATAGAAATGTGGTTTATGGTCAGGTTATACAAAATCTGGCGTGCTATGTTAAGAAATTTAGATTTTGTCTTGTTGGGCCAGATAGAGAATGAATGTTTTTAAGCAGGATGGCATATTCATATATACTGTATATATTGGACTGTTGAAAGAACCAAGGATGTAAATCTGGAGACTATTGCAGTACTTCAAGAAGCAGTATATTAGAGAGAGCCTAAGCCAGGGCATTAAGTTGGTGATAATATGCAAGATGGCTTTTCTTCACCCTACAATGTTCCCTTTTCTGCAAAGAAAAAGTTTATTTAAAGTCAGTACATATTTATAAGAATAAACATTCATCTACTTTTCAGTACCAGAATAATGAAAAGCTGTATTAATGCACAGTTTCAAAAATTATAAAGCTTCTTTCATATAACGGTATTTGGCAAAGTTCCCGGGAGAGATTATATGATATTGGTGGGATGTAAAAGACGGAAAGGCGGTTGTTTTAATAATTGTAGAGTCAGTGGATAGTGAGATGTTTTCAATGGACAAAGTAACTATTGAATATCAGTGGTGACAATGTTCATATGATGCCTGTCTGGATCTATATATGTACCACAACCAATTTTTCTACCTTGGCTTCCAAATGTCATTCCTTCACTTCCTTGTCTACTGAAAGCACCATAGATTATTACAGCCTAAAAGGACCTGCCTAATTGAGTAAAACTCTAATTAAGAAAAAAAAAAAAACATTTAATTTTGATAGTAAGTGATGCACACGGCTGAGAAAAAATAAACAAAACCAACAATATATACATATATAAGTGAACAAATGAAAAATAAAATTCTCTACTCCTTCTCCATTATTCCAAATCCTCAAAATTAACCAAGTTTTTAACCATTTCTGTTTTCATTTTTCTCTGAAGATTACTTCCCTTGTACTTCCAATTCTTAGAACACCAAATTTTAAAGTATCTATTATCTTTGGCATGAAAGATAGAAAAATCAGCCCTTCTATTATTTCTTATTCTTACCTTCAATATATTACCTTACTGTTAATAGTAATTATTTTGGTTAATTTTTAAACTTTAAGTGATACTCTTAAATCTCTATGTTTTGTTTCATTAGCATGACTAATTCTAACGTCAATCTGATTTTATTCTTTGTAGGTAAATCTTTCTCATTTTCTTACATGAAAGTTTTTAGAATTATGTGTTTCTCTATGGTATAAAAAATTTGTTAAGGATCAGAATAGATTTTCTTTTTGCCCTCCTTTTCCTTGCTATTCCTAGGAATTTTCTTGATTCTTTGTTTCCATTGATTTCTATTTTCTCCTTTAAAACACTTACTAGGTGATTTTTAGACCTCCTTGATTAATAATGCATGTATTCTACCTTTTCTTTTTATCATATTTTTCATATAGACATATTTTCTATGTATTGTGGGAGATTTTCTCAACATTCTATTTTACTTTTTTGGATATTTTTTATTTGCAAATAATTTTTTTTTGTTATCTGAGAGCTCTTAATTTCTACTTGCTTGTTCTCATTGTTTCTTTAAATGGCCTTTCAAGTATTTCTGAGTGAACTAATTGGAATATTTAATGTTCTCTTATGTTTCTTAAATTATTGGGGTCAATAATTTTATCTGTTAAGCTTAAGTTTTTTTCTTTTGAGCTGTTGGTTTTCCTTAAAAGTCCTTGATGATTGCTCCTCAGTAGGCCCCCAAAACTTGGTGTGTAACTGTTAAGTTCTGTAACCATCAGATTTCACTTTCATGTGAGTGTATGGGGAACATGGTTTCAGATTGCTTTGGAACATGCATTATATATTATATTATAATATAGTGGTACATTATATTACCACATAAGAAAACCTAACCCTAATCTTTCCTGGGGTGAGAGGGTGAAGTTTTTGTTTTGTTGTTGTTGTTTGGAGAAGTTATAGCATTCTCACCATGAGCAAATACCAATATGTCAGCATCTCTACTTCTCTGCATGCACAATAAGTGATTGGTAGTTTCAACAGGCTGTTCTGGAGATGGACATTTAATTAATGTCATGTTTTCCATCTTATTTGCCATTTCCATTCTTCCTACCTTACAGTGAGTTTCTCTATGACTTTCCAAGGAAGAAAATCTCCTATGCTCATGCTCTTATTTCCTAAGCTTCTTCTGAGCTGTGGCTTCCTTTGGGCTACTTTATCCATTGACCTATTTTCATCTGCTCTTTATCTTTAGAAATTCATCACAACCTCTGACATGCTGATTGACAGCCGTCATCACCAATTTTCACTCTTCTCCATGTCTGTTTTGACATTGATGTGGGAAATGTAACTTTTGTACATCCTTATTGATATTTAAATATGATTTTGTAAAGGAGAGGTGGAACAAACCTGTGCTTAAGCTGACATTCTCACAATCAATGTTTTAAGTGGAATATTAATATTAGTCAATATTTCATGACATTAATATCATCTAATAATGCTTGTTACTTATATTGCATATATTTAATAACTAGATGATATTATATCATATAAAAAGTAAATCATAATTTTATGTAAATATAAACATATATATTATTTGTATGATGAGACTTCATTATTTATTATTTAATAATAATTATTTGACATTGGTATATGTCATGGTGTTTAAATATTTATTTTATATATTTAACTGTATTTTATGTATATGTAATATTTAATATAGAACTTCACATAAATCCTTTAATAGTGAGAAAGGTATAACTTTCTCAAAATGTTTTATATCACCTAAATTATATATATTTTTTAAAATTTTCAATTTACTAACTTGTGGGTGGGCAGGGTCTGTACTTTAGGAAATTTCCAGATGTGTAATACAGGTTGCATTGCACTTCAGATAAATACACTTTGAAATACATATATTATTCCAATTTAATCTTTCAGTCATTTCCAGGTCACAGATCAGTGTGTCAGCAATCTTTTATTGTATTGATATTGAGTCAGCACTTTGTCTATTTATCTCAGCACATATGAAGATAATTTCTGTTCATTTTCATTATTCATTGAAATGCATTTTCTCCCAATGTATTGATTTGTATTTGTTTTTTTTTTTTTTTTTTTTTTGGAGGGATTGTTTAGTTTACTGGAAAACTGTCAAAGTGTCACTAGCAATATAACCTTTCTATGATACTGACTACTGGAGATTAGTCCATTTTTAAATTAACCACCTGGGATTTTTCTCTGTTTTTGTGCCTTTTAATTCATTCCTCTAATGCACAACTGATATCTTCTGAAAACACACCATATTTTCATTTTGGCAGTGCTGAGTGATATTTGGAATGTGTTTTATGCCACATAACCTTGAAGCTGTCAAACTAACAAACTTGTATTATAATCATTTCTCACTCTGTTGAACATTTGAACGTATGTGATTTCAATATTAAGTGACAAGGAAGTGAATACTTTTGTCTCTCTTTTTTTCATATTATTTTAATACTCCACTAAAATTTAGGAAATAGTCCAGTCAAGTATTCCCATGTGTCATCCTCAAAAGATCTGTTATTAATACTTAGTTATGTACTGCCTCTGCATTTCCTGATACAACTGGTGTAAGTACAAATTTATTTGTACTTAGGGTATCGCTGCCTATCTTCAGTCTGCACATTTTGTTTGTTATATGGACATATTGACCTATATGATGCTTTTATCTTTTTAATGTATTCCTAAATGTGTTTTTTGCTTCTGTTTGCATCAAGAGAATTTTTAATATTTGGTGGTTCGGATTTCAGTTCCTTTCATAGAAATAAAATAGATCTGAATATAGGTTCAAATTTCTAGAAATTGTGTTTTTTCTCTTTAATGCTTCTTTAAATCTTTTTCATATAATATTTAATCTTCCTGGCAGTAATATGTATCCATTTTAAAATTTAGGATGAAAGCATTTATAAACATTTTCATTAAAAAATATTTAAGATCAAGCTAAAACAACTTTTATAACTTAAATATTGTATCTAGAATAAAAATTACTGATTATACTGAGTATAATAATAAGACGTACATCTTAAAATAATCTTTGAAATATGCATATGTTCTAAAAGACAAAGAATTACTAAGCCTACAGTATTCGCTCATATTTTACTTGCCATTTAATCCGAGTTCATTAATGTTTTCTTACCAGTAATATTTTTGATGAGGTCCAGATTTTTTTTTCTTGCTATTATTTGTTGATTTGCAATCAGTAGTAACAATGACAATAATCACAACAGTAATCTAGTAACTGAGCACCTATTATGTTTCAAACTTTGATGCTTTTGTCCACCATCTCATTTAATCATTAAACATATCTATGGTGTTATCATGACTTTAGTTCAGCAGAAGCCATGAGAGCAAAGGCAAGTCACATATTCCATATCACACAATGCTATTAGGCAGATCTACAATTTCAGTCCAGGACTGTCTGTTTCCAAAGTGCTTGTTTGTAGGACTCTGGCCCTGCCTTCAACTACTTGATTTATAATAATTTTAATGGACCTGGTAGCATAAAAGATAAATTTCATATGTGTCCCAAATAATCCTGACAATAATAATAGCTGTTATTACAGGGTGAGATGGAGCAGAAAATATTTTACATGTTATAAAATTTATTTATTGCAGCCATCACAAAAAATAGTTGTCAATTTAATTCCAGCTATAAGTATAACTACATTGGTTGAATAAGTAGAATTTTGAAGACCAATTTTTCCCAAAGCTAAGGTTTAAGTCCTGCACATTCTCTTTTCCAAATACAGTGCCTTATGATTATTACTACTACAAGGCCATACCTTTTTAATCCATTCACATAGCTTCTCAAAGCTTTTCCATATTATCAAAATACATTTTTGCTAGTTATTTTCATTGCAACTAAAATAAATAACATAATAGTAAACAAACAGTGATATTCAGTGTAAAATATAGAAATATACAGTATATTCTCATTTCATGATTGCCAATATTTTGGTGGGCTATCTTTTTAATGTTGGAAAATAAATATACAGTATATTCTCATTTCATGATTGCCAATATTTTGGTGGGCTATCTTTTTAATGTTGGAAAATTTATTTTATTTTGAAGTGGTATTTCTTTTCTGAATAATCTTTGGAATGGAAAAAAATAAGTGTTACAAATAAAGTATGATCTAAAAATAGTCTTAGAATTGTTAACAACACTTGATAATTGATTTTTAGAAAGTAGGATTATTTTTATTGGGTATGAGTCTCCCCAGAGTTTGCCTTCAGGGAACAAATTGATGTTTCTTTATGCTATTTTTTTCTAAGAGCTCATTTATTATTTTATTCAGGTGTCCTCTGGTCTGCATCCTGGGTCTACTCTGATTCCAATGAGTAATATTTCTCTGCCACAAGGAGAAGATGATTATGGGTATCAGTGTCTGGAGGGTAAAGATTGTGCCAGTTTCTTCTGCTGTTTTGAAGATTGCAGAACAGGATCTTGGAGAGAAGGAAGGATACACATACGCATTGCCAAAATTGACTCCTATTCCCGAATATTCTTCCCAACAGCTTTTGCCCTGTTTAATCTGGTTTACTGGGTTGGCTATCTTTACCTATAAATCCTATTTACTAGGCAGAAATCTTAAGTCTAATTAAATCCAACATTATCTATTGTACTTCAGTAACATGAAGTTTAACTTTAAGATACAGATAAACCGATGGTTAAGAGGTAAACAGTACTATAGCTATTTTAAGGCTTTCACACGTAAATAAAATAGCAACTTTTAGATTAATTTATGAAGTTTATATGAACGAGATTAGTTGCAAAACTCAGAATATTAAAATACAATTATATATTTTTTCACTTTAATTTTCTTTATTTTACTTATATCAGGATTTTTAATTTATAATTTCTGTTTTTCAAACTTTAAAGATAAAAAGATTTAATATGTGTTTTATTTAAGAACAAACTATTATTGTTTTTAATGGAAAACTAATCCTAAGGCTTAATATTTGTGTAGTAATTTTACACCAAAAAAAAGACTGTTAATTTGCTTTTTTGTGTGTTGCTTTTTATTTGTATTCCCTCTTTGGAATGCAGATAGTTAAAAATATAAAGCCATGATTATCTTGAATTTATCTGCAAGAAGTTTTACTCCCAAGAAGAAATTTATTTATTTTTCAATTCCTTATCAATTAATGAAAAAATGAAAGACCAATTTTACCTGTCTTTTAATTGAGTTCATTTCCTGACACAATATTAAGCAGATCTTCAGTTACATTTAAGTTTTGGTGATTTACAAACTTGGATGAAAACCACCAAAGTCATTTTTTTTAAATGCAAAGTGAAAAAAATATGGGAAAATGTTACATTTGATCATTTTTTTCTCTGCCTCATAGTAATTATGAAGTATGAAGAGACTAACACTGACCTGTTTAAATCAACCAACATTGAAATTAAATTCACAGAGAAATTATCATTTTCTTTAAGCTCTACAAGTGTTACATTCCCTAAATTAACCAGAAAAAATGGGGATCAATGCTTGTGTTTTTCAATATAGTAAAAGAATTATTATCTGGCAATTTGATTTGCAGATCTCACACATACACTATTAACGTTTTTCAGACCAGAAATTTTCTAGAAACATAGTTTTAGGACTGTGTCATAAAATACCTTGTCTAGCGCTGAAGTTTTCTGATTCGAATTAGCTTTCACAACTACCTTAAAAATGGGGCAGGTCTCAAAAATCATGTTATAGGTGGGTATTGCTGGAGGCCTCTTTAAAGAAACTGAGTTCGGAAGCTCTCTAAATTCTTAGAAATGGGAGCATGGAAAATTTCAATATACGTAAAATCTATAGGCTAATAGCTTCCAAAATATCTCTTTTCTTAAGGGTGAGGCTAAATGTAGTCTTCAATCATTATATTCTCATAAGTAGTTTAACATATAAATTGTTTATAAGAACTCCATATCTCTTCACCATCACCTAATTTTCTGAAAAATCACTAAGGTCAGCTTGGAGACAACTTTTAAAAATCATTCCTATCTACAAGAGCAATTAACAGGGTGAAGAGTTGTTGTGATCAAGCCGTGTCTTAAGGTATGAGGTGGAAGCAGTCATCTTTGCATGTGATACTTTAGTTTTTAATGTGATAATCCTCTCAAATGGTTGGCAAATATGTTCTGGAATAGAAAGTGAGAATGGTTAAGTGAGGCTCTGGCATGTTTATACTTAGGTTTTTGGAGTACATTTTTTTGAAAGTCTGTATTTTTCTTTCTGTACTCCTAAGCTAAATCTGAATCTTTTCACTTTTCTTATAAATATCCAAAAAAATTGGTATGAATTGAACTACAATACCCAAATATCCACCGACATTGCTTTCTTGAATGGAGAGCCAAATAAAAATTTGGCCATGTATATATTCACTTACAGATTATTCATACTTTCATTTTTATAACATTGAGTATTGGCAAATATTCTTCAGGCAAGCATTATTTAAGGATAAATGAAAGATGAATAATGAAACACTTCACTAAAAGGTATAATGCCCATTTCCATGTTTTAAGCTATAGCTTGCTCATTATCATGGGACAATTTTTATTTGGGTACTCTTTCAAATATATCAAAGCATGACTGCATTTTAAAATACTTAAAAATGCTTTAACATAAACAGCCTTAATTTTATTGTTGGTGTTCCATTAACTTGGCGTTAAATGTTGATGATAATGACATGTGAATAAAATTCAAAATTAAAATACCCTTTCTACATACAATTCATTGTATATACCATGAAAACAAACATTTTTATTTCAAAGCCAGTGGTATTTTGAACAGTTTTATTTAAATATTTAGATCAGAGAGGTACACAAAATTTAATTTCCAGTGATAAGAAGGTAAAGGTGAAAATGCATTTAAACATTTTATATAGAATTTACTTTTAATTGGGATACAGTTCAATTCTTGCTTCTCTCTTTTTTCAAATATTAGTTTTACTATTTTCAGAGATGGCTTGAAAAAGTTAAAAAAAGAAACTCCTCTTTCTCCAAATGAGTCATGGTTTAGTTTATTGGATTGACTCTGATTTGGGTTTCCTTTCTGCTTTAAATGCTATTAACACTAACGTAGACCAAACAAGGATATTAACAAGAGGGATAATTGGAAACAGAAGGAATTTGGACTATTTGAAAAAATGGTAATTACTTTCAACCTATCCTCTAGTACGTGATCAGGATATAGAAGTTCTGAGAAGAGGAAATGTGATTGGCATGATTTTATTTGCATGGACTTATAATAACATGGGGATATCAGATTTATTCTTAAGTTGATAGACAAAATTAGGGTCATTTAAAATAAATCTTATAATGACAAATTTTCTGTGGGAAAAAAAACAAAACTTAGATTACCTGAGAAAAGGACAAAATACCCAGTAAAACTAACTAAATATAAAATTGACATAAGTAGAAATTAGCTGATTCATTGGACCCAATTAATTTTAAGTTAAAAATATAGATTTCATTAAGGATATTTTTAAGCCATTAACTTTAGGTTAGAGCACAATAAATACACATTTTTTCCTTTAGTATGTTCTCAGATTCTGACATCAATAATTTGTCATAAAACAGATTATTTTTCTTAAGATCAAGACCAAAATTGAGGACTGCATTCTTACCAGTGATTCAGCATCAAAAGGCATGGCTAATAGTTGTATAAATTTCCTACCAAAGGGCCCATACTTATAAAAAAGTGAAATTGTATTTCAAGTCAATTATTGTGAATAAATGAATCATGTACATTGATTTTATAAGAGAGGTACTTTAGAGGAGTGACTTGTTAGGCTAAAATTAAAATTAAAACCAATAACGAATACTTGAATAAAGACCTACTAAATGAATAAATACATGCATACTTTTATCAACGTTCTATACCAGTGCCTTTTTTCACTTTTGTAAAACTTCCTATAACAAGATATCACATGCACAATTATCTAATTGATCTTAGCCCTTGGGTTGAAGGGACACAGAAGATACTTAATGATTTAGTATTTTTACACTATTAATTTTGAAAATAATGTCTGACTGAGCTATTTTCTTTACATCATTAAATTTATTGGGGACAGCTTCTCAGTGTCATACCAAATGAAGGCCAAACATACTAGCTATTAAGTTTCTGTTGCTCATTCTTCACTGCAAAAAAGCCTTTGACAGGCCACTCTAAAGTCACAGAAGCTATTACCAAGTTTCTGTGAAAAACATTCTAAATGGAGTTTCCAAACACTACTGACCACATTGCTACAATAATTGTAGGATCAGTTCTGCCTTTTTGTGTTTGTGTTTTAGAAGTAATACAATACAATTAAAATATTTTTGGAATAGTTTCCATGTACAAGGTACCATCTAGATAGAATACGGAATATAAAGATGAACTCTAAAGGAGTATGTAATATTAGTGTATAATAAAGTCAGAGAGATAAAAGGATTAATCCTACAGTTTAACGAACAGAGGATAACTGGAAATGTTTCCCTGGAGGACATGTGTTTGGAGAAGGTAGCTTCTAGGACTCAATATGTCTGAAAAGGACATTAACAGAGTTAACAATTTGCAGTGGAGTAAACAATTTGAATAAAGAAACAGAAGCTTGGGCAAATAAGAATTCCAGTTTAATTGGCAGTTAAGATTCCTGTAGAAGACAATCAAAGGTGAAGCTAAAGAGCTAATTTGAGGTCCTCTTGTGGAGAGACAAGAATTTTATGTTCAGAAGACTGGGTTATAGTATAAATTAATGGAGCGTTCACAAAGATACTTGAGAACAAAAAAGCTATGATTAAAACTGTGAAATTTCATCTTACTGGTGTGTGATACTTGGAGTAAGAGAAGCCAATTTGAAGCTATTATAATATAGAAATGAGAGGATGAGGCCAGTGATTTGGTTATAGAAGGTGAATGGAGTGGGAAGAAAGATATTTGCTGAATAAGGAACAAAAGTGACAGAAATCAAGCTTTGATTAACAGGCAACATTAACTGAGGGATATGGTAAGTTTGTGTTGGTGGGATTGCTGTATTGAATAGTACAAATTTGTGTGTGAATAGACACTAAAACAGAATAGGAAAATTCTGAATGAATTTATATCTTGTTTGCTGTTGCTTTGGACATTTTAGTCATTTATTACCTGTCTTTTTCAGTGCACTGACTTATATTTCCCCCACATTAGGCAGGGGAAAAAAAGAGGATAATCCTCTGATGTGCAAATCAAAAAACTGGTTTCTTTGGATTAAAAAAAAATGTTCTTCATTAAAAAGGACTTTATTTCAAATAGTCTCTACTAGCTTTCAAAATTGAAAGAAAGAGAAAAACGGAAAGAAAGAAAGAAGGGAAGAAAGAAGGAAAGGAAGGAAGGGAGGGAGGGAAGAAGAAAGAAAAGAAAGGAAGGAAGGAAGGAAGGAAGGAAGGAAGGAAGGAAGGAAGGAAGGAAGGAAGGAGGAAGGAAGGAAGGAGGAAGGAAGGAAAGGAAGGAAGGAAGGAAAGAAGAAAGAAAGGAGGAAGGAAGGAAGGAAGGAAGGAAGGAAGGAAGGAAGGAAGAAAGGAAGGAAGGAAGGAAGGAAAGAGAGAGAGAGAGAAAGAAAGAGAAAGAAAGAATGAAAGAAAGAAAAAGGGAGGAAGGAAGGGAGGGAGGAAAGAATGAAGGAAGATGGGAAAGAAGAAAAAAGAAAGAGAAAAAGGGAAGAAAGAAGGGAAAGAAAGGAAGGAAAGGAAAGAAGGAAAGAAGGAAGCAGGAAGGAAGAGAGGGAGGGAGGGAGGAAGTAAGGAAGAAAACTAATGTATTTGAACAAAGAGAGAAAGAGAGAAGAACTGTGACTAGAAATGATCACCAGACAAATCCAGAAAGTTGCCTAATCCCTATCTTCAAACAATCTCTGAAATACGTGTTTAGAATGAATAAACGCATTTTTATTGTTGGGCAATTAAATGTACCTGTATCCCTTCAGTGTCTGAATAATAAAGTCTGTGATAACTTGAATTCAGTTAAGTGGAAAGGACTAATTCATTGACTTTTATGATAGAGTTTATCTAAATGGAAATAGTTCAGATCTCAATAAATCACTATAATAACATTTATTTGTATCCATTTAAGTGTATGTAGTCACTGTGTTTAATAAAGTTTTATGGCTTGTGATTGTAATGGCTTCTGTTGTGCTTCTGCCTTATCATTTTGGGAGCATTTTGTATATCTGTGGCAAAGCTATCTCAATTTTACAAAGTATCTGTACTTCATGATTCAAAATGCAAAACAAAAACAAAAAACCCAGTATCTTGTTCCATAATAAAGGGTTACATTCTCTACAATGTGTCTTTCTTGGATAGTTTTAATGCAGATATGTACCGTTACTGTTTCAAAGGATATGATGATGATGTTGGTAGGCAAGTTAATATTTCATCAAATTACCCATATTTTTTCAATTTAGAAAATAAGTTTCAGAATTTTTCTTTGATAGAGAGTTCTAAAAGGACACAAAACTGTAAAAGGGTAGGTAAAAGATAATTAATGTTTATGTATGGTTTTCACTGCAAAGTATTTGAATTTATTGATTATTCTAACAATCTGTGATTTCATCCTTAATCTAACTGCCAGATATTCTTTCTCAGATGAGGAACTAAGAGCAATATATACTATTTAGGATTAATACCCAGATCATTTGATTTTCTCCAAGTTATCAAAAAAGTCTTTTTCATATGAGGAGACAGTTACTGAAATAAATTTAAAAGCCATAAATTCATGAAAGAAGGTGTATTCTACATCTCCCAAACTCTCATTATACCCTCCTATGCCAACAGGGTACAGTATTTTTTTAAAAATCAAGTTTGTGATTCTATCTTCATGTTTCTATAAAAAGCTGAAGAAAGTGGGGGAAGAAAGAGCTTTAATGTTTCTTGAGCACCTGATATAGGTTTAATAATTTGAATGCATTGTATATTAATAATTTAGTCTTCAAAGAAACAGCTCTGCAAATAGCTCCATTTAATTGATGAGAAAACCCAGGATCACTATATTAGATACATTCCCTGAGTTTCTATACCTATAACTTAAATTATATTTAGGTTCACTAGCTGTAAAGACCTTAATCTTTTCATTGCACCAACCTACTGTGATAGGAAAGTGGTTGGTCATGATCCAGCATTTGAACGTCTCTGTATTTGTCAGGGTTCTCTAGGGAAACAGAGTCAACAGGAGAGATCTGTAAATAGTATGAGATTTTATGAGTCTCTCACATGACCGTGGGGATGCACAAGTCCAGGTTCCACAAGCAGGCTGCAAACCAGGGGCTCCGATGAAAGTCCAGTGAAAGGTCCTTGATGAGTTTCTGAGAGAAGTTGGCTGTCCAAAGGAGCTGGAAAATTCTCTCTGAATGCTGAAATAATTTCCCCTTTTAAGGCATTCAACTGTTTGGATAAAATGTCACTCATTGCTGATGGCAATCTTCCTGATTGATGTAGATGTAATCAGCTATCTATACAGTAATCTCACTGGTGACTAAAATCTATAAATGTCCTTGTATTACAATTAGCCCAGCGTTTGCTTGGCCAAACAACTGGACACAATTACCTGGCTGAATTGACACAGTTTAGCCTAACCATATCAGTCCACTCCTTGTCAACTCAGCAACCATACACATTACCTTAAACCATACTTAGTCTCTAAGTAAATTCAATAACAGACATGCATATAACAATCTTCAACTCTCCTGCATACAATTGGAAATGCATTAATTCCCTACAGAATAAGGTGCAAGTCCTTGGGTAATATTCACTCTTAAACTTGACATCCTTAAATATTATGACATGAAACAAGTTTGTCATATGATAAGGGAAAAGGTTGGGGAAGAAAACAAATTTGTTTTGTGTACAATCATACTCATAATGAAAAAAGGAAGAAAGATCCATGACAATTATAGTCCTCATTGATGTAACTGGTCAAATGGTCAAAGGACATATTTATCACTAACTTCTTCCACTACCCATTTCATGTTCTCGTTACACTCAGCAAGCATTGTAGCTGGCCATGGTTCTTTCCCTGGTGGAATGACCCAAACTTTCATTCCTGAAGATTCTGTGACATTGTTAGTCCTGTTTGGATTGGGCTGTTACAATTTTCCATTGACTTAATCACAGGGCATGGCAGTACTAGGAGACATGCTAGAGGATCTCCTGTATTCCAGGCAAACTCTTCTTTACCCCCATTATGTAGATCAGTCCTATTTCCCCTTGATAGTCAGCATCAATCACCCCAGCCAATACAGTAATTCTCTACTTTGCCTGTTGATTCAGCAGTAAGAGGAGCCCTTAATGGCAGGTTAAAGTCTTAACTCCCAGTTCAATGGAATCATTGTTGAGTTTCTTGGTGGCAGTACTCCTCCTTTTGGAAATAAAACCTGTAGACCAGCAGAGCTTAAGGTTGCAGGGACAGGGAGCAAAATTTTCCTTGTGAGTCACTAGGGGTAATGGTGAGTGGTGCCACTCCCATTTCTACCCCTTGATTCCTGGACTCATGAATCCTGGTTATGGGAGAAACAGCTCCATAGAGTGGATGCTGATTTAGAGCATACACGGCCTCCTGGAGAACATTGCCCCAGCCCTGCAAGGTATTGCCACCTAATTGGTGTCATAACTGAGTCTTCAAAAGGCCATTCCACCATTCTATCAATACAGCTGCTTCAGGGTGATGGGGAACATGGTAAGACCAGTGAATTCCATGGGAATGTGCCCATTCCCATAGATCATTTTCTGTGAAATGGGTTCCTTGATCAGAAGCAAGGTTTTGTGGAATACAATGATGGTGGATAAGACATTCTTTAAGTCCACAAATGGTAGTTTTGGTAGAAGCATTGTGTGCAAGGAATGCAAACCCATATCCAGAGTGTGTGTCTATTTCAGTTAAAACAAATCACTGCCCCTTCCATGGTGGAAGTGGTCCAATGTAGGCAACCTGCCAACAGGTAGCAGGCTTGTCACCTCGAGGAATTGGGCCATATTGGGGGCTGAGAGTGGGTCTCTGCTGCTGGCAGATTGGGCACATAGCAGTGGCTTTAGCCAAGTCAGCCCTGGTGAGGGGAAGTCCATGTTACTGAACCCATGCATAACCTCCATCTCTACCTCCATGGCCACTTTGTTCATGAGCCCATTGGGCAATGACAAGAGTGACTGGGGAAAGAGACTGAGCATTACCCACAGAGTGGGTCATCTTATCCACTTGATTATTAAAGTCTTTCCTCTGCTGAAGTCACCCTCTGGTGAGCATTCACCTGGGACATAAGTATTTTCATGGTTTTTGCCCACTTAGAAAGGTCTATCCACATAGCTCTTCCCTAGACCTCTTTGTCACCAATTTTCCAATCATCTTCCTTCCAAGTCCCTGACCATCCAGCCAAACCATTGGCAACAGCCCATGAATCAGTGTACAAATGCACCTCTGGCCATTTCTTCTTCCAAGCAAAATAAACAACTAGATGCACTGCTCGAAGCTCTGCCCACTGGGAGGATTTGCCCTTACCACTATGCTTTAGGGATGTCCCAAAAAATGGCTGAAGTGCTGCAGCTATCCATTTTTGGGTGGTACCTGCATACCATGAAGAGCTATCTGTAAACCAGGCCCAAGTTTTCTCTTCCTCAGTCAATTGATTGTAAGGGACTCCACAAGAGGCCAAAGGTGTAGGCTAGGAAAGAGAAGGTAACATGGCAGGGGTGGTGACTGTAGGCATTTGGGCTACTTTTTCTTGTAACTTACTTGTGCCTTCAGGGCCTGCTTGAGCCCTAGCTTGTATATACCACTTCCACTTTGGTGTGGACCTGCTGTGCACGTCCAACTTTATGGTTTGGTGGGTCAGATAATACTCAGCTCATGATAGGCAACTCGGGTCTCGTGGTGATTTGGTGATCCATGGTTAAGTGTTTAGCTTCTACTGAAGCCCAGTACCAGGTCAAAAGCTGTTTCTCAAAAGGAGAATAGTTATCTGCAGTGGATGGCAGGGCTTTGCTCCAAAATCCTAAGGGTCAGCATTGTGATTCGCCTATAGGGCCCTGCCAAAGGCTCCAGACAGCATCTCCGTTTGCCACTGAACCTTCTATGATCTGCTGTATCATATGGCCCAAGTGATAGTGCAGCTTGCATAGAAGCATGGACCTGTCACAGAGCCTCCTTTTGGTCTGGTCCCCAGTCAAAACTAGCAGCTTTTTTGGTCACTTGTTAAATTGGCTGGAGTAGCACACCCAAATGAGGAAAGTATTTCTCGAAAATCCAAAGAGGTCAGCTAAACATCATGCCTCTTTTTTGGTTATAGGAAGGGCCAGATGCAACAGCTTATCCTTCACTTCAGAAAGGATATCTTGACATGCCCCACACCACTGGACACCTAGAAATTTCACTGAGGTGGAAGGCCCCAGTATTTTTGTTGGATTTATCTCCCATCTTCTCTCATGCAAATGCATTACCAATAAGTCTAGAGTCTTTGCTACTGCTTGTTCAGTAGGTCCAATTGAAATGATATCATCAATATAATGGACCAGTGTGTTGTCTTGCAGAATGAGCAAGATTCCTGCAGACAATATTATGACATAGGCCTGGAGAGTTGCTATGCCCCTGAGGCAGGACCGTGAAGGTATACTGCTGGCCTTGCCAGATGAAAACAAACTGTTTCTGGTGGTCCTTACTAATGGCAATTGAGAAAAAAGCATTTGCCAGGTTGACAGCTGCATACTAGGTACCAGAGAATGTGTTGATTTGCTCAAGCAATGATACCATATCTGGGACAGCAGCTGCAATTGGAGTCACCACCTGGTTAAATTTATGATAATCTAGTCACCCTCCA
This sequence comes from Tolypeutes matacus, assembly GCA_026826555.1. Taxonomy (NCBI): domain Eukaryota; kingdom Metazoa; phylum Chordata; class Mammalia; order Cingulata; family Chlamyphoridae; genus Tolypeutes; species Tolypeutes matacus. Next base: position 17,033,277 of record JAKSZT010038599.1, on the reverse strand, counting down.
AGATCCATCTGTTTTCTGCAAGGTCAAATAGGAGAGTTGAATGGGGATGTGGTGGGAATTTCCACCCCTGCATCCTTCAAATTCTTGATGGTGGCACCAATCTCTGCAATCCCTCCAGAAATCCAGTATTGCCTTTAATCTACTATTTTGCTATGTATGGGCAGTTCTAGTGGTTTCCATTTGGCCTTTCCAACCATAATAGCCCTCACTCCACAAGTCAGGGATCCAATGTGAGGATTCTGCCAGTTACTGAGAATTTCTATTCCAATTATGCATTTTGGGCCTGGGGGAATAACCACAGAATGAGTCTGGGGACCCACCGGACCCACTGTGAGATGGACCTGAGCTAAAAGTCCATCAGTCACCTCAACTACAAAAGCCCCTACTCTGCCTGGTGGACCACAGTGACGTTTTGGATCTCCTGGAATTAATGTCATTTCTGAGCCAGTGTCTAATAATCCCCAAAATGTCTGATCATTTCCTTTTCCTCAATCCACAGTTACTCTGGTAAAAGGCTGTAGGTCTTCTTGGGGAAAAGTGGGAGGAAGATGAACGGTATAAATTTTTGGCAGTTTAACAGGATCCTTCCCCAAGGGGACCTGGCTTTCTCCTCATTGAAGGGGCTCTGGGTCTGTAAACTCTCAAGTCTGGGAATTGATTAAAGGGTGTCATTCTCTGCATCTGTAATTTGAGTTAAGGCTGTGTTCAATTGGCCTAGGACTTTTCTGCTTATAGAGATCCAGAAGAAATTCAGTAGACTGCCCATCTATTTCACTTCTAGCTACCCCATGATCTATTAGCCAGTGCCATAATTCTATGTGACTCAGAGACTATTTTGAGTGCTGCTTTGAATCTGCCTTTCATGCAGTAGCCATGCCCACCTTGTTTTTGGTGATTAACTGCAGATACTTGACTTTTACAGGATCAAGATCCAATCATCCCTATAATGTTTAAGGATTCTAATTCCATTACAGCCCTCTCTACAGTAATATCTGAACTACAGAGAAGAGCAACCACAGAGCTCTTCAGGGAAGATAGAGTTAGTTTTACAAATTTATTTCTCACAGTCCTGGTTAAAGGTATGGCCTCTGGACATTCTTGGGGTGGGTGGGCAGGTCTAAAATGGTAAATTCTTTCTAGCATTCCAATCTATTTAAGCCTTTGAATTCCCTCTTCTACTGTATGCCAGAGCAAATCAGGTATCTGAACCTCAGACATGCTAAGCCATCTTTTGGTCCGTGTTTCAGTCAGTCACCTGAACAGACTGTTAGAGCCCTTTCTAACCCCTGAGCTACAGCATTGAATCCAGGATTTCTTCTTAGTTGGCCCATATCAATTAATTCAGTATGATCCAACTTTATATTCCTTCCACCACTATCCCATGCCCTTAGTATCCATTCCCACACATTTTCCCCTGATTTCTATCTATTTAAGTTGGAAAACTCATACAGTTCTTTCAGAGTATAGTATACTTCTTCATGGTCACACTTTGTATCTCACCTTTGAGGGCTTGTTGTGATTTTAGTCTAGTAATAGGTCTCAAAGAGAAGAAGTATGGTGGAGGTGGGTAAGGAGAAGAATTAGAAATGTCTGACCTCAGGGCTTTCCTTTGCATTTTCTTCTGGTGAACAGGATTAATCTCTTCAGGCAGGCGTCTGAAAGCAGATTCCTCAAGGCAGTGTGGAGGCTGGGCAGTGCATGGTGGAGTTTGACTAGTACCCACCAGCCAAAGGAGGTCCAGATTCCATGGGCAGGCTGGAGGCTGGGTGATTTAAGGTTGACAAGGTCTGGTCTCCATAGGACAAACCATTACATGTTTATCTGGTAAAGTCTCAGCAGAATTTAGCGTTCCAATGTCCCCACCAATATTATCATCATCCCAGATGTCTCCATCCCAATTCTCTGGGTTCTACTCCTTTCCAATGAATGTCTTCACTTTAACTTCAGAAACCCTGTGAGCTGAAATTTTAATTTCCTTTGTAGCTCTGCTGCCCCTACAATGAGAGTTTGAGTTTAGTTCTCAGATATCTCAAGCCTGTCGCTGCAGGAGACAAGATTTTTTTTTCAGAGCACACATAGAAACTTTCACATCATTGATGCAGCATTTAAGTTTCAAATTTGAAGACTTTAGCTTATCTCATTCTTTTATAACTTTATCGAGAGTATCTAGGAGGAGCCAGCCAACATCATTTTACCTTTTGACTCCACGAAACTTTGTTAAGATGTTGAAAATACTCTCACCCAGATCCTTGCTTCTTATACATGTGGAAGTAGGGAAATCCAGTGAGAATATATATATATATATTATAAATATATAAAAGATTTATTTATTTATTTATTTATTTATTTATTTATTTAATCCATTTTTAACCTCCCCCTCGTTTGCTTTTTTGTGTCCATTTGATGGGCAATTTTCTGTGTCTGTTTCCTGCCCTCTCTTCTCATCCTTCTCCTCCAGTCTTCACCAGGATTCGATCCTGGGGAACTCCAATGTGGGAGAGAGGCGTTCTGACACCTGTGCCACCACAGTTCTTGGCTTTTTGGCACATCTCATCTTGGCTCTCCCATGTGTCTCCTTCTTGTTATGTCATCATCGTGCTGTGTGGGTCGGCGGGGTCTGGCACATCCACGCATGGGGCCTGGCAGCATGAGCACCTTCTGTATTTTTTAAAATTTTACTGGGAGGTCTCAGGGATCGAACCCAGGTCCCTCCATATGGCAGATGGACATCTAACCATTTGAGCCATATCCGCCCCCTAGTGATGATATTTTACATATCTCCCTTGCCAACTCACACCATGCACTGTTAGTGGCCTCTTCATTATTGGAATGGGAGTTATTAATATCCTTGGGTCCAATTAGAGTAAAGAGCCAATTGCAAAACTACCAGAACCACTTCAGATATCCCATGTTTAAGATTCTGTTCCTCAAGAACCACTCCCAGTACCAATCTGTATTACTCAGGGTTTTCTAGGGAAACAGAATCAACAGGAGGGATCTGTAAATAGTATGAGATTTTATAAGAGCTTCTCATGTGACCATGGGGGTGCACAAGTCTAGGTTCCACAGGCAGGCTGCAAATCAGAGGCTCCAATGGAAGTCCAGTGAGGACCTTCATGAGTTTCGGGGATACGTTGGCTGCCCAAAGACAAGCTGGGAAATTCTCTCTGAATGTTGAAATCATTTTCCCTTTTAAGGCATTCAACTGACTAGATAAAACGTCACCCATTGCTGACGGCAATCTTCCTGGTCGATGCAGATGTAATCAGCTATATATCCAGTAAACTCACTGATGACTAATCCTATAAATGTCCTTGTATTACGATTAGCCCAGTGCTTGCTTGACCAAACAACTGGGCACAATTACCTGACTGGGTTGACACATTAGTCTAACCATCACAGTCTCCTTCACACAAAACTAATTTAGACCTAAAAAGTAAACTCAATTCTGTAAAACACAGAAACACTATATTATTCAATAATAGTGGAATCTTATTTTCCCCTTACTTATTATTTCCCATGTAGACTTTATTTTAAACATACACTAAAAGTGTTCTGAATAATTAGTCTGGGTATCCAATTCAATAAAATAAAAAATAGACCTTTTAGAACAGGGATTGGCAAGCTACAGTCCACAGCAGTGGTTATTGGAACACAGCAATGTTCATTTATTTAGTATGGTCTATGGCTGCTTTTGCACTACAACAGCAGAATTGAGTACAAGCAACAGAAATCAAATGGCCCATAAAGCCTAAAATATTTCCTATCTGCCCCTTTACACAGGAGTTCAGCAACTCCTGCTTTAGAATAATTTCACTGTGTTGATTAAAAAGGCACTACATTAACAACACATTTTCTGGGAACTGGGTGTAACTCAGTGGTTTGAATACATGCTTCCATGTACAAATTTCAGGGTTGATTCCCTGGTACCTCGTAAAAAACAACAACAAAACATAATCCTTGGGGAGTGTCACCCAGGACAGCTGACGGGGAGATGAGGATGGACAACCACCACACCAAGGAACCGGGAGTCTAGAACTGCAAGCACAAGCAAGAGAATCCCATCCATCAGCCATATGGGATCAAAGCCCCTTCTAGAGGTGGAGTGAGCATCACAATGTCAGAATCCTCAGGATTGGGGAATAAAATATGGACTAGAGTGGACTTACTGGGTGTTCTACTATAGACTTATTATTATTCTAGCAATGGAAGAAATTATATCATTGATGTGGAGACAGTGGCCACTGGAGGTGCTGAAGTCAGGGAGAGGGAAAAAGAGGTGTAATCCAGAACTTGGAATTGACCTGGATGACATTGCTGTGGCAGATACGGGCCATTATATATCCTGCCATAGCCTACAGAATTGAGTGGGAGAGAGAGTAAACTACAACGTAAACTATAGTCCATGCTTAGTGGCAATGCTCCAAAATGTATACATCAACTGCAATGAATGTACCACACGAATGAAAGAAGTTGTTAATGTGGGGAAAAGTGGGAGGTGTCAGGAGTGGGGCATATGGGAATCCCTTATTTTTTGTGTGTAACAATTTATGTAATCTAAGTCTTTTAAAAATAAATAAAAATATATTTAAAAAACATATAATCCTGGGGGAGCAGATATAGCTCAATGGTTGAATGCCTACCTCTCACATAATATGTCCCAGGTTCAATCCCTGGTATGTCCAAATATATACACATATCAATTTTTAAAAATTTTTAACTTTAAATGAAATGAAAAAGAACTTGGTTGAAAAGAATTTTACAAAGAATAATGCAATTAATTGTTCTCCCCTGTACATCATACCCTAAACTCCTCTGAAAAAGAAATGCTCTCTATTTTAGGATCTGTAAAAAATTATTGTAAATCAGTTTCATTAATGAAAATACATGATTCTTCAAAATTATTGCAATAAGTATTTGTAGTGGATAAAGCAAAAGAGAAGATTGCTGTTACCACTAAAATTGATTAAAGATACTTTAAATAAAAGAAATGTGATAAATGTAAATATGAAAGTAATTATAATGATTTTCCTCCTTGAGACATCCTAAAGTATGTTTCCTCAATAAAATTGTTTGTGTCAGTATAACATCTGGCTTTTTAACAACATTTTTCACAGTACTAATACCCAAGCAGACCTTTCTGAATAATTTCATTTGAATAAATATTTAATCCATCTTGCACATTACTCATGTGCTTTCCCTCTGCATTTCAGATGTGCATTTCAATTATTAAAATTTACATTTCAAATAGTCACAAAGAGTAGTTTGTTTAAAATTGCACACTCTGAATAAAATAGTGGAGATTTTTAAAAATAATATTGTACAGTAGATAAGTTTAGTATTAATATACTTTACATTTATCATAAACCAAACATCTGATTATTGATTCAAGCATACTACTAAGGTTCTCTAACATTCATACTAAGATTTGGATTTTTAAAGTTTGATTATTTTTTACTTCTTATCTTCAAATCATTGTGCTAAAATTTCAATACTTCATTCTGGCTTTTCTTTTTAAAAGAAAGATGACTATCATAATAAAAATAATTAAAACTATGTAAACCTCACATTGTATTAAAAACATTAATAAGTAACATTAGCATATTGTTTTACTGTACAAGCATCTTTACATAAACAATCACAGGTGACCATTAGCAAAAGCTATGAGGTATGAGGGACCAGTAACAAGCATCACATTTGTCAAACAAGAAAACAGTGATCCAGAGAGCTTGGTTGATGTTGATAAGTTGCTTATCAAACTTAAGACTTTTGATTATAAATTCTATGTTTAAATATAAACCCCGGGTTTTAAGATGTATAATAAAAACATCAGAAACATTTGAACTGCATCCATAATCCCTTCCACTTCCTTGCCTTTGTCCTTTTCAAGGATGAATAAATGAAGGTAATACATCTACTATCATCCCAAATGTTTTTGATGTGGTTTTTTTTTTTTTTTTCATTCAAGGTTCCAGAAGGAGAACAAGGGGATATTAAAATTATGTAATTTGAGGATGAATTAATAAAAAGACATTGTAGAATGGTATGGGCAAGAGTTTGGAAAGTCTCAAGAGATCTTCCAATATCTTGGGACTAATTGTAACAGGGGGTGGGATATATCTAAAGGACCAAAGAGAAGGGAGCAGTTGCAGGAAGCTAAAGAAAAGTAGCTGTGGGAATATGGACACCAGACAGGAACTGGGATCTTCAGTTGAGGGACACAACCAGCTTGTGGCAAACTTATGAAGGGAACCTGTAGCACAAATACCCAATGACATCTCTTCCTTTCCTCCCTCTAGTCTTCTGCTAATGCTCCCTACTGGGCAACTCTAACTGAAAAGCCAAAGGGTAAGGGTGTTATTGATCCCATCCGTACAGGACAGTTTCATGGAACATAGATCTGAGGCCAGAAGAATGGAGAGAAGCTTTGGAGGAAAAATGGAAAATATCCAGAACAGTGTTGGAGGACACTATTAGAATTCAAAATTGATCAAAGTTAGCACACTTGATGGTCACATATTTACTTTCTTCCTACATGGAGAAGAAGAATCAGAGGCACACCTGGAAGCTCTGACCTCTGTACTTCTCATCACAGGGTCAATAGCCAGGGCTGGGCCAGAACTCCTTAGTCATCTTGACTGATGTATTCAAAGCAGCTTGCTCTCTGTCTCTAATTCTATTAGTTCTGGTTCTGACAGGTAAACTTTTGGCACATTGATGCAATATGTTTCTAAGTGTCTGTTTGGTCTTAGGACCAAAGGCTAATTTATCAGATTTCTTTAAAATTGACATTTGTTGCCAAAGTTCCAGTTAATATAAGTTTTTTTTTTATTCTTTTGTCTTCATTGTGCATCTATTTTCCTTGACAATTTGAATTGAGGAAGAGAAGCTGGACCAAGACAAGATCTGGATTTTCCTGGCTCTTACTTTCTTGCTAAGATTACAGTAATGACTGTGACATAGTTTATGACTTCAAATAATTTAGAATCAAGTCAGAAAATAAATAATAAATAATTAGGAATAGTGTGATATGAGCTATATTAAAGAAAAGAATGAAGAGGCATATTCCAGCATCTAGTCCAGGCTTAGGTGGTCAGAAACTAAACTGAGACTAAAAGGATGATTGGGAAATGGCCAAATAAAAAGATGGCTGTTATTTTAATGCCCCTTTCTTTTTTCTTTTGTGTCTCAAAAGCAGTCTTTAATCTTTTTAAATGTTTTTTCAAGCATTTTGCAATATATTATACAGAAAATTCCATTAAAATATTATATTTCCTAACAAAGGACTGCAACTACATAAGTTACTGGGTTGGCCTAAATTCTTTACAGTATCTGTTACCCAAGATCACTTTGTACTCTCTCAGATCTCTTGAACATCTCCTGGCCAATGCTTTACCAGGGAGTGTTTTAAAAACACACAATGTGGTTAGCACTAACTTAAAAGAATATGAATTTATTGGTACACTGTAATTTGCTTGCCTATATATAAAAGGAAGACTTTAATGGAAGCAACTAAGCTTACCTGAAATTGTATCAAGAATTTTAAACTTGTGTTACTAATCTATTAGCTGGTTTTATGCCTATAGGTACTGTGTCAGTATCATTTTTGGAAGGTATGCTCTGCTCCCACCAGTATCCTGACTCTAGATGTTCTTCGGTGAATATTGTCCTCAATGTGATATGTCTTAGGAGCCTAAAGCAAAGCCCCTTTAATTTTTATTTCTGAAACTGTGCTGCCTTTCATGAAGTAATTTATGTAAAGTTCTAGAACTACTGAGATGATCATGCATTTCCACTTAAATTATGTGCAGTTACTGTTCACTTGAGTTCCTATTTGTTCAATTTTTCCTATAAAGGCATACACACAAACTAGTGAGCAAGATTATTAATTATGACAAATCAGAATAAAATAATATATTCTGAATTTTTACTAAATGCCCAACATTATTTTAAAAAATCTAACCATGAGAATGAAACTTTAAAATGTGTTGTTAACATTGACTGGTCCTGCAGTTGAATTTATTTGTGATACAACATAAATACATCATTGTACAATTCTAATTTGACCACACTTGACAAATAACTATAATACAGGAAATTGCAGGTAACACATTGAACTGACTAGAGTGGGAATGAGATCCATGATTTGCTATGAGGACTTGTGAGAGGGAATGAATTCTGAGAATGAAAAATGAGTGGGGGAATAAAAAAATAATGTGACAGTAAGACACACTAATAATAGGCAGTGTATTGTATGTACCTAGCATTGTCCTAGGAGTTTTATTAATAACAGCTAATTTAATCCTTACAACATGCTTAAGAAGCAGTTGCTATTATTATACCCAACTAACACAGGGAGAAACTGAGACCTGGAATGCTTGTGTACTTGCTCAAGTACACAGATGAAGTGAATGATACAGAGGAGTCTGAACACAGGCATGCCACCATGAAAGCCTATACTCTTGAACACTGCAAACAGCCTCTATACTCACCCAGGTTCCGCATACATAGCCTAAACCCTAATGTGTTATTATCAATATTTTATAGTATACTCTGTCATTGGAGGGTAAGTTAGCAAAACAGAGATGTAAAATCTGGGATAACAACAGAAGATTTGATTAGGAGTTTGACAAATTGGAGAAACAAGATTATTTATTTTAATCCATATAAATGAAAAGTCAATGGCCACGAGCAAAGTGCTATAGCACAGGAAATAAAAATTCCTTCTTTATTTCAGGCATCATGGATGCCATGGATTGATTTGGAGGAAAAACAAGAGTAGGGGTTAAAAGGGGGAGAAGAAAGAGGGCGATCTCCAAATGTAGTCGACATATTTAATATTTTAAGTCTTTTTTATTCATTAAAATTACCTCTGCAATCTTTGCTGCAGACTGGATATAGATGGATGGTATCAGGAATATTAATTTTAGTCGGAAAAATTGCAGACCTTGTCATGTAGTAAAAGAGAGAAGGAGCCTTGAAATTATGCAGATTTGGAATCAAATATTGGCCCTTCTCCTTATTATGTGTGGCCCTGAAGAAATTACTTAAATTTCTTAAATAGGCCACAGTTCTTTTTCTTGCAGTTCTTCCAAAATATGTTAATATCTCCTCCTGATGTTTATGTGAAGATAAAAACTTATTGAAGGGGGAATTCCTGACGTAATTACCATTTGATCCAGGAGAACAATAGAAATCAGCATGTGCAGCCATTGAAATTGTGGTTCTGAATCCAGAAAACTAGTTCGTATTCCATTTTCATTAATTACGATCCTGTAGCATTGGGGATATTACTGAATCTCACCAAGCCACAATCATCTCAACTGTAAAATATGGATGACAGTAATAGCACTGACTATAAAGAATATGCAGCAGACACTGTAAAGTGGCTGCTAAAAAGATATGCAAACCACCTTCATCACCCTGGACTTCCTCTGTTAAAGAGGATAAATAAGGAATGTATGTGTCTTCCTTAACTTTCCAATAATGAAAGGGTGTTGATGTGATCCAGTTCTCAGTGAGATGTAAGAAAGTGCACTGGGTAGTGTTAGGGAAATCACAGACATCCCACCACCTTCCCTGGGGAAGTCACAAACACACCCTAGTGTTCATCCCCCAGCCTTCTGCTACCCCCACCTGTTTTTCTATTGTGTGCCATTCTACAACTTGGAGGAGATGTTAAGTCTAATAATGAAAAATCCCAGCCACTCCTTAAATCCAGAAATAGGGAACAAGCAGTCCAAGATGCTTATCAAAACAGGAACTCTCAGTGGCAGAGCTCCTCCCTATGAGGTGGATAACAGTATAGGTTTGTCTCTCTTTTCCAGCATGAAGTGGGGTGTGCAGAGCTGCCATCTATTAACTCTGACCCATAGCCACCCTGTGAGACAGGCAGAGAGGAAACTTCTTCCCCTGCTCTTCTGAACTCTTTGTGCTGTGTCAGTGACAAAGATATTTCCCCTTTTTGGACTCTTTATACTTTGCAAATAATAAAAGAATCATTTGCTGAAAGCTTCTGTTGCCCTGAACCTGTATTTTCATGAGGCACCATTGTAGCAACTCACTTCCCAGGTGGGGCTTCCTATAAAGCTGTTTTTCACCTCATAAGAAATATACTAGGCTGGTATGAGCAATCAGCCCTGAGACCTATTAGCTTTTGGTCTTCCCTTTCTTACTATCCTGAATTCAAACACAAGACCTGAAATCACAAAAGAGAAGATATGGAAAGAATATGGATCATTTATACTACTGCTGAATTGCCATTTAATATTAGACTGCCTATACTGGAATTTTTTGTCTTTATGGTAAAATACACTATCTGTTTACAACATTGTACAGGCTTATTATAAGAATTAAGAAAAGAAACAAAGTGAGTAAAGACTTAGCAGCATGACTTGCCTGCAGCAAATCATTATTGATGGGCATGCATGCTTAGTTAAATATGTTTCTCATATTCCTTCTACTTCTTATAATATGATGCTGAGCACATACTGGAAGAATATATTGGTATCAATATACAAATGAGATACTGTAATTCAATATTTCCATCACTCTCCTATACGTCACTGATAAATATATTATCATTTATTACAGGCTTCCTAAGTTTTTACATAGCTAGTGTCCAAAACATGCTGATAGATTGGTTGAACAGCAAGGAAAGTAGATGTTCAAGAATGCTTGTAAATATTTTGGCAAGAACTTGCTGTTGGTTTGCAAAAATAATTTCTGGTATGGATTTCACTGTTGTATTAAAAAAATTGGTCAGGCATCTGGTTTGTACTATTTTGATGAGACTTAAAATATCTTGGGGGTGTAGAGTATGTATACCACAGGCTCATGCCTTAGTTCATTGATTAGTTTATTGAGCCATGCTGACTTCCTAGTGTAAAGTTGATTCATTTTGAGATTCATCATAGGAAAAGCTAACAAGTAGTGGAAATGCTTCTTACACTATTCTGCAAAATGGATGTTTCCTAATGGTATTTAAATGGTGTGGTTTCCAAACATGACTTGCTTTTCTTAAATTTCCAAGATGAAAATTAAAATAACATGCAAACTGAAATGGTGTATTCAATGAAGTAAAGATGTGCTTGGCTTTTTGATATATAAATGCTAACAGATTTCAGAGTTCCATTATTCACTAAACCAGTTGTATGGTAGATTGTATGGTATTCTCCATAAATTGTTGCAACAATATTTCCCAAAGAATATGTTCTTTTTACAATGTGACTTTGACCCTCCTCCCATCAGGAGGTAGGGCTGATGTTATCTCTTTTTTAAAAAATCTCATAGACTTGTGACTGTAGAGGAAGTAATGTTATGAGAATTCTGGTGTCAGGTCTTCAAAGGCAACACATCTTTTGCCTGGTTCTCTTGAAAGCACTAAGTCCTGGAATCTAGCCAGCATGTGTCCAGGAGCCTCAAAATAGTCCCTACAGAGAAATCCCATAGAGAGATGATATAGCCAATAGCCCCCAGCTAACAGCCTACTCAATATGTGAATGAAGAAGTTCCCAGATAATTCCTGCCTTTCAGGCATTGAGCCAAGACAAGTCATCCCTACTGTGCCCTACCTGAATTCTTGATCTACAGAAACTGTGAACCTATTAAAATGATTGCTTCATCCACTAATTTTGGGGGTAATTTGTTAAGGAGCAATAATAAGTGCAACAACTTCTCTTCCTAAGAAACTCTGAGGGAGTTAGCCCAGGATTCTTTAATACATGTATAATCTATACATTTCTACTATATCTTATATCTCCACTTACTCTGATTGTATGTGAGTTTCATGAATGTAAAGATATATATATGTATATATACATATATATTTATATCTGAAATTTTAATTCAGATGTCTTCTTAAACAAGTAGCTCACCTAAAATACATAGATTTCTAAAGTGGCTTAGCAAGACTGGTGGATTGATAGGTCTTGTAGCAAACTGAAAAGTATGTAACCTAACTAATGGCATTTAAAATAATACTTCTTTCAAGATCCTAGAGAAACACACACTAATACATGATTTACATTTCTGTTGATTCTATCTCCACAATCCATTTCTAGTAACTCTACTGCTCCAAACTAATGGGCACCATCATTTTATTTCTCCTGAACCCCCAATGGAAGCCATACTCTGGTTTTTCCTCTTCTACTCTTGTTCAGTGAAATCAGTTCTCCATACAGAAGCTTGAGTTTGTTTTTTTTTTTAATGTAAATTAAACCAGTTAGTCATTTCCCTGAAAGCCCTGAAATATCTGGCCTGTCAGCATCTACACGATTGTTTAGTGCCATTTCAAATACCCTCAGGTGTTCACAGCTAAGAATCTTTGCATAATCTGTTATTTCTACTTAGACTCTGCTTTCCCTACAATTTGCTTTACTAACTGTAGCTGTTTGATATTATTTATAAATTCCAAAAATAAATGGTGGATTATGTTTTTAAACTGGTCTGTTCGTCTGGACATATTAGATTGTATTGGATTCAGAGGTTTTACTTTTACTTGATTTTATGGTTAAGGTTTTGATTGGACCACGTCAGTAGGATGTTGAGTCCCTGCCGTCTTAGTGGGCAGGGACTCACAGAGATAACCACAGAGTAGAGGAGAGAGTGGGAGTTTTGATACTGGAGCTCTGGGAAGTAAATACACAGGAGAAGAACACAGAGGAATAGAGATGGCTCCATAGACATGGCAGAGGCCACAAGAAGAGAGAAAGCCTGAGAGTCTACAACTGACCCTGTGGAGATAACAGAGCAGCTGAGCCCAGGAAGAAAAGAGCCCTGGGGAGAGAGATGAGCCTTGTATCAGCCTACAGCTGAGACCAGAAGAAGGTGAGACCACGGAGCTTAAAGAGGAAGGCTGAACCCTGGCAAAGACCAGCAGCCATCTTGCTCCAACATGTGGCAACAGACTGGTGAGGGAAGTAAATTTCGCTTTATGGCCTTGTGATTGTATGTTTCTACCCCAAATACATACCCTTTATAAATGCCAACAGGTTTCTGGTATTTTGCACCCGCACCCTTTTGGCTGGCTAATACACTGACCCTTTCTTATCTTCCAGATCTGAAACTAATTGTAAGATAAAGGATACATCCTCTGATATCCTTATAAATGTGAGACTCCCACAACTATTTTCTTCTCTCTATATTTGACTCCTCTGTGCCCCATTTATTCACAATGTAGCACTTATTACAAGTGGTCACACACACACACATTGATTGATTATTGATTGCTGTCCTTTGTGTTCTAAACTTCATAAAATCAGTGGCCAAAATAGCTACCACATAAGAAGCAATTAACTCTTATTTGAAAGAAATTTTGAAATAATGGTTCAAGAGAGAAATAAAAATCATAATTATGCTTTGATTAAAATGTAACAAATGTAAGAAATTGTATTTTTTAAAAGTATGGAATGCAACTAATATTTATTCAGGCAATTAGACAGTATTGATTGTATCATTATCAACTAGAATTAAAGAAAATAAATTGAATGACCATTCAAATAAATAATAGAACTAATGCAACAAATATCGGATAAAAGAAAAAGATTAAACTTTTAGGCAGAAAATTATAAATTATAAACAAAATATGAGTTGAACTGATAAACACAGGAATGTTATCGAAAAGCAAAATAGGTAAAATACTGGCAAAACAATTGAGAATAAAAGAAAGGAAACTCATGCAATCAAGGTTGGAAATAAAAGGAAGATAAAATATTAAATAAGGACTAGAGATATATTAGAATATTTGTACAATTACACAATAGTAGCAAGGCAATGTAAAATATCCAAGATTGACAAAATATTAACAACAACATGCAAATAAACCAAAGAAGACATTGGGGCCGGAGAAAATTAACAGAGAAATTTATTATTTCAAGGAACAGAAGTGTTTTAATAACCATAGCATTTTTGACTCTCAAAGAAAATTTATTTTAAAGCAGGAAAAAAGCAGAACAAAGAAAACTACAGACCTTTGCATTAATATGTATTGTTAATCTATTCTTATATAAAATTCTAAAAAAATCAGCAAACACACTTTCATGGCGGACTGGGAATATCCTTGGCTATATATTGCTTTGATCTTCTGAAATGATAATTCAAAAGTGTCATGATCAGGAATATCTCACAGAGATCAGGCAGATGTAGCCACACAGAGCATTTTCCTGATGCTGGACTTCCATGTCCTCAGGCTGGATATTTAGTATGACAACTGAGATTCATGTAAACCAACATTGTTAGCTCAAGAACTTTGAAAAATATTTACAGCACTAAATGTGTGCATATATATATGTTTTTAATATTTCAATAAAATAGTTTTAAAAATACAATTTATAGATTATTTCTTTAGGCAATTTTTATCAGTATTGAAGGAAACTTAAATGGAATGGATATGGTGAAGGATTATGTACTAAAGGTTTTACAATAAATATTTTTTGGCATTTATATAATTGAACTTCAAGTTGATTATTCTAAGTTTACACAATCTTTCTTTCTAAATTTTCTTTCCCATAACAAAATGTCATGGTGCATATTTTTCGCAGCTAGTTTGAAAAGAATATTAATTGTTTATATGGATGCTTTAATTCTACTATGATTATTTTTAAAATTACTGGCCTGGGAGAGGGGTGAAGGTAGGAAATGGAGTCACGTCAGAGTACAGAATTCATTTTCAACTTGTGCTTAATAAGTGCCAATGTTTTATACATTAATTCCTCTAATCCCTGCAGTCCACCGGTGAGGTAATCATTAATCTGAATTTAAAAATGCAGTGCTGAAGATTTTGGTACTAGAATTATCTGTTTAGGTCATGTTGCTGACACATTGTGAGAAATTTGAACTTAGATTAGCCTGGTTCCAAAATCCGTGCTCTTTGTTCTATTCCATGGAAACTTTCATTTGATATTCACCTCTGACTAAATAGAGTGTGTGTGTGTGTTTGTGTGTATGTAGGTTTCCTTCTTTCATGGTGTGATATGGAGAAGGATAAGAGAAATGTGGTGACCTAAAAAGCAAAAGATACTAACAAACAAGTTATAGAAACATTAAGAGCAATGACTCTCAATGTGAAATATTATAAACATCATGGATTATTTTTCCAAATTTTCCAAAACAATGTTTTATTTCCACATTACTAAAATACTACAAACACAAACATACTATTATTCAATCATTTATAAAGTATATTAAAGAAGTAGTAAATTGAAGTCAAATTATCCTCAGGATCAATGAGAACAGCCATTAATGAAATAATACTTTAAAAACTCATTAAAATAACAAATACCAATATACCTGATATTATCTAGTAATGTGTGAAAAGTGGAAAGAATTAACATATATGTGATAATTAAAAAGTGCTTCAGGAATCTTGTTATTGTTTTAATTCCTAAATAAATCAATTGGAATCTATATGTGATTTTTTTGGCAATGGCTTTTAGTGGTCACAAACCATACACGCACAAAATCCTTGGGTTCAACTTTTCCTTTGTTTGCCTTTATCAACTTTTTCACTGATTACTTCTAATTTTCATTCTTCCAAATATTAAAAAATCTTCACTAAATGTTCAAAACTGAAGTTTCTTTTTGATACCAATAAACATTTAACCAAGGGTAAATGAAATACTTTCACGTTTTAAAACATTTCAATTTTTGTAAAACCCTGACTGTACTTCTTCTCATGATAATCGTTTGACATAATGCACCTAGGATTTTTTTTTAAGGGAAAAAAATCCATTTGGAGCCAAACAAGGCACTATCCCTTTACTATATTCAATCACATTATATCTAGCAGGCCAGTTCTTATTTATCAGTTCCAGCACAACTGGAACGAGCCCAAGTATTTTGAATTTCATTTTGAAAATCTGAATCAAAAGTCCTTCCAATACCAGAAAAACCATCTGTTACTCAGTTTCATTTCAGAAACTTCTTCCAGACACAGCATGAAATTTATTAGACTTAAGAATTATGGTAGAAACACTTGAAGTTAAAAGACTCAACTTTGGAAAGTAAGAGCCATCAAGCACCTGAAAATATGGTTGATGTTATTGGAGGTAACAGGACCATCTACTCTCATTAGAGGTTCAGTACTTTTCATTTCTATTGCTGGTTCCAAACTATAGGAATATTTTATTCATTCTTTAAAGGTGACCTCTTCAAAGTTAATACTAGAAGCTTATCCTTTAAAGGAATTCCCTTTAAATTTCATGAGCTGTGGTGGGATGTCTGGTGGAGCTCTGTGGTTTGATAATTTGGGATTACTGTGAAGGAGAAGCCAACATGAGATTCTATATGCAAGAGATTTATTGAGGAAACTATGAGAGAAGAATGAAGGGGACATAGCCAGAGAAGACAGGAGGAACCCCAAACCATTATGCAGGTCTGACATCCATAAAGAAGAAGGGGAAGGAAAAAAAATTGTGTAGGAGGATTCTTGGACTGCAGTGCATTTCTGAGAAAGGTTTGTCAAGGCCAATGCTGTGTTCTCAAGCCAAACTCCCTTGTTTGGGTATTCCTGAGTCTCTTAGGAATGAGGCTGCGCTAGTATCCTTGCAATGCTCAGTCACTGACTAAGAGAAACTTGTATAAGTATGACATCGACACAAACATTGTGATAGATATAGAGAGACAACAGCCTGGGTCATTGGTCAACTATGCTTCCCTCAGCAGGAGATCTGAGTTGTGCATTATTATAACTTACATATGTAGGTTTCATCAAGGTTTGTGAAATAAAGGCTCTTAGCAACCAATATACTTTATTGCTTATTTTCTAATTCTTTTCCTTGATTTTTCCTTCTCACTTCCAGCAGTAGACTCTGAAAGTGCATGTAGATTATACTGAGAGTTTGTTTGCTTGTTTTCATTTTAGGTGTTTTTTGATTGTTTGTTTTATGCAAGTGTCCCCTGCCTTCAAGAGCAGCCTGGGAAATAATGATTTGAAACACACTTCTCTATTTTCTAATGTTGTAACCCCTACACTGTCTATATTAGAGACTCCAATCATGGTGACTGCCACCCCACTGCGCTTTTCCACGTACAACTAACTGAGAAACAGAAATGGTCACCTGACGTAAGGGCAACTATTCTTTTGCATAGACTACTATCTACTATGATTTTTTTGTATTAAAAAATATAATCTTGCAAGTCTAATTTTTACCCTCAAGACTATGAATTGGGAAACTCACAGAAAATGATATATTAGCAATGGGTGCTGAAAACATAAGATTGTTATTCAGATCAAACAACCCCTGCTTAGCACATTTCAAATTCTTATTACTACTTCAATAACAAAAAAACAAAATCATTTAACATGTCTATACTTTCTGTCTCTACTGACATTATACTTTATCTCCCTCTATTCCTCTAGCTCATTGGTGTTCTTTTATTTCTTTGAATATGCCTCTTTCACTCCCATCTCTGGTACTCCACATGTTACTTCTTTAACAATTTCTTTAGTGAATCAACACCTCCTGAGCCCTACTTCATATACTGATCACGTCTCTCATTTCCAGGCCCAACTTCAGGGAATAACTGTATGCAGGGTTAAAATCCATTCAAGATGATAGTGTCTCAATTCAAGGATATGACTTACATATTTAAACTTCTTCCATGGGGTTTTTCCTATACAGTGGTATGGGACACAGGTAGGTAGAAGCCTGAATCTCGAACACACGTGGGCAACCTGGAAGTGCAGGTAATTAAAAATTCCAATTAAACCCACATCAAACAGGGGAAGTAAGCTAATGAATCAGTGGTTCTTCTTACAGTATCTCAGTTGGAAAATGATGGGAAGCATCCTATACACTCCTCAGAAATTCTGGCAGGATTAAGCTCCAATTGTTGATGGCTAAGACGAATTCATCCTTCCTGCATGATTCTCCCTGTTCTTTCAGTCCTGATCCTTGTAATCATCTCCCACAGTGTATAGTTTTGAGAGGAACCCAAGTTAAGATAATTAAATAACTCTTACCGATATATTCCATCCCAGCTTAAAGGTAATTTCCTCAGAGAAGCCTTTCCAGAACTCTTTCACAAAACTCAAACAAAATTATCTCCTAAGAGTCTGTCATAGCACATCTTTTATTTTACAGCTATAGAATTTATCTAACATTGTAACAACATACTATTTTAAAATTATTTGTTGGGCTAACAGATCTATTGAGATAGAGAACATTCCCATTTGTTGATTGTATCTGTAGCATTGTATCCCCAGTTTCTAGCATGTTCTTAGAACTCAATGAATGTACACTGAGTGAATATGTTAGCTGCATTTTAAGCTGAAAATATGACAGAATTGTCATTATAGCAAAAGATATTTATACATGGAAGACACATAGCAGATGAAGAGGAGAAAAAGAGACAGTATAAGAGTAATAAAGCACTAGAGTGCAGATCCAAGATCATCTGTCAAGAATATCTCTATACCCCCTAGAACTCAAAACCTTCATAGAAATCAGGTTTTCTGCAACTTAGTTTTCACTTTTCCTGATTTCCTATTTTTGTATTCTCACACCAACCAACCTCCTACCCACACATTTGTGCCTGCATACACACATGTACGTACATACACACACACACACACATCAACCAGCAAGTTACCTGGGGTGGGGAAAACTGAGTCTATCTCTTTTGGGGAGGGGCGGAATGAAAAGCCTGTGAGAGGACAGAATGCCTTACCAGATCAAAGGTCTCTCAAGAGAACAGGACGGTGAGGCGATAAATTGTATGGTATTAACTTAAATCTCAGCCCCACCATTTACTAGTTATGTGACTTTTTACAAGTTCATTAATCATACTTTCCTCATTTTATTCAACTGTAAAATGATCTATAAAGTGCATCTATAGCCTGTGTAACAGTAAATATGTGTGCAGAATCCAGGGTTGGGAAGATTATCCAGGAAACTAGAGAAAGAGAGATGATATAAACTGTAACAACACATTGGGAACAGAAGAGATGACAAATGAAAGAGATTGAGAAGAATTGCTAACATTTGTAATTAAATAGGTGTAAGAAGCACAAAGAGAGAGGAGATAAAAACAATGGATATTCAAATTTATGCTATATGAATAAATTTTATGAAAAATTTGAAAACAACATGATGAGTTTTGTTTTGTTGATTTTAACTTTTGAAAAACTGATATTTAGGGAGAGGCAGCCAAAATCTAGCTGAAAATATGGGATAGAATTCATAGCTGAATATGCTGATTAATATTGTAATTATATTATATAAGCTTTTTCACAAAAACTACATGTAAGAAAACAAATATTCATAAATTACACAATTCAGTTAATATTTAATGAATTTCTTATTTTTTCATAGACCATACAAATGAACCATTTATATTTAAAATAATCCTTAATACTTAGCTCTAAAATATAAGAATCCAAAAGTTAACCAAGGTTTTTACTTGTAATATCTTACACTTGAGATTCACAGCAATAAAGAATTCATTATGGCTCATCATTACTTGAATGCCTTTAATGTACAATGCTTTCAGTCATAAAGCTCTGCTTACTCTCCTAAATATTTCATCACAAAATTATGATTTAAATTGAATAGCTAGAAAATATATAATAATATGAATAGTTAAAAATGACTCAAACCCAATAGATTTCAATAACTTGGACAAAGACATCTCATACTGTAATTTAATAAATGTATTGCTATATGTAAGTAGATTTTCCTGTAAAAATCTCAGTCCTCATCTAGAAAACTGAGAAAATACTAGTACTTACACCATAGAAAGATTCTGATAATTTAGCATGATAATATATCTTAAATACTTAGAGAGCCTGGCATATAGTACACATTCAACTCACTTTAGTTCATTCCTCTCCTCATTATTATGATTTCTTTTTTCCCTAAATATACTTGTTATCAATATCTCTTCTTAGAAAAATTTCCACAACAACAAACTGTCCCTTTATCCTTGGCATATGATCTATATTATGCAACAACCATATTTTAGAATTTGTAAAGCATTTCTATAAGCGTTGTATCAATTTTGAATTTTGTCAATCCTTATGCTTCCCAAGGGCAGAAACCATGTTGAATTAGTTATCATTGTTTTCCCCGGAAGAATTGGTGGAGCATGGCAATCATTGTTACTGTGATGAATTTGCATCTCAAAAAAAATAAAAGAAAGGGTAACACGCTAATGTTTATTAGTTCCATTTCACAGATGAGCAAATAATTACTTTGAGTTTAAGTCTGCTTTTCCTTCTCCTTCTCCTGGGTTGTCTCTTACTCTAAGGATTTTCTGTGCAATGCTTTCCCCTTCAGAGGTTTCCTCTCTGAAAAAAATTTTACCTGATGTATTAGTCAACAAAAGGGGTGCTGATGCAAAGTACTAGAAATCTGGTGGCTTTTATAAAGGGTATTTATTTGAGGTAAAAGCTTACAGTTACAAGGTCATAGAGTTCAGCTCAAACTTCCTTCCTTACAAAAGTGTGTTGCCACGTGTTGAAGCAAGATAGTGGGCGATGTCTGCAAGGGTTCAGCCTTCCTTCCTCCTCTTAAGGCTCCGTGGTCCCAGCTTCCCCCAATCTCAGCTGTAGGTTGGCATAAGGCTCGTCTCTCAGGGCTTCTCAGCTGCTCTGTTCTCCTTAGCTGCAAACTATCAGGCTCATCTCTCTTCCTGGGGCCTCTGCCATATCTATGGCTCGGTCTCTCTTCCTCTGTGTTCTTCTTCTCTGTGTACCTACCTCTGCACTTCACTGAGCGTCCCTTTATGTAGCCCACCAAAGGGGTGGGGACTCCACCCTGCACACCCTAATGATGTGGTCAAATCAAAGCCCTAATCTTCATTTAATAAAGTAAAAGTAAAACCTCTGAATTTAATACAATCAAATGGGTATCACGCCCAGGGGAACACACCAGTTTACAAGCATATTCAATATCTCTTTTTGAAATTCATAAATAATATCAAACTGCCACACCTGAGGAGGATGTAATATCAGTCAGCAGAAGATTGCTTGGGATTGGCCACCAAACTTCGGTCGTACTGTGGGACCTAATATAGTAGCAAATAGAGATCAGGCTTTAGAATTATATGCAGTTAGGTTTGTATCCAGTGTCTACCACATAATAGCTGCATAGAGTTTAACAAGTAACATGTGCTATATGACAGTTAACTCATTTGTTAAATGAATATGAACATTGTACTAGTAAGGATAGACCAAACTATGCTGTGATATCAAACAACCCCCAATTTTTCACAGCAAAGGTTTATTTCTCACTTATATTGCCTGGGGGCTGTGGTCTTTAGCTACCCAGGGACCCAGGATTGCAGAGTAACTATCTTTCAAATATTGCTTGTCATCATGTCAGAGTTGTAAAATGAACTCTAAAGGGTTCACATTGGCATTAAATGCTTAAATGGAGAGTGACAGACATCATTAACAGTCAGATATTTCCACATGGCTCCTCTCAATACCAAGAGTCCAGGAAGTACAAGCCTACTATGAACCCAGAAGTAAAGAGAGTTGGAAACATTAGAAAAACAGAAGTAATGATACCACTACTATCTCTATATTGCAGGGGTATTTTGTAAAAATTGGAGATAATGTAATTAAAGTGTATATTTCTACTCCTAGAAAATCACAGGCATATAGTAAGTGATACCTATAGTCCCTCCCTGACTAGTATGTCTCCTCTACCAGCCTATTGTTTATGAATTCAGCAATAGGGTAGAAATTTTGTCTCTGGTAGGCTTTTTTTTTTTAAACACTTAAACTCTTTTTAATGATGGAAGTCTTTAGTGAGTCTTCGTTGCCTTCCTTCTACTGGCATGGGTTAGTTTATCCAAGCTATAATATATCTTTGCCTTTTGTATGTTTTATTGTTTACAAGGCATTTTAGTAAATATTATTGCATTTGACCTTCTTAATGCTTGGAGGTAGCCAAAGAGCATTATTAACACCACTGCACAGTTGAGGAAACAAGAGCGAGTTATTTTCCAAAGGTTAAAGAAGTAGTAAAGGAATGAAGGCCAAAGATATGAGCCTTTTCGCTTCTAATTCCAGAACTCTTTTTGCCCCATTACCATTTCTGTTTGGTTAGTGAAGTGTCACTTTGGCCAGTCCAGACAATCTAGCCTTGTGGGATGTGAGGTTGGAAGGAGTTTTCTTTCTGAAAGAAGGGATTGGACCACAACCACAAATCATATTTAGATAAAGGAATATATGAGGTCATTAAGTTTGGTGGGAAGTAAAGAAGCAAAGAGGCAGATAAAATTTGTTCTAATAAAATACATAAAAGGATAATTTACGTTACTCAGTTTCTGTGGAACCAAAATATTCTGTTCCTTTTCAGTTTTAAAAAAATGAATAACAACTCAAAATGAGCACAAACAATTAATTATTCCTTTATGTTAATTTCCAACATGCATCTTTATGTTCATACATCTCTTTTTTTCCACTAGTTCCAAGTACGGGGCTTTATAGTTAAGACAAAGAAAATTAAATATTATATTACATTTTTAGAGTACAGGAATTTGTACTTGGACCTCAATCTTTGTATTATTTTTTGTCTCTAATTCACTCCTCTTTTAGAAGATTCATCCAGTGAATGCTATCTTAATGCAAAGTCTCCCAAATTCATATTCCCTTCCTTGATCTCTTTCATGAGCTCTAAACTTGTATATCCAACTTCCAATTTAACATCTCTTCCTGGTTGTCCAATAAGCATCTTAAGCTTGCCCCCAAACTCTTTATTTTCATGTGCTCCTGCTTTTCAGTCTTCTCCACCTAAATAAAATGTAACTTTGTTGTTGAGACTAACACTTTGGGGTTGTCCTGTCTCCTACCTTTATTTCAAATTCCACATCCAATCAATCAACAAATCTTGTTGACTCTACCTAAAAATATATCTGGATCATGACCTTGTCTTAGCACTATTCAAGCTCCCACCTCCATAAAAAGCCACCATCATATGCTGCCTGGATTGTTGCAGTAGGCTCTTAACACTTAATTTAGCCTCCTCTGTTCTCCACACCACAGTCTGAGTGCTTCTTTTTGAAATGTATATAGATCAGATAATTTTAAATCTCTGCTCAAAACAATTTCATTAAATTCTCTACCTTTCTCAAGAAAAAAAAAAAAACAAAAACAGAAACAATCCATAACATGGTCCAAAAGGTTACATGAACTGAGCTCATACTCCCAACTTTATCTCTTTCCACTCTTTCTAATCTAGTCACACTAAAAGCCCTTGTGATTTGCTCAAACCACATACTTTGGCCCAGCCTTTGTATGGTACTTGCTATTCCCTTTGTCTTAAAGGCTCTTCCTTCTGATAACTTCTTAACTAGCCTCTTTCTTTTTTCAGGCCTCTGTTCAAATACCCCCTATTCAGGAAGGCCTTTGCTAAACTCCAGCATAAAATAGTAACCTTTTCCCTCCCTCTCCACTGTGGTTAATACTCCTTTTCTCTGCTTAACTTTTCTCCATGGCTTTTGGGGACAAATTTGTATTTTTAATATGATTAAGTCTTGGTTATTTTTCCAAATTTTCTATTAAGATATCACTATAGTTAAGTATTTTTTACATTCACTGTACTCACTTAACCTAAGATGAAGTTCTGTCAATTTTCTTAACAAGTCAGCTGAGTGGGACTAAAATTTGCTTTTATATAAGAAAAAATTATTATAGGGGGAAAAACTTATTTGTGAGACATTATGTTTAAGAAAAACAAACTCCTCAAATATTCTCATTCATTTAGCCATTCATTCAACTTATATTTTAAAAATGTCCATTATGTTCTTTTTATATTTCAGGCTTTAGGTTAGTCATTCTTTTTGCAAAGATAAATAAAGCATACTTTCTGCCTTTATACCTTCACCCTTACCCTTACCAGGACTTAACTTGTCTATTCTAATCATAATTGTGATCTAATCAAAAAGGCAGGCCCAGATAAACTATATTTATGTGGCAGCCCTGCTTTAAATTACTTTTACATTCTTTGTAGAAGCTGCCTATCTTTATTTTCAATGATTCTTACTTTTCAGCAATTCAGATAGCATTTCTTAATTCAACATCAATGAGGTTTGATGTTATCACTTATAATTCTCCATTGCAAAAATCTGCCTTGGAGCCATTTAGAACAAGAGTAATTTGTTCTTGCAATACCTTGCCAAGCTAACTGGAATAATTTTCTTCCACCTACGCATTTTGTAAGATGGATATAGTCACATTTCAAGGTCCTAAATTTATGTAATATTTGCTGTTATTATTAAATCATAGGGAACAGAACTTCTTGAACTATATTTTTTAATAAGAAGGACTAAATTCTTATCAAGTTGACTTTGGATATACACAAATTGATAATGAAAAATATGTGCATTTTTCTCATTAATCAGCTTAATCTTCCCCAAAGCACAGAAATTCTTCCTTTTTTTTTTCTTTAGGGAGGTATTGGGGATTGAACCTAAGACCTCGTAAATGTGAAGCAGGCACTCAGCTGCTGAGCTACACCCACTCCTCTAGGATTTCTTTAAAGTGTTTATAAGTCTTGACAATTATATCATATGACATTATAATCTACACAAACCTAAAGATTATTTCTGGTTAGGTAGATTTTTTTAATAACACATGTTCAAATTATAGTGAATCCATTTCCAAATGTCTAGATTTCTGATGCCCTTAATTTATAGGAGACAAGGGAATTTGGTAAATCAAGAAATGATCGAGCAATTTTACCAATCCTTGTGGTCAGATCATTACTGAAATGAGTTTTTAATTTCCTTCTTGTTTTTTTTTTCCTGTTAAATTGCCAGAAACTTCATTTCTGTAGCATCAAAAAATATCTCAAAATAAATTTTTAAGTAATGATGAATCAGATGTTTTTTTTTTGTGGCAGGAAAGCTGACCACAATAAGGTATGTATCATATGACTATAATTATATACATACACAAATACACACACATACACACACACACACACACATATATATACATAAGAAAGAGAGCAGGAAAGAGAGATTTCATTCCAAAAATTGCCAATTGACTTTCTATTTCCATAAATAACTTTTAGTTTTTAATCTCAACTCAAAATTATCTCCTGGGCTCATAATAGACACTTGCAACTTTCTAGGAACTATGAAGGGAAGAAGCAATGTGAAAATAATGAAGAAAGGTCCAATAATTGTTGAAATTTACAATCTTTTTGGAGACATAAAATAAGGTTAATTGAATATCACCTTGCCAGAAGATATAAACTATTAGAAGGAAATAAGAAGGAGGGAGATCAGTGTTCATCAGTATTGTTAGGAAAGCCATTTTGGATGATTTGACCCTAAACTTGGTTTAGTTTGACCCTAAACTTTGCAAGATATGGAAAGACAAGCAAGTCTAGACAACTCTAGGACAGACATGGACAAATACATGAAAACAGTACTCTTTTGTTCCCTTCATAATTAAGGCATTCATCAACAAATTTCTCTATTACTTGATAAAGTAAGAGTGACTTTGTCTATTCTGGACTTGTGATGAATATCAGCAAAAAAGTAAGATCTATAATTGAGACTCCAGAAAAATTACACTACTTTATACAATGTCATACATGAATATCCACTGACTTTGACACATCCATACCATTTAATGGATGTTAGATCAAGTAAGAGTCCAAGGACAGAGGGCTTATATCAGATCTACCACTATCAGTTTTATGACTTAACTACATTGGGAGTCTGGCTGTAAGTTATTCTCTGAAAGTAGAAGAAAACAATGCCTTTTTAAACTCAAATTATAGGGTTTTTATGGGGACAAAGTTAGCTAAAATATTTTGAATTACTTTAGAATATGAAATTACATGAATTTTTAAAATCAGTTTTATAAAAATTAGTTCAATTTGGGAAAGAGTAATTGATAAATTCAGAAAAGTACTAATAAGGAGTTTTCTTATAGGATTCCTAATTGTTTCTTATAAGTTTCCTTATTATTTTTACAAACTTGTCAAATATAACAATTGTTTTCAAGTGTTGACGGTGGATATAAAAGTATATATCAGGTGGTTAATGAACTATCTAAAAAAAATATAGAATTGACAAAAAAAGTAGAGTGTATAGGTAAAATACTTAATTTTATAATTTGATGTTAGTGGCAGTTTGCTGAAATGATACAAAAAGAAAATTGGAAAACAATTGGTGCGTGATGGTTATGTTAATGTGTCTGCTTGGTCAGGTTATGTAGTTCAGTTGTTTGGTCAAGCAAATACTGGTCTGCTTGTTATGGTGAGGATATTTCACAGATTTAAATCATCAGTAAGTTGATTGCATCTATGGCTGATTATATCTACAATCACTGAGGAGAATGCCTTCAACAATGAGAGAAGTCTCATCCAATCAGTTGAAGGCCTTAAAAGGAGAAGTCATGATTTCAGCAGAGGGGAGAAATTCCATCTCTACTTCAGCCAGCCAGCTTCTCTTAGGAAATTCATTGAAAACCTTCATCAGAGTTGCCAGCTTGCAGCCTGCCCTATGAAATTTGGACTTGCCATCCCCACAGTCATGTGAGCCAATTCATATAAAAAATCTCATATTATTTACATAATATATATACATATATGTATATGCATATCTCCTGTACGTTCTGTTTCCCTAAAGAATCCTGACTAATATATATTGCATCAGAATTCACCAGGAAGAATTAATGACTCTGAAGATTAGAGACAGCAGTGGAGAATAAGCTATCTAGTTTAGATAATTGGCCAAAATATGGCTAGGACTTCTAAGTCATGCCATTAAATTCAGAATAGTTTTGAAAAATGAAAAAAAAAAAAATCAGCATTGTTCCAGACTTTTAATAGAGACTTTTCTATAAAGCTATATTCTTTTATATCTGTGTGGGTCACACATTACAATTATTCTTCAGTTCTACTTACAAAAGAATTGTTATAGGTATTTAAAAATACTTGTATTAGCCCAAAGGGGTGCTCATGCAAAGTACCAGAAATCTGTCAGGTTTTATAAAGGATATTTATTTGGGGTAAAAGCTTACAGTTGCAAGGCCCTAAAGAGTCCAACACAAGGTTACTTCCTCATCAAAGTCTATTGTCACATGTTGAAGCAAGATGGAAGGTGATATCTGTGAGGGTTCAGCCTTGCTCTTTCTCTTAAGGCTCCATGGGCCTAGCTTCTTCCCATCTCAGCTGTAAGCTAAAGGGCTCATTTCTTTCTGGCTCAGCTGCTCTGGTCTCTTCACAAAGTCAGCTGTACACTATCAGGCAAATGGCTTATCTCTCCCCTGCCGTGGGAGATGAGTTCTCTCTGTCATGTCTTTTTCTGTTTATCTACTTCTCTGTGTTATCCTTGAGTGAGTGTCCATTTATATAGCCCACCAAGGAGTAGGGGACTTAACTCTGAGTCACACTAATGATGTGGTCAAATCAAAGCCCTAATCTTAAGATAATTTAATCAAAGACATCTCACTGAATCTACAACAATCAAAGGGGATCACACCCAGAGGAATAGATTAGTTTACAAACATAATCAATGTCTCTTTTTGGAATTCATAAATAATATCAAAGAGCCACAGCACTCCATAAAAGACAAGTCTTACCTGAATTTATTATTACTTATGATGGTTGCAGAGTGGTGATTTTTCTAATACCATCTACTCTTTCTACAATTATTAGTTGGCATTCTGCTATAAGGAAGAGCTTTCCTGTCTCCATGCCTGTATTTGTTTGCCTCTCTTTTGGAGGTAGACAAAGCACATTAGCATTTTAAATCTCCCTAGAAATCTTCTCTAAACCAGTTTCCTGTCTAACCAGTTTTTTAAATTTATGTGACCCTAGAATCCTTTTTGTATTTTACAAAGGGACAATCCAATTAAACAAATATTACAAAAAAAAAAAATGCTGCTCCAGATCATCTCTACAGAATTCTCAAGTTTCCCAATGGGATCCTTGAGCAGAAGGGGCAAAACTAGAAGAAACATATGGATTTCACCTGTGCAAACTGTGCAGGAAGATTCTTTTTGCTGCTATGAAAAAGGAGAAATCTAAGGACAATTTTTTTCTGGTGAGTTCTAAAGGAAGGTTAAGTCAGGATGTGCTGCTTCACTGCCTCCCATTTAGAGCTTGTAAGTGATGGTTCAATATGTGTGATAGTCCTAGTCACTGATTTAATAGTCTTTTATAACAGGCCTCTCATTTTAAAACCAAATCCAGGACATAAATTGTTGCCTTCTCAGTCCTGAAGCATTTGTCTTTCCCTGTGTAACAGCAATGATTTCAGTGTATGAGGACTTGGAAATACAATATGGCAAACACTACTGTATGTCTAAGAGCTTCATTCACTACATATCTACCATTGCTGCTGTAAAATTTATTTCAACTTTGGATGAATAACTGTAGTAGGGAGAGGGATTGTGGGAAGATGGTGGAATAGGAAGCTCCAAGAATCAGTCTTTCTACCAGAACAACTATTAGACAGGCAGGAACTGTCTGAATCAACTATTTTGAAACTCCAGAGTCTAGTAAAATGCTCTATAGCATCTCGGGAAGAGCTGGAGGAAGAAGTTGACAAATTAAATACCAGGAAACTGATTTCTCCACATAGTTGTTGCTGTCACCTAGCCAGCTCTCTTGTGGCAGGCAGCAGTGGAGTCCAGTCCATGGTGCAGCTTGCTGGTACTAGAAAGGTACATAAAAATCCACTTCCCCAAGATCTGGGGTGGACATGGCCTGACACTGATTATGGTTTTTGATTAGCTACTTCAGATCACTGGGGGCCCTGTTCTGAGGGTGTCCATCTTTCCAACCCACCCAGGAGGAGAGTTAAAGACAGAGCTTCAGAGGGCAGTTGAAGGGCTGCATTTGCTAGGCAGGTAAATAAAGCACAGCTTTGGAAGCCATAGTAGAAACACTTAGTCCACTTCTTGGCCCTTCCCTCATTCCGTCTCCAAGGAAGTTTGAAGGCAGCTGGTTCTCCCTTTGTAGGTGCCTGGCCTTATTCTTGCTGGGAAAGACTGACTTCGGAAACACCTCTTTGTTGTGCCCCCTCTCACAGAATTTGCCCCAGAGTCAAAAGCTGTCTGAGAGAATGAAAACAATGGAAGAAACAATTGAGGTGGATGGCCTGGGGCAAAGGGTTACCTGCTTTAAGTCCAGCAGTAGAATAACAGGGAGAGGGTGAATTTTTGTCTCCTGGAAAATAAAGGGGGCTTTCAAACTCCTGTAAACAGGGGACTCCTTAGCCACCAGCAAGCATTAGCCCAGGACAAGAAACAGGCCCAGAGAAGATATCAGGGACCCTGAAGTTTGCATTCACCTCAGGTGGACCTTCCTGATAGGAAGGCTGACATTCAAGAAAATCTCTTTCATATCATCAACTGGTCACAAGCTAAGGAAACAGGCATCTCAAGGAATAAACCCCACAAATAATATTAAAAAATATTAAAATGCAAGTGTGCAATAAAAGAGTGCTTAGGAAACAAAGATCAGACTGTGAACACACTGGACAAGACTTTAAAAAAGTGATCTTCAATATGATCAAGGAGATGAAGGAAAATACAAAGAAAGAACTAAAGGATATCAGGAAAACATTGAATGAACAATATGGGAATATTAATAAAGAAACTGAAATTTTTTAGTAGAACCATATAAAACTACTGGAGTTGAAGACCACAATATTGAAATGAAAAATCTCCAGGAGGGTTTCAATAGCAGAATGGAAATGGAAGATGACATGCTCAGATAAACAAAAGCTGAGGGAGTTCATCACCACAAGATGTGCTCTACAAGCAATGCTAAGAGGATTTCTTCAAACCAAAGGAAAATACACTTGGCAGTAGCTCAAAGCAACAAAAATAAATAAAGGCCTATGGTAAAGGTAACCATTTGTATAATTATAAATGCCAGGAACATTGTTTTGCAGTTTTTTGTATGTAATTCAACTTCTTACTTCCTACACGAGCTAAAATGAAAATGCATAAAAAGTAATGACAAATCTAGCTTTTGGATATAAAATGTACAAATATATGATCTGTAACTAGTACAGAAAAAGTTGGAGGACAGGAGTATAGGAACAATGTATATGTATGCTATTGAAGTCAAGTTGGTATCAAATCAAATATGATCTTTATATATTTAAGATGTTAAATTTTAACCCCATGATATCCTGAAGGAAAATATATGAAAAAATATCCATATAGAAATGAGAAAGGACACAATTTGTTGTAATATGAAAAAAACTAACAAATATGAAAGTAGGAATTAATGGAAAAATTAAAAGCAGAAAAAGCATAAGACTTTCAAAGGATAAAAAGCAAAATGGCAGAAGAAATTTCTGCATTTTCAATACTGAATTTAAACATAAGTGGAATCAACACTCCAAAATGGATTTTAAAAAGAGCATGAACCAAATATGTGCTGTCTACAAAAGACTCACCTTAAATTCAAATGTTGAATGTGAAAGGATGAAAGAAAATAACATGCTAGTAGTAACTGCACAAGAGCTGGAGTAGCTAAACTAATAGCAGAAAAAAATAGACTTTAATTAAAAAACAGTTCCAAGGAACAAAGATAGTCATTATATACTGATAAAGGGGACCATTCTCTAAGAAGATGTAACAGTTATAAATATATATGTTCCTAACTACAGAACTCGAAATATATAAGCAAATACTGACAGATTTGAAGGGAAAAATTGATGGTGCTGTATTAATAGTAGGAGACATTGATAAACCATTTTCAGTAATAGGTAGAACATCTAGACAGGAGATCAATAAGTAGATAGAACACTAGAATAATACTCTAAACCAAGGAGATATGACATATATGTGTATGTGTGTGTGCCTGTGTATAGAACATTTTACATAACAACAGAATATACATTCTTCTTGAGTGTAGATGAGCCATTCTCCAAAATACACCATATTTTAGGTAAGAAAGTCTCAATAAATTTTTTTTAAAAAATTGAAATTATGCAATGTGTCTTCTCTGATGACCATGGAATGAAACTATACATCAAAAGCAGCAGAAGAAATGGAAAATTCACAAATATGTGGAAATTAAACAACATACTCTTAAACAATAGGTTGAAGCGGAAATCACAAGAGAAATGAGGAATTATCTTGAGATGAATGAAAATGAAAATATACCAAACTTATGGTATGCAGCAAAGGCTTAGAGGAAAATTTAGAGCTCTAAATGCTTACATTAAAAAAGAAGAAAGATTTCAAATCAGAGACCAAATCTCACAACTAGAAGAATTAGAAAAAGAAGAGCAAACTAAACAAACTTAAAGTGAGCAGAAGGAAGGAAACAATAAAGATTAGAATGGAGATAAATGAAATAGAGGATAAAAAAGCAATAAAAGCAACAAAGTCAGAAGATGGTTCTTTGAAAAGATTAATAAAATTGAAAAACCTTTAGCTACATTGACAAAGAAGAAAAGAGAGTGGACACAGATGAATAAAATCAGAAATGAATAGGGGGACATTAATGCCAACCTCACTGGAATAAAAGTTCTATAAGAGAATACTATGAGCAAATGTATGCTAAAAAATTAGATAACCTAGAGGAAATGGACAAATTCCTAGACACACAAAAACTACATACACTGATTCAGGGAGAAATAGAAAATCTCAACAAACCAATAACTAGTAGAAAGATTGAATCAGCAATCAAAAGCTTAATAACAAAGAAATGCCCTGGATGAGCTTGCTTCATGATGAATTTAACCACTTTTCAAAAAGAATTAATACCAATTCTGCTCACACTCTCCCATAAAACTGAAGAGGAGGGAACACTCCCTCTTCTTTCAATGAGACCAATGTCATCCTCTTACCAAAGCTGGTAAAGATGACATACACACACACACACAAATTACAGACCAATATATCTCATTAATAATATATCCAAAAGTCTTCAACAAAATGCTAGGAAACCAAACCCAAAAGCACAATAAAATAGTTATACAACATGATCAAGTGGGATTTATCCCAGTTATGCATGTGAGATTCAGCATAAGAAAATTAATTAATGTAATATAACACATTAACAGAATGAAGGGGGAAAAACACAACTGATCATCTCAATTGATACAGAAAGGGCTTTGGATAAAATCTAGCACCATGTCTTAATAAAAACACTTAGAAAACTAGGAATAGAAGAAAACTTCCTTAACCTAATAAAAAGCATATGTGAAAAACACACAGCTAACATCATAATTTATGGTGAAAAACTTTCTAAAATCAGGAACAAGACAACGATGCCCACTGTCACCACTGTTATTCAAGATCATACTAAAAGTGCTTGTCAGAGCAATTAGGTAAGAAAAAGAAATAAAAATCATCCATATTAGAAAAGAAGAAACAAAACTTTCCCTAATTACAGATGATATGATCCTATATACAGAAAATCTTGAAAAATCCACAGCAAAGCTCCTAGAGTTAATAAATTAATTCAGCAAATAAGCAGGATACAAGAGCAACAGTAGTGATTCTCTACACTAGCAATGAAAAACCAGAAGAAGAAAGCAAGAAAAAAATTCCATTTACAATAGCAACTAATGAATCAAATTTCTAGGAAAATATCTGACCAAAGATGTAAATGACATATACACAGAACAGTATAAGATATTGCTAAAAAAGATCAAAGAAGATGTAAATAAATGGAAGGATATTCTGTGTTCATAGATTGTAAAACTAAATATTATTAAGGAGGCAATTCTACCCAAAGCAACTTACAAATTCAATGTAATACTAATCAAAATTCCCACAACCTTCTTTGCAGAAATGGAAAAGCATATCATCAAATTTATATAGAAGGATTAGTAGCTTCACATAATGAAAGCCAAATGATAAAGAAGAATGAAGTTGGAGGACTCACACTTCCCAATCTTAAAATTCATTAAAAAGCCATAGTAATCAAAAACAACATAGTACTGGCACAAGGACAGACATATAAACCAATGCAATCAAATTGACAGCTCAGAAATTGGCCCTCTTATTTATGACCAACTGACTTTGACAAGGGGGAAAAGACCACTCAATTGAGAAATAATATTCTATTTAACAAATAGTGCTGGGACAACTGGATGTCCATGTGCAAAAGAATGATGGTGGTACCCTACCTCATACTACATACAAAAATCAATTCAAAATGGATCAAATGCCTAAATATAAAAACAAGAACTATCAAATTCCTAAAGAAAATTTAGTGAGGTATCTTCAGGACCTTATGTTATGTGATGGTTTCTTAGATTACACACAGAGCACAAGCAACAAAAGAAAAATTAGTTAAATGGAATCTAATTAAAACAACAACAACAAAAACCTTTTGTGCCTCAAAAGTCAAAGGACTTTATCATGAAACTAAAATTATGACCTACACAGTGGGAGAAAATATTTGGAAGCCACATTTATGATAAAGATAAAATTTCCAGAATATGTAAAAAAATCCCTCAACTCAAAAACAAAAAGACAAGCAACCCAATTAAAAAATGGGCAAAAGACTTGAATAGACATATAAATAGCTAAAAAGCACAGGAAAAGATGCTCAACATTGTTAGCCATTATGGATATGAGAATCAAAGCCACAATGAGATATCATTTCACACCCTTTAGAATAGCTATTATTTAAAAGATAGGAAATTATAAGTGTTGGAGAGGATGTAGAGAAATAGGAATATTCTTTCATTGCTGGTGGGAAGGTAAACTGGTACACCTGCTGTGAAAGATAGTTTGGTAGCTCCTCAGAAATCTAAGTATAGAATTAGTATATGACCCAGCAATCCTACTTCTAGGTATATTCCCAAAGAATTAAAACCAGAAATTTGAATCGATATTTGCACACTGATGTTCATGCATTGTTATTCATTATTTTAAAACATGGAAGCAATCCAAGTGTACATCAACTGATAAATGATAAACAAAATGTGAGATATATATATACATATGGTGGAACAACATTTAGCATTAAAAAGGAATGAAGTTCTGATGCAATTTATGAATTGACAACATGGATAAACTTTGAAGACATCATGTTGTGTGAAACAAGCCACACACAAAAAGACAAATATTCTATGTGGTCTTTGATATGAAATTAGAATAATCAAGCTCATAGAATCAGAATCTAGAATATATGTTACTAGAATCTAGAATATTGGTATGGTAGGGACAGGGAATAGGGAATTAATATTTAAAATGTACAGTTTCTATTTGGGATGATGGAAATGTTTCTGTAATGGATGGTGGTGATGGTAGCACAACATTTGAAATGTAATTAAGAACACTGAATTATATATTCAAATATGGTTGAAAGGATATATAAGCTGAATATGTATATTGTACTTGAATAAAAATTTAAAAAGATTAATAAAGAAAATCCATGGAACTACACAACATAAACAGTAAATCCTAAGTTAAACCAGGGAGTAAGGAGAATAGTACAATTATAAAAATGTGCTTTCATCAACTGTAACATTTATATACCAATGTAAGGTGTTAATAATAGGGTGGAATATGGGAATCCTGTGTTTCATACATGATTTTTATGTAAACTCACAATTTACCTAATAAAGAACTTAATAGAAAAAGTGGTAGAAGAATTAGAAATTGAAGTTAGTATGTGTTAATACATTATTGCTAATGTTCATGCTCAGTATTGCTTTGGACAAATGAAAATTCATAGAAATTCTTTGCATATCATAGTAAGACCTTTTTTTCTTTTGTTAGATATAGGGGACCTGTTCAAGGCAATCTTTCCTAAACCTATACAATACCTTTAATAAATGATCATATACACTATTTAAGTGATGTAGCCTCTTCGACTGTTTTGTTCCTCTTCTGGCTTCATATAAAGAAATTGGGAACATGTTAAAAGCTGCACAAATGACTCTTACATTTGTGCAGCTCTTATCTCTCTTATCTTTCAATAGGCATGAAAGCTGTAAAATTAAGGTAACTTGAAAGCAATTCATTGATATATGTATCTTTGTATGATTTTTTTAATGCTGCCTTTGTTGAATATAGGTCACACTGTCTCTTCAGATTAAAAGAAAAAAACACTATTTATTCACTGCATTGCTAGATACAATGTTAGATGTTTGTAATACAAAATTGAATAAATGGAAATTGATGTCAAAATACTTATAGTATAAGAAGAAGTCAATTTTATAAAAAGATTTATGGACAAATTGTGTTATAGGAAAAATAAAAAGAGTAATAAATGAAGTATTACAGTGGCATAGAGAATGAGGAGATTGACATTGCCTATAATGTTTGTAAAAAATTATGCATTTATAACTTAATTTTCAGCAACAATTTCACCTTAGCGATGCAAGTTAAAATTCTATGAAGATAGAGTCAGGATATACTCTAAAATTCAGGAAAACACTAACATGAGAAGTAGGAAGTTTTGTGGACAGAAATACATTGCATTCCAGTACATTAAATTCTGAGTGGTGGCATAGATGATGGCTCTATGGTAAATAGAGGGTAGGGTGCACTGGAAGTACCCTTATTTAAATGTTGTGAGAAGCAATGGAAGAAATTACAACGAGTGAGGTGGAGCCAGTGGCCACTGGATGCTTTTGGGGCAAGGAAGGGAAAAACAGTTGTAATACAGGGGCTTTTTCAGGACTTGGGAATTATCCTGAGTGACATTACGACGACAGATATAGGCCATTTTACATCAGCCTATACCATGCAGAACTATGTGGGAGAGAGTGTGGTCTACAATGTGAACTATGGTCCATGCTTAGTGGCAAAGCCCCAGGATGTGTATATCCATTGCAGGTGATGTGCCACACTAATGAAAGATGTTTATGTGGGATATTATGGGAGGTGTGGGAGGTGGGGAACATGGGAATCCCTGTAAATTTTTCTGTAACCTTTATGTAATCTAAGCTTTTAAAATATAAAAAAAATTAAAACAAACAAACAAACAAACAAACAAATAAATAAATAAATAAATATTGTGAGACCTGTTATACAGCATCTATTTCTTATGTCCTGAGTTCTGGTTCACCAATAGACTGGAATGAGAAGACAAAAGATGCTACAAGTTTCCAACTCAGTCACTTTAGCAATAAGATGAAGATCTTGGGTTATATAATTCATAAAGAACCTTTGAACTTTAAGATTCTATATACCTTATCATAATGCCATTAAGTAGGAAAGGAGCAGATTGTGAAAGAGACTTGCTGAGCAGAAGGTGGGATGGCTCCACTGGGTCACTGGAAATGAAGAGATTTTGACCACCACATGGAAACAAATGTGTATTGGCTCATCCTGGCCAGTGAGAAGGAAGCTAACAAAGATTTGGGACAATGGTGTATAGAAATGAGAAAAAGAGGTGATGAATCTTATCCAGATTTTTCTCCCTTACCACTATTAATGGTAGGAACCTGGGTATTCTTATAAGTGTTAGAAAAATCTTTGTTTTGATTTTATGTGCACTGACACATGGGAGCCAAACACCTACACTTACCTGCCAACACCTTGTAAAACTGTTGGTACACAGAACAAAGAACTGAAAAATCGATCTCCAGGAAGGCAGCCTCTCTAGACCAGGTAACAGATCTCTTTTTTTTTTTCTTTGATGAAATATTCCTAGGGAAGTGGAAAATATTCCACAAATATGAATGAATGGAATCCCTTTGATATGAAATTTGTGCATAAACTTGGAAGGAGGCAGTTTTCATGTGATTTGGAGTTTTCCGATTAAAATTTCACATTGTTTTAATCTGTTCCCCTCCCCTAGGAATCTTCACAAATGAGCCTGTATGAAGTGGATCTCAAAAAAACATTTCATTTTATAACTTCCCTTTCTTTCTTTTGTGGCTGCATTTTATCTTCTCTTTCAAACTCACACAATTATGTACTAAGACAGACTTTCATTGCATTACTTTGAATCCTCATGAGAGGGATGGGAAGCTCTTTTCTTTGCAGTGCATCAGCTAAAGACTTTCTGTGGTGAATTTCTTGATTGGAAAGGCAACTTGAATCCAGTCTAGCTCAGGACCTTTAATCCTTGATGAAGAAGCTGAGTTTCATTTTAACTGAAATTCTCTATGCCTACTGACTCTGGCAAGGTGAGCCTAAACTATCTCTTCCCTTGTTTATTACAACACCCACTTAGTTGTTCTTATTGCCTTTGATGGATAAGTTCATGTGCAAACTTGGCCAGGTTATGGTGCACAGTTGTTTAGTTAAGCAAGCAGTGGCCTGGTTGTTACTGTGAGGATATTTTGGGTACTTAAATCATCAGTAAGTTGATTGCATCTATGGCTGATTACATCTACAGTCAACTGAGGAGAATATCTTCAGCAATGAGAGGAGTTTCATCCAGCAGTTGAAGGCTTTAAAAGGAGAAGTGATGATTTCGGCAGTCAGAAGTGAGAATTTCCATCTCTGCTTCAGCCAGTCAGCGTCTCCTGGGAAATTCATCGCAAACCTCCATTAGAATTGCCAGCTTTCAGCCTGCCCTATGAAATTCGGACTTGTACATCCTCAAATGAGACAATCTTATAAAAATCTCGCAATATTTACAGATATTGCCTGTTGGTTATTTTTCTCTAGAGAGCCCCTATTAATAAAGCTTTGGTTCTGGGAGAGGTCCTTGAGAAACATAATCTTAAGGATGAGATTTCATAATTGATTTTGGGGTTTTTGGAATTGATTTTCTAAACTGACTAGATACAAAGGCATTAATGACTCTATTATTTCATTTTCTTATTAATTATATATGGCAGTTTTATTGGCTTCATTTTTGAAGAAGTTTTGGATCACAGAAGGGTTACAACTGTGGCAGGGGAGGATCATTGGTTCAGGGTGTCAGTGATGGGGGATACATGGGAGGAAATTCACCTGGGCATACATATAAGGCATATAAATATGTTCAATTGTTCATGGGGCATTGTCATGGTGGGTGGATATTCACAAAATAACTGAAAGAATATCAAATTCCTGTCCTGGGGAGCTCTGCTACATTCTCTAATGGAGAAGCAAGAATCTCCCAACTACAGGGTCAATGACTAGTAAAGGAGGAAGGTCCATTGAAGGGCCCTTGATATTGATGACTGTGCTTGTGAATCATTACTCTTGAAATTGAAACTTAGCCTAGTATTATAGGGTGCCTAAGAGTTACCTCCTGAGACCCTCCTTGTTCCTTAAATGTGGTCTCTTTCTAAGCTGAACTCAGAATATAAATGCAAATAACTTCCCCTAAGCATGGGACATGACTCCAGGGGATAAGCTTCCCTGTCACCAAGGAGTTACTACCAAGCACGAACTAGCAATGCAACTGGAAAAAGACCTTGACCAAAAGGTGGAAAAGGTAAAGACAAATGAGGTTATATGGCTAAGAAACTTCAAAGTGAGTCAGGAGGTCATGCCATAGCTTACGCTTATGCACATCTCAGCAGGATCACATTGACAGCCAAAGTAGATACTACCCCATATAGTGGGGCACCTAAAGGCTCTGGAGACATCCAGACACTGTTGTCAGGGCAGATAGCTCAGGAGTTTGGTGCCTTGTCAGTGGGCCCTAGTTTGAAATTTACGCTCCTCAGTGTGACAGTCAGAATCAGTTGTGGTTTCCCTACACATGGCTCTTCTGTCCCTTCTATTTGAACCTATAATTAGTACTAGAGTTGGTAAGTGTACATCCAAGAGCTTAAATATTTGGGCTGTCCATGTGCCAGCTGGCCCCTGAGTCTCTACTAAGTTGCAACACCTACTCTACAGTTCATTTGACTCACCCAGAACAACTAAAAATGAGGAGATGATGGACAACCACCATACCAAGGAACTGAGAGAATCTACAACTGCAAGCAAGAGAGTCCCATCCATCAGCCATGTGGGATCGAAGCCCCCTCTTAATTAGAGTTAGAGTGGGCATCAACATCTCAGAATCCTCAGGAATGGGGAATGAACTTTGGACTAAAGTAGTCTTACTGGTATTCTATTATAGATTTATTGTGATTCTACCAGTGGAAGAAATTATATCATTGATGTGGAGGCTGTGGCCACTGGATTTTCTGGGGGCAGGCAAGAGGGAAAAACAGGTATAATATCATTTTTGGGACTTGGGAATTGTCTTGAATGACATTGCAACAACAGATACAGATACATTATATATCTTGACATAACCTACAGAATTGTGTGGGAGAGAGTGTAAACTACAATGTAAACTATAATCCATGCTTAGTGGCAATGCTCCAAAATGTGTTCATCAATTGCAATGAATGTACCACACTAATGAAGGATGTTATTAATGTGGGAAAATGTGGGAGGTGTGAGGAGCAGGGCATATGGGAATCCCCTATATATTTTATGTAACATTTATGTAACCTAAGTATCTTTAAAAAAATTATATATATATGATGGCATTGATAAGTCCTTAGTGAGAGCTGGCAATAGAGATAGGCAAAATATCATCACTGGATGTGGCCACTCAAAAAAACTGATGAGGAAATGTTCTGAGTGAGAGTGCTTTCTTTGAACACCTTCACAGAGTTTTATGGAGTTAAAATATATAATGATGTTGGATGGTTGTTCCTAAATACGCTGGATATAGTTATAAAAGAAAGGGATGAGCTCAAGGCTTCAAGTTCCCAACTCAACCACATGAAGGGAATGGAAGTTTCTATGTGTTCCCTGAAAGAAAAATCTTATTTCATGTAGCTGCAAACTTTACAGATCCAAAGCCCTTTGAATGAAGGGAAGGCTGGGTTCCCTTGGGGAAGGACCCTGTGACACTGCCAAAATTTACACTGTTAATCTTCCTCCCAGTCTTCCCCCAGCAGACTTATAGCCTTTTAACAGAGAATTGGGGAAAATGAAATGATCAGACATTTCAGAATTATTAGACACTGGCTCAGAAGTGACATTAATTCCAGGAGATACAAAACATCACTATGGTCCCTGATTTAGAGTAAGGGCTTACAGAGGTTAAGTCATCAATGGAGTTTTACTACAATCTGTCTCACAGTGGGTCCAGTTGTCCCTGGACCCATTCTGTGGTTATTTCCCCAGTTCCAGAAAGCATAATTGGAGTAGACATACTCAGCAACTGGCAGAATCCCCTCATTGGTTCCCTCCCTTGTGAATTGAGGGCTATTATAGTAGAAAAGCCTAATTGCAAGCCACTGGAGCTGCCCCTACCTAAGAAAATAGTAAATCAGAAACAACACTGGATTTCTGGAGGGATTATAAAGATTAGTGCCACCATCAAGAACTTGAAGGATGTAGGGATGTTGATTCCCAACACATCCCCATTCAACTTTCCTACTGTGAAGAAAGCAGATGAATCTTGGAGGATAACAGTGGATTTTTGTAATCATAACCAGGTGATGACTCCAATTGCAGCTGCTGTTGCAAAAGTGGTATTGTTGCTTGAGCAAATCAACACATCACTTGGTATACAGCTATGGATCTGGGAAATTCTTTTTTTTTTACAATTTCTGCTAGTGAAGACCACAAGAAAGAGTTTTCTTTCAGCTGGCAAGGCTAGCAATGCACATTTGTTGTTCTACTTTAGGTGTATATCAACTCTCTAGCCCTATGTCATAATTTAGTTTGCAGGGAACTTGATCATATCTTCCATGCACAAGACACCACACTGGTCCATTATATTGATGATATCATGTTAGACCTAATGAGCAAGATGTGGCAACTACTCTAGACTTGTTAATAAGGGATTTGCATGTCAGGGGGAGATAAATCCAACAAAAATAGAGGGGCCTTCTACCTCAGTGAAATTTCTAGGTGTACAGATGTGTAGAGCTTGTCAAGATATCCTTTCTAAGGTGAAGCAGAAACTGTTGCATCTGGACCCTTCTAAAACCAAAAAGAGGCACAATGCATAATTGACCTCTAGATTTTGGAGACAACATATTCCTCATTTGTGTGTGCTACTCTGGCCTATATACCAAGTGATACAAAAAGCTGCTAGTTTTGAGTGCAGACTGGAACAAGAAGAAGTTTTGCAGCAGGTCAGGCCTGCTGTGCAAGTTGCTTTGTCACTTGGGCCATATGATCCAGCAAATCTAATGGTGCTGGAAGTGTCAGTGGCAAATAGAGATGATTTCTAGAGCCTTTGTCAGGACCCTATAGGAGAATCACAGCACATACCCTTAGTATTTTGGAACAAATCCTTGACGTCCTCTGTAGATAACTCCTCTCCTTTTAAGAATCATCTTGTGGCCTGCTAC
This sequence comes from Tolypeutes matacus, assembly GCA_026826555.1. NCBI lineage: Eukaryota > Metazoa > Chordata > Mammalia > Cingulata > Chlamyphoridae > Tolypeutes > Tolypeutes matacus. The sequence continues at coordinate 16,992,120 of JAKSZT010038599.1, read as the reverse complement.
TGGGCCTTAGTAGAGACAAAATGCTTAACCATGGGCCACCAAGTTACCATAAGATATAAGTTGCCTATCATGAACTAGGTATTGTCTTACCCACCAAGCCATAAAATTGGGCATGCACAATAGCATCCCATCATAAAATGAAAGTGGCATATATGAGTTAGTGCTGGAGCGGGACCTGAAGACACAAGTAAGTTACATAAGGAAGAGGCCCCAATGCACACAGCCGCCAAACGTACCACAGTACCTTCTCTTTCCCAGCCCTCAGTTATGGCCTCTTGGGGAGTTTCCTATGATCAGTTGATTGAGAAAGAGAAAACTCAGGCCTGGTTTACAAATGATTCTGTATGACACCACTTGAAAGTGGACAACAGCAGCACTTCAGCCCCTTTCTGGAACAACCCTGAAGGACAGTGGTGAGGATAAATCCTCCCAGTAGGTGGAACTTTGAGCAGTGTACCTGATTGTCCATTAAGCTTGAAAGGACGTATGGCTGGAGGTGCATTTGTATAATGATTCATGGCTGTCACCAATGGTTTGGCTGGTTGGTCAGAGACTTGGAAGGAACATGATTTGAAAATTGGTAACAAAGAGGCCCAGGAAGAGGTATATGGATAGAACATTCTGAGTGGGCAAAAATCGTGAAAATACTTGTATCCCACATGAATGCTCACTAAAGGGTGATTTCAGCAAGGAAGATTTTAATAATCAAGTGGATAAGGTAACCCCTTCTGTGACTACCAGTCAGCTTCTTTCCCCAGCCACTCTTGTTATTGGCCAATGGGTTCATGAACAAAGTGGCCTTGGTGGTAGGGATGAAGGTGATGCATGGGCTCGGTAACATGGACTTCTATTTACCAAGTCCAACCTGGCTACAGCTACTGCTGAGTGCCCAATCTGCCAGCAGTATAGACCAACATTCATTCTCTAATATGGCACCATTCCCTGAGGTGATCAGCCTGCTACCTGGTGGCAGGTTGATTACATTAGATCACTTCCATCATGGAAGGGGCAGCAATTTTTTCTAACTGGAATAGACACATACTCCAGATATGGGTTTGCATTCCCTGCACACACACTTCTGCCAAAACTACCACTGTTGGCTTATAGAATGACTTATCCACCATCATTGTATTCCACAAAACATTGCTTCTGATCATGAAACCCACTTCACTGGAAGTAAAGTGCAGGGATGGACACATTCTCAGGGAATTCACTGTTCTTACCATATTCCCCATCATTCTGAAGCAGCTGGGTAGATAGACTATTGGAATGGCCATTTGAGGACTCAATTATGGCACCTAGGCAGCTAGGTAACAATACCTTACAGGGCTGGGGCAATGTTCTGTAGGAGTCTAAGTATACTCTAAATCATTTTTCACTCTATGGTGCTATTTCTCCCATATTCAGGATTCATGGGTCCAGGAATCAAGGGGAGAAATTGGGAGTGGTACCACTCATTATTAATCTGAGTGAGTCACTAGAAAAAAAATTTGCTTCCTGTTCCTGCAACCTTAGGCTCTGCTGTTCTACAGGTCTTAGTTCAAACAGGAGGAGAGCTTCCACCAGGGAACACAACAATGATTCCATTGAACTGGAAGGTAAGACTGCCATCTGGACAGTTTGGGCTCCTCTGCCTCTGAATCAACAGGCAAAGAAGGGAATTACTGTACTGGTTGGGGTGATTGATCCAACAATCAAGGGGAAATATGACTGCCACTACACAATAGAGGTAAAAAAGAGTTTACTTGTAATAAAGGAGACCCCTAGGGTGTCTCTTAGTATTACCATGCCCTGTGATTAAAGTCAAAGGAACACTACAATAATCCAATCCAGGCAGGACTACCAATGGCCTAGAAACTTCAGGAATGAATTTTAGGTCACCCTACCAGGCATAAACCCCTGCCAGCTAATGTGCTTGCTGGGGGTAAAGGGAATTTGGAATAGAGGATGGAAGAAGGTAGTTATAAATATGAGCTATGACCATGGGACTAGTTATAAAAATGAGGACTGTAATAGCTACAAATATTTCCCTTGTTTTGTTAATGAGTATATTTATACATGTACATAAAACAAATATCTTTTGTTTTCTGCCTTATCTGATCCACTTATTGTACGACATAAGTTTTATTAGCTTCATGTCATAATACTTAACTTACAGAATATCAAATTTAAGAGTGAATATTACCCAAAGACTTGTACCTTATTCTGGGGGATTTAGTGAGTTTCCAGTTGTATGCAGGACAGTTGACTATTGTTAGGTAAAAATATGACTATAGTAATAGTTTTTATTTAGAGATTAAATATGGTTTAAGGTGATATGTATGGCTGCTAAGTTGACAAGGGGTGGACTATGGTGGCTAAGTTCACATGTCAACTTGGCTAGGTTATGGTGCCTAGTTGTTTGGTCAAGCAAGAACTGGCCTGGTTGTGAAGACATTTTGTTGACTTAAATCACCAGTAAGTTGATTACATCTATGGCTAACTACATCTACAATCAACTGAGGAGGTTGTCTTCAACAATGAGATAAGTCTTGTCCAATAGGTTAAAAGCTTTAAAAGGAGAAGTAAGGATTTCAGCAGTCAGAAGAAAGAATTTCCATCTCTATTTCAGCCAGCCAGCTCCTGGATGATTCATCAAAAATCTTCATCAGAATTTGAAGCTTGTGGCCTGCCCTGTGGAATTTGGACTTGCCTATCCCCACGGTCAGGTGAGACAATTCTGAATAATCTCATAATATTTACAGATATCTCCTGTCATTCTGTTTCTCTAAAGAACCCTGACGAATACACTGTCTTTAGATATTCCTCTTCAGTCCACTGTACATATTGACAAATGAGTACTCATTGAAAAATGAAAATTTCATGCTGCAAAATCCCCAAGGGGCTTCTCTTTACCTTAAAATAAAATCTTAAGATCTTAACTTCCATTTCAAGGCTGTGAATGATTTGGCAATTGGTGATTATAGAATTTAAACTGCTCACCTGTACTCAAATGATATCCTTTAGCCATACTGACCTCATATTCTTGCATGCCTCTCGGCTTTATACATGCTCATCCCTCTCTATAAATGGAATATCACCTTCACTTTAAATCTATCTCCTGCAGACTACAGGTCAGTTTTCAAATGTCACTAATATCTGTATATGCCATTAGTTCCCTGAACTTTCCATAAAATAATTCTTAACAAATTACAGATCTGTATTGTAAATATTTTTTAAACATCTGTTTATCTACCAGAATGTAGCTCCATTGGGTTAGGGCTTTTATCTGTTCCTGTTAATTGCAGTAAGTGCTGCAATTAGCACAGTGTATAGTACACAATGGACTCACAATATCTGCCTATAATACAAAGTCAACCAGAAACTAATTTTCCTCCTTTTCAGCCTAATGCTTTTCCCACTACCCCATAAATTTTAATCTCACTTGAATGTCCTATACTTCCACAAAGACAGTCTGAGTGTATTCATGTTTCCAGCCTCATTTACTCCCTCTTCAGCATGCTGTGGCTGAGTCATAAAGTAGATGTTCCTCTAATGTAACATCTACTTTATGACTTTGTTCCTCTAAGTCCTCCTCCTTCAGATGAAATGTTCATAGGTCCAGCCCAGTGCTAAGGGATACAACTCTATGAAGATTTCCTTCACTCCTCTGGTTGGTTTTCTCATGTCTCCATTGCACTTACATTGGACTTGGCACATACTTAGAAGATCACATTTTTTATATTTGTTTACATGTTTTTCACCTTATGAATTCAAATCTATATGATGTCAGTACTTATCATGCAACTTGATGCAAGTTAGATGCTCAATAAATACTCGTTCAATATATAACAAAACTGGGACTGATTTTTTTACCTAGAGTTGGGTTACCTGAGACAAATCATCTTAACATTATGAACCTCAACTTGCTTATCAATAAAATGGGTTGAAAACAAATAAATAATTCAATAAGTTAATGTTTGAAATTAAGATAATTATATAGACTCCACAGTGAATACTATTAAAATGGATACTTTTTAGTTTAACTAACTTCCCACATAGTGTATTCTTATATTTTCCCTATATTTATGCTTCTTTGAAACATAAAACTTCTTTTACTTTTTAAGTATACTTTTCTTTGTCTAACAATGCATTTTACATTTTTCCATAAACAATGCATTGCCCTCTTTCTGAAATATTTCTTTATGCATTTTCTCTGTTGACTTATTTTAAATATCTCAAATCAATTTGTGGGCAATTAATATATTCAAATATCATATTTTTTGTAGTGACTTACCCTACTTTGTTCTTTCTATTGATTAACTTTTTAAACTTTTTTGTTGAAGTTTATCAATCATACATGAACATATATAAGCAATACATGTACAGTAAAATTGTCAATTTACAAAACAAATATGCATATCATCATACAGGGCTCCCATACATCCATATCCCTACCACCAACAACTTGCATTGTTGTGAAACATTTTGTTACAAACTATGAAAGAGCATATTGATTAACTTTTGACATTAAGAATTCTGTAGAGGGCTTTTTACATATCTCTCTCCATGTGCTTTATGGACTTAACACATTTGGTCCAGGCAACAACTCATCTAACTTGGTATTGTTATTATCCTTACTTTAAATATAAGGAAACTAGGGCACAGAGAGATTAAATAATTTGCAATGATAGATTGAGAATTCTAACCCAAGTGAACTGGTGTCAGAGCCTGTGCTCCTAGGTAGTATGTAATACTATTTTAAGATGTAAATCAACCATAAAATGTGTTCATTTGAATAAGTGCTCACTATGTTTTACAATTTGTTACTCTTTCTAATATTCATGAAACTGTTAGCTATCTTTTGCGTGGTAAACAATGTGGTTTCACCAATTTCCATTGTTGTTCATTAGAATAAAATGTAAAAATATATTTAAGTTCTCAGTTCTGATCTCACTCTTTCCATCCCAAATAACATATACAATTGCTAAGAATGCAGATGTCTGAAATCTTTTAGGTGACTATAGAAAAACAAGTCTTTCTTCAGTTATTGGGGATAGGAGCAAACAATCTCTTCTAAATTCACTATGTACTCCAATTTGATATATGGAACTGTCTTCAATAATGTGAAACAGTTTTTAGCCTGTTGCAATTTCATTTTGCCTACTTTTATTCTCTCAGAAATGGAATTTAAAAATATTAACTGTATATTTTTTGGAATGTCTTTATTCATAAATATTGGGTATAGTGTTTCTTAAAGATTTTCTGACTTCCCATGAGTTGCCTGAGAAATGATTTGCAATATTAAGATAGCAAGTACTATGTAAACATCAAATAATATATTTATTATATTATATGGTGTCAGGAAAATTTACAATGCACATTAAATAAGCAATGTAGTGGGTAAAATAAGCCTCCCAGCCTGAATTGTTTTCCATGACACAAATGTTCTATTCCTAATGTCACTATAAAAGATCCTACTCGCAGCACTCCCATTGAAAAGCAAAGCAAAACAAAGCAAAATCCATCCTGATTAATGAGAATGCTGAACTTGGTTTCAAATAAAAGTGCAAACTGCATTAAATAATCAAACAGGGAAATTATGCCATATTATTTCCCTCTGTCACATGATGTGATGGACACTATTTTTGTGTAACCAATAGTCACATCCATTGCAGAAGTCAGAAGATCTTATTCTGAAACTTCAGTCCCAAAGCCTTGATCGGTGTATTCACAGATAGAACAAACTGTGGAGAATGGTCACCTTTAAGAAACAGAACAAGAAGATTCAAATACTCTTCTTCACTCTTATCAATAATGTAATTCCCTAAAGACTACAGTTACTATCATATTAAACTCCTAGCTGTCATATTTTAATATGAAGCTTTAATGAGCATTTCCTCTTGTATATTATATAGCACCATGGAATATATTAATAATCATACATAACAAATATTGAGCACTTAATATGTGCCAAGTTTAATTCTCATAACAACCCTTGGTGTTATGTGGTGCTACTATCCATAATGAGAAATTAGGATGTACTCATGAAAGTTTCTCTTGATCCTAATATACAATATTTCAACCTAAAGCCTAGTACTACTGCTAATTTGGTTTTATCATTCCCATTTTTCTATAATTAGTAACTGAAAAATATTGAAGGAAAGTGAGGTAAATTTAATTACCAAGTCACATTTAGTAATTTTAAATTTTAAATTACTAAATGTAATTTAAGAAGTTTTGAAATTTAGAAAATTCAAAACATTTTTAATTGCAATGAAAACATTGGAGGAGTCAAATTAAATAAAATAATTTTTTAATGATATATTTTAGAAAGCACAAAATATTATTATTATTATTATTATTATTATTATTATGTACTATTGAGGTGACTTTTACTGGGAAGTACTTCCAAATTCTGGGAACAGTGATCACTCTTATTGGAAAAAAGACATTGTTGATTATTATAGTTACAAATCAAGACATCAAAATATCCATTAGAATATATTCTGTTTTAATTAACAAAACAAAGTACAGTTAGAATTGCCAATATTTGAAAATTGAAAAGGAAAATTTAGCAAATATGTTTGTACAGATAATTAGTTCATTGAAGTGGTCAAAGCATGCAGATCACCCAGCCATGAATCAGTAAGGGAATCTGGTGGGCAGGAACCTTGGAATTTGATATGGCTAAAATTTGAAGAAGTAGCAGGACAATGACCTATTATACTGTGTCCACAGATGTGGAATGAATGAGGTCTGGTCTTATTCACACCCACTCTGGTTGAGAGGCAGCACCCACCCCAGGCATCTCAGCACAAATCAGGGGATGGTGTGATTGTGATGGGTTCCTGTGGATGCCTCTTTGAGTTCCACTGAGGTCATAGAGCGTAGGAGTCCATCAGCCATGGAGAAAAGGCGGATGAGGATTATGCAAGTTTTTATAGCTTCAGACGATTTCAGGAAGAAATGAGGGCATAAGCACAATGTGGCAGAAATCCCATTGTACTGACTAGGCACACTTAGCAGAAAAGAGGGGAAAGGGAGCAACTCAATTCCAGCTTGGGACCTCACATTATCCATTTAGAATAATGGTCTTAAAACAACAAACAAAACACTAACTCTTTCCATTTCATGCAAAGGTTTCTAATATGCCACCAGGGCCACTCTTATTGGCCTGGGAACAGAAAGGAACTGCAGCTGTCAGAATCTCATTAACTGGCCGATAGGGCACTGGTGGGGAGAAGAGGCAGAGGTCATCAAACATTATGGTTACATTTGTTATCTGTGAAATAATGGCCATCAATAAGCTCACTAGGGTGAGAACAACTTTTTAGATATGCAAGTAATAGCTACAAGTGAGGGACGGGTGAAGATCTCTGCTTATAATAATTTAACAAATAATAATATGAACATCTATGAAATGCCAGGCATGTTTATATTTTCTGGAGTTGGCTATCAAAAAATAATAGATGCTTACACTCTAGCAGAGCAACCTCAATTTCTTTTCCTTTCTACAAACAAGGAAATACTTTATTTTACAATCAGAAGATGTATATATATTTTGAAATGAGACTAGAAACAATAAATTTTGATAGCATGTCTTTATATATTTTCCTATAAGCTTTTAAAATAACATACTCTATATACATAATCAAAGGGGAATTTTGTTGTTAAGGATTTGTGCAAAAAAATTTATTTCAACTAAGTGTGCCAGATTGTCCTGAAAAAGCCTAAAATCAGTTGAACTTAAAATAACACATTAGTTTTGTTTAGATCGCAATTGCAGAAAGTTCAATTCATCAAGCTCATCCATTAATGGGGCTCTATGCTATCATCATTGGTCCTTAAAGATACTCTCTCTTATATTTTCTTTATTTATTTATTCTCTCAGCTTTATATTTTTTACCCCTATCCTTCTCTTATATGGATTCCCACTTTCATATAGCGTCATGAAAATGCATGGATATTTTCAAAAAGTACCTAGAATTGTTGGTGTATGCATATGTTTTAAAATACATAATAAAACACACACTAAGCATAGCCAAGAATTTTTCAGCTCAAAACATGTGTCAATCACTCTTCTAAGTGCTTATCATGTTTAACTCATCTAATACACACACCTTTATGATATTTTCTCCATTTTACAGATGAAGAAACTGAGGCACAAAAAGGTTATCTGATTTGCACAATATTATATTTCTAGCAAGAAGATACACCCAGATAATATGACTCCAGTGGGGAGCTTTTACCTGCGCATTGCTGCCTCTATATACATTGTACTGTGCTCTAGACACATTTCCCTATCTTATTTTTTTCAGTTGTCTCTATATTTTTAAAGATTTATTCACATTAGTGAACATTACATAAATGCTGTTCATTGTATTGAACTGCTACAGTTACATAATACTCCATAATATACATTCACTACATTTTATTTAACTGTTCTCCTAACTATAAACACTTAGATTATTTCTAACTCTTGGTTTCTGCAAAAGATGCTGCAGTAAACATTCTGTAAATATTCCCTTTTGATCCTGATGGAACATTTGGACAAGGAATGGAATTGCTGGGCCTTGTTTTACATGCACAATTAATTTTACTATGTCTTGTTAAATTGCTCTCCAAAATAGTTGTGTGCAGTTTTTATGTCTACCAAGTAATTCACAAAGATTGCTATTTTGTTGCATAATGTTCAATCCTTGATATTTATCTAATATTTGCCAGTCTGATTGAGGGTATATCACTTTGGTCTTAATTATCCTTCTTCTAATTACTGGTGGGGTTGTCTCTTCCCAATAACTCGAGGAAGCTTATTTTTCTGTAAATTGAATGTTCATATACTCTTCCACTTTTCTAGTGGGTTTACTATGTTTCTTATTGATTTGAAGTAGTTTCTTGGGCTTTCTAGATGTTAATGTAACAATCTCTTTAAAACTATTTCAATTCCTTTCTATCTTCTTTTTAATAATCAACAGTTTAGGTATTATCCAATTAGGCACAATCATAAACTAAGTGAAAGCAGATGTCTTTTAATGGAACCAAGAAATTTAATAAACACATATTATCAGGACTGAAGCAAAAAAGAACAATGACTACAACAGCAAATCCACAGGACAATGTGTTAGTGAAAAATGGACTAGCATATGACATCAGATAGCATGCTTTGGGTGTTGAATCATGTCCCCTACAGAAGACATGTTCAAGTCCAAATCAGAGTCCTGTGTGAACCTATTTGTAAATAGGTCCTTTAAATATGACATTATTAATAGTTAAGGTGTGGCCTCTTTTGTGAATAAGATCTTCAAAAATCCTTTTTAAATGAGGCCAAATTCAATCAGGTTGGGCAGCAATTCATATGCCTATAGGTCCTATAAAGAGAGGAAATTCAAATCCAGTCAATCAGTAAAAGCCAGAAGTCAGAGAAAACTGCAAAAGGAGACCAAGAAGACAGCTGTGACCAAAGGAAGGATAGCAAGCTAAGAAACCCCAACGATTGTGACTAGTCAGCATCAGAACACTACAGACTTTGGGGGAAAGTATGGCATATTGAGACCTTGATTTTTTAATTTTAGTCCCCTAAACCATGAGTTTTATATAATTTGCCATAGCAATCCTAGCAAACTAACAGTTGCTAAGCATAGAAACCCAGTGAAGTAGGCACTGTTAGCCTCATTTTAATGATAACCAAACTGAAACTTACAGCAATTAAATAACTTGTCCATGGGGTTGGTAACTGAAAGTCAATAGTGTGATTTACTGTGTCTATACCTTCTTTTTATCAGCACAACTAGTGATTCTGATGGATTTATTCCTTTGCCAACACTTTAAGAGAGACTGCCAAACCAAATTTGTCAGATTTTGTAACCACTGCTCTATGGGTAGGGATGAAAAACTATTGAAGTTGTGTAAAGAAGAAATCAAGAAATTTGCCACTTGTTTCCCTTCCTCTCTTTACAGATATAAATGCCCAAGAATCTTCTGGTTCATATATAAGGACAAAGATGTTAATTTATTTTGCAATTAATGCTCATGGATACTCTACAATATCCTTAATGTCTTTTATCATGGGTAATTATAGGGTAACAATACACATATCAGGGTAAAACAGGATATACATTTTGATAAAATGCTTTATATGCTTTAAATAATTAATCCTTAAAACATCCTATGAACTCTCTCTAAGCCAAACTCAACAAATAATCTCATTACCTTCCTCTTGGCATGGGATATGGCTCCAGGGATGACCCTCCCTGACACTGATGGATTAGTACCAAGAGCCATCTAGCAATGCATCTTGCAAAAGACCTTGACCAAAAGGGGGAAATATTAAATGCAAATGAGTTTTTATGGCTAAGAGATTTCAAAGTGAGTTGGGAGGTCATTCCAGAGGTTGCGCTTATGCACGTTTTAGGATGATCTCACTGACCACTGCAGTAAACAATACCTCAAGCAGGGATGCGAGTGGCAAGGGTCCTGAGGGCCTAGAGACATCTGGACCCTATAGGCAGGGCAGATAACCCCAGGAATTCAGTACCCTGTCAGTGAGATCTACCTTGGAATATATGATAACTTATCCCCCCAATGTATTGGAGTTGGACTCATTTATAATTTTCCTACATATAATTCTTATGCCCCTTTTATTTGAACCTATAAATAGCACTATACCTGTTAAATATGTATCCTGGAGAATTAAATCTTCCAGTTGTTCATGTGCTCGTTGAGCCCTGAATCTCAGGAGAGTTGCAGCCAATACCTACTCTCAAGTTCATTGGACTCACCCAGGACAGCTAACAAAAGGATGATGATGGACAATGCCAATCCCAAAACACAAAGAGTATTTACAACTGCAAGCAATACAGTTCCACCCATCTGCCCCTATGGGATCTAAGCCCCCCTCTCAATTGGAAGCAGAGTAGGCACCCCTTTCCCCAAATCCTCAAGACTGAGGAATGAACAAACTTAAGGGAGGAATGCAACTATGGACTAAAGTAGACTGGTTATTATTCTAGTATTGGAAGAACTTGTAATATTGGTATAAAGGCAGTGGTCACCAGAGGTTCTGAGGGAAGGAAGAGGGAAGAATAGGTGTAACATGGGGCATTTTTGAGATATTTGATTTGTTCTACTTGGCATTGCTATGATGGATACAGGCTGTGGCAGTTTGATATTATTTATGAATTCCAAAAAGAGATATTGATTATGTTTGTAAACTGGTCTGTTCCTCTAGGCATGCTAACCCTTTGATTGCATTAGATTCACCTGAGAAGTCTGATTAAATTATGTCAAGATTAGGGCTTTGATTCAACCATGTTCTCAGAGTTCAACTCAGCATTGTGTCCCAGCATCCATGGTGGGCTGATAAAATAGACTCTAACATGGCAGTAGACACAGAGAATTAGATACAAAGAAAAAGACAGCAGAGGAGAGAACGTAGTTTTGATGCTGGAACCCTGGGAAGAGAGATGAGACTGATAGTTTACAACTAACCTTGTGAAGAGAACAAAGCAGCTGAGCTTGGAAGGAAACAAGCCCCGGGAGGAGAGTTGAGCCCTTTGTCAGCCTACAGCTGAGATCGGAAGAAGCTGGACCCACGGAGCCTTAAGAGGAAACAGGAAAGGTGAACCCTCGCAGATATTGGCAGTCATCTTGCTTCAATATGTGACAAGAGACTTTAGGTGAGAAAGTACCTCTTATGGTACCTTGAGTTGAACTGTTTAGGATCTTGTAACTTTAAGCTTCTACCCCAAATAAATACCCTTTACAAAAGCCATCAGATTTCTGGTACTTTGCATCAGCACCCCTTTTGGCTGACTAATACACAGGCCATTATACATTTTGTCAAAAACTATAAAATTGTGCAATGCAAAATGTAAAACAATGTAGAGCATAGACCATGGTTACTAGAAAACAAACAAACAAACAAACAAACAACAACTTATGAGAACAGTATTATAATGATGATTTTCTAAGATGAGAACTTTGAGACATAGAGCCCATGAAAGCCTTGACAATTAGCCACTATATCTTGCCTCTCTTTTATGTAAAATTTTATATCTCTCTTTTTCTTTCATTCCCCAATATTTATAACCTCTCCTTACAAGAATGTGTTTAATTCTGAAAAGCATTAGGAGAAAGTTCCCTTCTGGACACCAACAAACAATTTTCTTAAGAAATCAGGCTTGTCTGGCAGGGTATAACTGCAACTTGTTTTGAAATTTGAAATTTATACCTAGTTAATTCCTGTTCCATAAAACAAAACAATATATATATAAGACAGGAGACAAAAAAATAAGTTTGCCTCATAGTCCTTATTCCTACTTGATATAAAGGGTACAGCTGGCCTTTAAAAAAATCTGAATTAGCTTATTATATTTCTATCAAAACATTATTTTTGGTATAAAACAATCATACCTATGAGCATGTAGCTGCCAAAACAAAACTCTTGCCTACAAATATATGTTTTCTTTATTACATCTCCAAGGAGTACAAACTAAATGCAGATAATAGGCTAAATACTGAGAGGAGGATAATGTCAGTGGACACCTTCAGAAATTTGCACACTAATAGGCAAGGTGGATCCATTAACATTCCAAACAGTGTTATAGTATCAAAACCTCTTTGCATTCATTATCTCATTTTATCTTCATTGCAACTACTGAAGAAGGTGTCATTTTAATTCTCACTTTGCAGATAAGGAAATTGGGGCCTGGAAGGTTAATTAATTTATCCAGATTTACATTCTAAATGAGAACCTGAAACCAGAACTTCTAACTAAATTTCATGCCCATTCCACTACACAACAACTGCTTAATCTATGAATACATAAAAGTGTATGGTGCAAAATATAAACAATAATGTAAACTATTGACCATTGTTAGTAGAAATGCTTCAATATATGTACATCAATTGTGACAAATGTACAGTACACATGTAAAATGTTTTAATAGGGGAGAGGCGGAGAGGAGGAAGGGATTGGGTTTATGGGAATCCCCTATATTTTCTATGTGGCTTTTCTGTAAGCTAATGATTCTTTGAAGTTAAAGCAAAAAAAAATAAAAATAAAAGACAATGGGTGAACATACAGAAGAAATTGTCACTGTACATAAAAGATGATAGATCTTACAGTGAGGAAAGAAACATTGAAAAAAATTTATTGTACTTTTAAAATTTTTTTATTATTATCTTTATTTTTTATTTTTGTATTTTATTTGTTATTAGTGTTATTGTTTTATTTTCTCATAATTTTTACTTTTTTTTTTTTTAGCTTTGTTTTGGGGGAAGTTTTAGATGGTGGAAGGGTCACAACTGTGGTAGGAGAGAATCACCGGTGCAGGGTGTCAGCTAAGGGGGGATGTGTGGAGAGGGATGCTCTTGGGGCATGCCTCTTTAGCATTTGAATATGTTCAAGTGGTCCTAAGGTGTTGTCTTGGTGGGTGGAGACCCACACAATAACCAAAGAATATTGAATTCCCATCCTGGGATCCTACTACATTGTCTAATAAAGCACCAAGAATCCCCCGAGTGCTTGGGCAGTGCCTAGTGCAGGAGGACAGACCATTATGCTAGGCCCTTGATATTGATGATTGTACTTATGAACCTTGTTCTTATGAAATTGAAACTTAGCCTAGTATTATATATTGCCTAAGAGTTACCTCCTGAAAGCCTCTTTGTTGCTCAACTTGGCATCTCTCAAAGCCAAGCTCAGCATATAAATGCCCTACCTTCCCCCCACACACATACCTGGGACATAACTCCCAGGGATGGATGTCCCTGGCACTGAGGGATTATTACCAAGTGCTGACTAGCAATGCATTTTGAAAAAGACCTTGATTAAAAGGGAGAAATATTAAAAACAAATGAGTTTTTATGGCTAAAAGATTTAAAAGTGAGACAGGAGGTCATTCCAGAGGTTACGCTTATACACATCTCAGCAGGATCTCATTGACTGCCACAGTAAAAAGTGCCTTACAGAGAGGGCTCCTGAAGGCTCTAAAGACATCTAGACACTATAGACTTGGCAAATAATCTCAGGAATTCAGCACCCTGTTAGCGGGCCATACTTTGGAATATATGTTCCCCAATGTAACAGAGTTAGATTCATTTACAATTTCCCTATATATGATATTTCTGCTCCTTTTATTTGAACCTGTAATTAGCACTATACTCATTAAATAGATGTCCAAGAGACTCACATCTTCAGTCTGTTCATGTGCCAGTTGGGCCTGGAATCTCAGCAAGAGTTGCATCAACTACTCTCCAGTTCATTGGACTCACCCAGGACAACTAACAAAAGGATGATGATGGACAACGCCCATCCCAAAAAACAGAGAGTATCCACAACTGCACTCAAGACAGTTCCATCCATCTGCCCCATGGGATCTAAGCCCCCTCTCAATCAGAAACAGTGTGGACATCAATATCCCCAAATCTTCAAAACTGAGGAATGGAACAAACCTAAGAGGGGAATGCAACTAAGAACTTATATCATTGATATAAAGGCAGTGGTAGCCAGAAGTTCTGAGGGGATGGAGAGGAAAGAATAGGTGTAATGTGGGTACTTTGAGGGCATTGGAATTATCTGCATGACATTGCAATAATGGATACACACCATTACACATTTTGTCAAAACCTATAGAACTGAGAGGTGCAAAATGTAAACTATAATGTAAACTATAGTCCAAGGTTAGTAGCAATGTTTCAATATGGGTTCATCAATTGTAAACAAAGGTACCACACAAATGAAAGGTGTTAATGATGAAAAATGTAGGAGGAGGAGGAGTAAGGGTATATGGGTATGCCCTATGTTTTTGATGTAACATTTATGTAATCTAAAGTTTCTTTAAAAATAAAAAAACTCAAAAACTTATGACTACTACCCCTTGGAAAATATCAAAAGAAGATTTAAATAGTAACCAATTAACCAATTTTGTGCTAAAAAGTATTTTGAGTCTTTTCCAAAATTTCATTTGGAAAGTGTAGAAGAAATATAATGTCTGTGCTGCACAGCACTAATCCACCTGTATTCAATGATCTGTTTCTTGGTTTTAATTAGGGAGTGATCTCTATTCACCCCTTGACCTTAGGATTTTGCAGCAAGCCCTGTTAGGGAGTCTTCCACATGCTCTAATCCTTTTGTGATTCTGTGTGCCCCTGCCCAGCTTCCACATGCATTTCCTTCCAACGAACCTCCATCTAAGACTCCTCTTCTGAGAACTGTCCTCAGACTCATGGAGCACTCTGCTCTTGCACCCAGGAAACCAGAAATTTTTGTGTTCCCATGGCCAATATTTGAAGAGTGCAACATATTACACTCCAGATTTCCCTGCAGGAAAAGTTTGAAGATACCTTCTTTTGGACTCTGAAATCATACCTGTGTTTGGTTTTCCTCCTGTTTTCTGTCCTCCTCCTGGTTTCTCCTAGGAATACTGCCTTAATCATCTATACAAGAATCCTTGTCCAACCATCTGCTTTTGGGGAATCTGACCTAAGGCAGGGTTGGAACGTGTGACTTGGCACTAAGCCAACTTTTGCCTCATAGTCTCCTGCCACAGGTTTGGGTTTAGAATGGTACCTGCAACACAATTGTCCTGGGAATTTTATGGGCTAGATTGCTGCTCTTTCTTAAGGGAACTGAAGCTGAAATGATGTATTCTTGACCTCTAACAGTCAGTTTTTTGAGCCTGTTGGAGAGCAGAACCAAAGCATGAAGAATAATCAAGTTGAGCCAAGAAGTGGGAGGAAAAGAGATGTGGGGCTATCAGTTACACCTGTATATCATGCTATGCCTGAAAGCAGCCATACCCTTGGATTTCTCAGTTATATGATCCAAAAAATTCTTTTTTTTGCTTATGCCAGTTTGGCTCACATTTTCCAAGGAAAAAAGAACAACTTCTGATTGATATAAGAAACAAATGCATTGTTCAATTGATATAGAGAATGCTAAGTTCTAATTTTCTTAACAATGTAAAACATCTTGAAACAATTCAATATACTCAAATTTTAGGAATACGTATTTAAAAGTAGGGCTGCCCTTTATTTTCTGTAAAAACGTTTTCCATCCAAAGATAAAAGGTCTCTCTTAAATATTGTTTTTGTGCTGATAAAAATTCCAACTCTGTCAGTAAAATCAGACTGAAGGAAAAAGTTAATATAATAATGCCAGAACAAATGATTTTAGTGATTTTTTTCACTAAATTAAATGAATATTTTATGTACCAAAGTAGATAATGAGAGCCAGTACTATTTTAAATGTTGAGAGAGGAGCAAGTTGTCTGAATAAATTCCAAAATAAGTATATCTTCACTGAGGAGGTTTAAGGCTGTTATTATTATTGTTGTTGTTGTTGTATTATTAATATTATTTAGAAATTGTGTAGTGGCTACCAGTATTGGTTCTGAAGTCACACAGATGTAAAGTTGCATGCAGGTTCTGACAGATTCTAGCTATCTGATTTTTGAAAAAATAACTCTTCTAAGCCTGAATTGTCTAATCAGAATTAGAATTATGATGGTACTTACTGAGCTGTTTTAAGGAATGAGTGAGTGTGGGGGTTTGAGACTCTATGTACCCCAGAAAATAATGTTCTTGAAACTGGTCCATTCTTGTGAATATGAACCTATTGTAGGTGGGACTGTTTGATTAGATTACTTCAGTAAGGCATGGCCCAGGATGGGTCACAATGAGTAAGAAAAAAGGAGGCTACAGAAACACACAGTGGCTTGTATAAGTCAGCCAAATGGGTGCTGATGCAAAATACCAGAAATCTGTTGGCTTTTATAAAGGGTATTTATTTGGGGTAGACGCTTACAGTTACCAGGCCATAAAGCCTAAGTTACTTCCCTCACCAGTCTATTGCCACATGTTGGGGCAAGATGGCTGCCGACATCTGCCAAGAGTTCAGGCTTCTTGGGTTCCTCTCTTCCTAGGACTCCGTTTCTCTCTGGGCTCAGCTGCTGTGCTCTCTCCACAAGACCAGCTGTAGACTATCAGGTGAATGGCTCTGCCTCTCTCCCCGGGGCTCCTGCTGTTTCTAAGAAGCCGTCTCTATTCCTCTGTGTTCTTCTCCTATGTGTTCATTTCCCAGGCTCCATCTCAAAACTCAGCATCAGAACTCCAACTTTGTCCTTTGCCATGTCTTTGGGTTCTACTAAGTGGCCCAAAGTCCTAATCATAATTTAATCAATTAAAAGTGATACCTCTAATGGACTAGTTTACAAACATAATCCAATAACTATTTTTGGAATTCATAAACAATGCCAAACTGCTACAAACACCCACAAGCTGAGAGAGAAAGCCACCAGAGCAAGGAGTTCAAATCAATGGAATCTGGGAGAGAGGAAGCCAGAAGCTGAAATAATAAAAGCTGGAAGAGAGGGGGAGACTAACAGATGCCTCAGTGTGCTGGTCTTTGGGGAAAGAGCATTGCCTGAGGGTGCCTCAGAACAGGAAGTTTACAACCCAATAAATCCCCATTGTAAAAGCCAACCCATTTCTGGTATATTACCTTGGCAGCATTAAGCAAACTAAAACAGTGAGATAATGCACTTTCTATTCTATTTTCTAATGTACTTTCAAATTTTTGGCAGGGTGCCAGTCATATAGTAAAAATTTAGAGTTAGTAATTTTCATTTTATTTCCAAGATGGAAATATTTTATTCACATTTGTTATATACATTTAAAAAAAAAAAAAAAAAAAAGGAAATAATGTTTTTCACAAAAAATTATTTCTTAAACTTGGTATGTGGAAAGCTCACATAGCTTAAAGTAAAATATTTCACATCATCCCATATCTTTGGGGAGATTCTCTGTGCAATGACAGTGGCCAAATTGAGAGAAATGTGTGATAGTCTTTTATGGGGTATATAAGAAATGTATAATGAATTCTACTTCTCTTTGAAGTTGTGCTTATGTGACAGTGAAAAAGAGTAAGGTATTTCATTTAATCAATCAATTAGTTGATTTATTTGAATGACATTAAATGAACAATTTAACTTTTAATGAATAGTTTCATTTTTTCACTTAACCGATCAAGGCATACAGTTATTGTTAATACTAAAAAAGCGATAAAATCATATCTAACCATTGTAACATTGTAAAGTTTATAACTTCTAAAACAGTTTAAAATAAATGAGGACATTTAAGTTAAAATAATTATGATGGAGAAGTTGTGTTGCGATTCTTACAGTGCAAATAATGTGAAGCTTAGAAAAATAAAATAACTGAAATTGCAGAATTAAGTTACTGAGGTTAACACTTGATTCTGTGTCCCTTTTCTCTTAGAACAAATTTTGTCACCTTGAATCAGCCACATGGCCTATGTTAAACATGAAGCAGAAAACACTGTGTAATTAAACTCT
Source organism: Tolypeutes matacus (assembly GCA_026826555.1). Classification (NCBI taxonomy): domain Eukaryota; kingdom Metazoa; phylum Chordata; class Mammalia; order Cingulata; family Chlamyphoridae; genus Tolypeutes; species Tolypeutes matacus. Next base: position 16,973,782 of record JAKSZT010038599.1, on the reverse strand, counting down.
CATTAAGCCTGTGCAGGGGAAATCTGTGTGTTCTAAACCCAACCAAACCTGGTATCTAGCATGTCTAGACTAAAGCCACAGGCAATGCCTTTATTCTGAAGAGGCATGGTAAAAATCCTGGAAGGATTCACTAGGCCATGTGAATCAATCAGAATCCAGCCAGTTATTTAACAGAGAGTATTTAATATATTAATAAAAACAATACCCATAAATTGAAGAACTAAAAAGGTGAAAATGGAACACTAAGGCAGTGGTTATGAAAATGTGGTTCACAAAAACCCTGGGGACTCCTGAAACCCTCTCATAGGGCCAGTGAAGTTAAAAAACATTTTTATAATAATAAGGCATACTTTGCTGTTTTCACTTTCACCCTCTTCTTTTCAGGAGCGTAAGTTTCTTGAAATTATGCAATGTCTAGGGACATCATTACTCTGATGGTTAATGGAACATGTGTGGGTGCGTGTTTTTTTCTAGAATATTCCAGGAAGTAGGTTTGGATCTATATATGTTTACATTTAGAAATTACCTCAGTACTTATTCTCAGTACTCCTAATGTGTTCTTATATGACTATCTTTGTTTATACCTGCCATATCTCTGTAATCTCATTATTATTCAATAAAGTCATTTTGAAATCCCCAAGTTTTTCTTGAATGTAAATATTTCATGAAGTAAGTACACTTGTTATCTTGTTTGGAAATAAGATTTTATATTTTTTTCAAAAAATTATGATTTTTCAAATTTTGTGTATATCTGTTATTACTTTAGAATTTAGAATATTTTATTCAAATAAATTTGTAGCAAATTTTTCTTACAGTTAAGGGTGGATCATTACTTTAAAAGGGAGTTTAGAAGACAGGCTTTGTCAATATAGAGCTGCACCTTTTTTATCTAATGGGGCTAAAATAGATGAAACTGACATTTCAGAAGGTTCTCTGACTCAAAAAATACTAAAAACCGGGGCAAACTAAAATATGATGAAACTATCTTTTCATCACTTTTATAGATGTTGATAATTAGCCTTATTTTGTCTTATGAACAAACTTTTCTAATAGTATTAAGGAGCCAGTTAAGTTGTAGTGTTATTGCAAATAAAGAATCTCTTCTATGGGCATATAAGAAGAATAAACAAATGAGAGAGAAAAAAAATCAGTAAATTTAAATAGAGGTAAATTGAAATTATTCAGACTTAAAGACAGAGAGAAAGAAGAGTGAAAAAAGCATAACAGAGCATACAAGATTTGTGGGGCATTTTCAAACGGTTTAACATATTGTAATTGGAATTTGAGAAGGGGAAGAGAGTAAAAGCAAGGCAGAATAAATATTTGAAAATATAATGAACAAGTTTATTTTTTTCCAAAATTAATGAAAAACAACATACCATAATTCTGAGAATCTAATAGAAATTCAAGGAGGGCAAATACAAAGAAAAAGATGCCTAGATTTATCAAAATCAAACCTCTTAAAACCAAAGATAAAGAGAAAACCTTGAATGAAACCAAAGAAAAGATGAAACATTAAATAAAAAGGAACAAAGATAAAAATTACAGGAGACTCCTCATCTGAAATTATACAAACCAAAAGATAGTGAAAAGACTTTTTAAAAATACTGGACAAAAAGAGAAAACTATCAACAGACTTCAATAACCAGTGAGAATAACTTTTAAAAATTTACTGCCACTAGACCTGCATTCAAGAAAATGTTAATAAAAGTACTTCAGGCAGAAAGAAAATGAACACTAGATGGAAATTTGGAATGACACACATGTATGCATAATTGTAGGAGCACTGGAAATAGTAAATATAAGTGCAAATATAACAAATTTTTTATTATTCTTAATTTCTTTAATATATAATTCCCTACCTAAAATACCCACAAAATGTTATTTTTAGGTGCACATGTACAAATAAAATGTATGAAAATAACACAAAAATTTGTAGGGAGGAAATGGAAATATACAGTGTAAGCTACTTATTCTAGATGTGAAGTAGTATATTCTATTATTATTTTAAGGAAGACTATGATAACCAAAATATATACATAAATATATATATCTACTTATATTTATATTTAATACTTGGGTAATTCTAAAATAATAAACCACTAGTACAAAGTGGAAAACTGCTCAATTACATATAAAAATTACTCAATCAAAAATAAGCAATAAAAAGAGGAGAAAGAATTAAAAGTTAAGACAAATAAAAACTAATAGTGAGACTTCATTTTTACTGGAATAGAGACTTAGTCTAGAAATGGATTGGCCTTCCCTGCACACAGTGCTTCTGCCCAAACTACCATCCACACAGTATTACTCCTGATAAAAGAACTTACTTTACAGCAAAGAGAGTGTGGCAATGTGACCATGCTCATGAGATTCACTGGTCTTACCATATTCTACCATCAGTGAGCTTGCTTGATAGAATATTGGAATGGTCTTTTGAAGACTCAGTTAAAGCATCAGCTAGGTGGCAATACTTTACAAGGCTGAGGCAATGTCCTTCAGCATAATGTATATGTTCTAGATTAGCATCCAATATTTAGTACTGTTTCTTCCACAGCAGGATTCACTGGTCCAGAAATCAGGGGTGGAAATGGGAATGGCTCCACTCACTCTTATCCTTAGTCATCCAAAAGAAAAATGTTTCTTCCTGTCCCTGTGACCTTAGGCTTTGCTGGTTTATTGGTCTTAATTCCAAAACGAGCAACTTCCACTAGACAACACAACAATGATTATATTGAACTGGAAGTTGTGACTGCCACAAATAAAAAGAAATAAAAAGCAAATAGCAAGGTGGTCAATTTAAAGGAATGCATTTCAATAATTACATTAAATGCAAATGGCCTAAATATACCATTTAAAAAGCATAGGTTGTCAAATTGTCTTTTAAAAAAGCAAGGCCCTAATATTTACTGTCTACAAAAAATTAATTTGAAATATGAAGACGTAGGTAGATTAAAGGTAAAATAATGGAAAAGATATACCATGCAAAATAAAGAGAACTTTATTTTCAGATAAAGTAGGCTTCAGAATAAGGCATATTACCAGTGATATAAAGGGACGATACATAATGATAAAGAGGTTAATTCATCAGGAAGGTATAACAACCTTAATATGAATACAACTACTAATGGGGCTTTAAGACACATAAAGTAAAAACTGAAAGAAAAAGTAGACTATTTCAAAATTTTTGTTGAATTTTCAACAGTCTCTTTTAGTAAATAAATTTTAGGAAGTAGGAAAAATAGCAGCTTTTTCATAATCACTATAAACTGTAAACAAATTAAATGTCCATCAAATGGTGAATGGATAAGCAAATTGTGGAACATGCATAGAGTATTCCATATAGTATGTATGGATGTACAGATGTAATGCATGGATTACCCATACATTACCTATATAGTGAAGAAATGAATGACTGATTTATGCAATGCATAGAAGAATTTTTTTTGTATTATGCTATATGAAAGAAGGCAAACACATTAGACTACATACTATGTGATTATATTTGACATTCTGGAAAATGCAAAACTGTCACATCATAAAGAAAATCAGTGGTTGCTTGGGGCTGGGATTTAATTTAAAGTGAGGCAAAGGAACTTTTTGGGGTGATGGAAATGTTTTCTATATTAATTGTGGTGGTGTTTTTATGACTGTATATATTTGTAAAAACCTCTCAAAAACTATATAATTAAAAGGAGATAATTTTCTGTAAAAGGATAAAAGGAGTGAATATGTATAGTACATCAATCAATGACTTTAGAAAAAAAAATTTTTAAGCTGTAAAAATTATCAGAATTTGCATGAAGTAGCAATTTATGTCAATTCAAGTGTCTCAGCTTTCTTATCTGTAAATAGAACTGGGTTCAGCCCTTGGCAAGAAATCACCAATAGCTACATTTATGGTTATTATTAGTATTATTTTTATGAGAGCTTGGCACTTACAAGTCTTGAAAATGTGTACATCTTTTGACTAACACATAAAAAATGGAATTGTTTAAAATTTCTTTGGTCTATTGAGTGGAAATAAATAAAATCTGTCACTTTAACAAGAGTTCCCACTGTCTGGTGTTCAGTTTCTCAAGTTTTTAAAATTGTTATTTTTTTTTTATTTTTCCCTTTCCAGTTATATTTTGGTGTAGTCTATACAATGGAATATTTTTGTATGAGATTATGGAAGAATATTCAGACTCAGAGAAATGTTCCCTTATATTTTTAATTAAAATAATTAGAGTAAAAGCTGTATAATATAATTCCATATTTATAAAAATGAATCATATATAAGAATAGAAAAAGTCCTGGAAATATAAACTCCAAATTTTAATAGTGGACAATTGTAAGTAGTAAGATACTGTTTTATTTCATATTAATTATTTATCTATTTTAAAAATTATCCTAAATCTATTAAGACCACATTCCCACATTTTTCCTAGAAGTGAGTCCCTATAATTTGATAGCAACACTCCTAAGAGGTCTTCAGACGATTTCTCTTTTGGGAGTGATAATAAATGTTAAATTGGTATGGTTTGAGAAATTAGTATAGTTTATATCCCATCTTAATATATTTAGACATTTTTTGGTTTTTGTTAATTCCATGGAATAGCCTAATGTTTAATTATAAAATCTAAACAATAAATGAAAAAATTAAGTAAGAATAGAGAGGAAAGGAGAAGCAATGTTAGAATAAAGTAAAAAAAGGGCGGGGGGGGGGTATTGTTCTTGACTCCATTAAGAATATTTAAGTGGCAGACGTCCTAGCCCAGATTTCCTACAAGACAGAAACTGAAACAAAATCTTAAATGCTAACATTTACTGCAGGGAGTAAAATCTGTGACTACATAACAAAGTTACTCCATGGAGCTCATCATATTAAGTTCCAGTTTTCCCACTCAATTGTACTAGACACCTTCTTGGGAAACTGATCTCAAGGCAGGTGAGGAGGCTTCCAATAGGTCCAGGGGTGCCTTGTGTCTCAAAGACAACAGAAGAACCCAAGGCCGATTACAATTTGTGTAGTAGAAGGTGTGAAATAAAGTTCTGCCCATTGATGTCATTGAACAATATTGTGAACCAGGAGACGCACATCTGAGGGTCAGGTTGGCCAAGAAAGCAGAATGCCATGAGGATATGGTTCTAATTTCAAGGTAGAATAGGTGTTTAAAGGACTTTCTCTCAAGAAGATCAAATCTCCAAGAATACCAGTAATGTCTCATGATCTTTCTGGTGGTTCATTACAAGCATAGAGGAGGAAGTAATGGATGAGCAAACTCAAGAAGGTACATAAAATGTCCAACACTTGGGGTAATAACTCCCCATTTCTGTACATTACCTTAGAGTTTATAATAACATTTCTGTTAACTACCACAAATTTGTAATTTACACATTCTCTGGAGATAAGTGGCAATCTCTGAAGGAAGCTGTCCACTGTCATATTAGTCTGGAAAGTTTTCTGTAGTAAGAATAGCTCTCCTTGATACCAAGGTAGACTCACAGGTGGAAATACTTATTGCCTGAAATATTATTTAAGGTTATAAGAATCAGAAAATGATATAATTTTTATCAATTAGCTTTTATCTAATCCTTAGGTGAACAATAACAAGCATTTTTTAAAATGATGAGTATGAATTAATAAGAAGGCCATCAAATGGGAAAAGAGCTTTTGACAATCATTGTCTTGTCTTCTTAAGATATCATGTTAGAAAGAAGAAAACAACTTGAAACTGTCCCCCTTAAATTTATTGTGGTATAATTAAATGCCTGGGACATTATTTCTTGGAACTGTCAAACATGTATCTTCCAAAGAATTGTTCCTGCTTGAGAGAGAAAGGAAGCCTCAAAACTTTACTGAACAAAATTAGCCCTCTAAGTAATAGTAGCTAGAGAAAATGAATGGAGTATAGATAGAAGAATAGAGAAGAATGGGGAAAAAAACGGCACAAGTTCTTAGGGAACTAGGCACAGGTGTCATTTTTATGTCATGGTTACACAGTTATGGGTGTCCCAGAAGGAGAAAAGAAGGGAATGAGACAGAAAGAATACTTGAGGAAATAATGGTTGAAAATTTCCCAAACCTTTTGAAAGACACAGATATACATGTCCAAGAAGCACAACATACTTCAATTTGAATAAATCCAAATAGACCTACTCCAAGACATATACTAATCAGAATATAAAATGCCAAAAAAAAGGGGGGAGGGGACAGAATTCTGAAAGCAGCAAGAAAAAAATGATCCATCACATATAAAGGACACCCATCAAGACAAAGTACTGATTTCTCATCAGAAACAAGTTGAGAAGGCAGTGCTATGATATATTTAAGGTACTGAAAGAGAAAAACTGTTGACCAAGAAAACTCTATCTGGCAAAACTGTCCTTCAAAAATGAGGATGAGTTTAGAATATCCACAGATAAAAAAGAAACAGAAAGTTCATTACCAAGGGTCCAGCCCTAGAAGAAATATAAAGGGAATTCTGCAGCCTGAAAGGAAAAGACAGGAGAGATTGGCTTGGAAGAGAGTCTAGAAATGAAGATTGTCAGTAAAAGTAACTAAAACTGTAAAAAGAATGATAATAATGTGATATGACATATAAAAGCCAAAAGACAAAATAGGTGAAGTACTGCCTTAACAGTAATAACATTGAATGCTAATGATGAAATTACCCAATCAAAAGACACAGATCGATGGAATGGATTTAAAAAAGCATGAACCAATTACATCCTATCTACAAGAGACCCTCTTTAGACCCAAGGATACAAAAGATATTCCACACATGCAGTAATAAAATAAAAAAGCTGTTATAAGAGACAAAGAAGGAGTTTGTATATCAAGAAAAGTATGACCCATCAAGAAGGAAAAATAATAAAAATATCTATGCACCTAACTAGTGTGCTCCAAAATACATGAAGCAAACACTGGCAAAACTGAAGGGAGAAATTTCTACAATAATAATTGGAGACTTCAATATACCACTCACACCAATAGTAAGAACAACTAAACAGAACACCAATAAGGAAATAGTTAACTTTATCAATTGATAAACAAACTAGACCTAAAAGACATAAACAGAACAATGCACCCCAAAAAAGCAGGATACCCATTCTTCTCAAGTACTCTTGGAACGTTCTCCAGAAACAACCACTTGTTCAGTCATGATGCAGATTTCAATAAATTTTAAAAGATTGAAACAATACAAAACACTTTCTCTGATCATAGTGGAATGACACACTAAAAAGCATAAAGAACAGAGGACTAGATAAAACATGAATATATGGAGGTTGAACAACACACTCATGAATAATCAGTAGGTCAAAGAAGAAATTGCAAAAGAAATCAGTATCTTGAGATAAATGTAAGTGAGAAGACAACTTATCAAAACTTATGTCATGCAGCAAAGGCAGTACTGAGAGGGAAACTTATAGCTATAAATACCTATATTAAAAAGAAAGAAAAGGCATAAATTAAAGACCTAACCACACACTTGGAGGAACTAAAAAAGGAACAGAAAACTAATCCCAAAGCTAGCTGAAGGAAAGAGAAAACAAAGATTAGAGCAGAAATAAATGAAATTGAGAATAACAACAACAACAAAAAAATAGAGAAAATCAACAAAACAAAAGTTGATTCTTTGAGATAAAAAAAAAAGTTGACAATCTTTTAGCTAGACTGAGAAAGAGAAAAAGAAAGAAGATGCAAAAAAATAAATATCAGAAATGAGATGGAGTGCTTTACTACTGACCCCATAGAAATAATAAAAAGATCATAAGAGGATAATATGAATAACTGTATGCCAAAAAACTAGGCAATGAGAAAAAATGGACAAATATCTAGAAACACAAGGACATCCTACACTGACCTTAGAAGAAATAGATCACAACAAACCAATCACAAGTAGAATGGTCAGTCATCAAAAACCTCACAAAAAAAGATGATTTATTACCAATTCTTCTAAAACTATTCCAAAAATTCAACAGGAGGGAACACTACCAAACTCATTCTATAAAGTCAACCTTATCCTAAAACCAAAAAAAGAAAATTACAGATCAATATCTCTAATGAAAATAGATGAAAAATCCTCAACAAAATACTTGCTAATTGAATCCAACAACATATTAAAAGAATTATACACCATGATCAAGTGGGTTTTATTCTTGGTATAAACACAAGAAAATCAATGAGTGTGATTCACCATATTAAATCAAAGGAGAATAATCACTTGATCATCTCAAGTGATGCAGAAAAGGCATTTGACAAATTCCATCATCATTTCTTGATAAAAAAACACTTGGAAAGGCAGTAACTGAAGGAAACCCTCTCAACATGGTAATTCGGATATATAAAAAAACCACAGCTACCATTGTACTCAATAGTGAAAGACTGAACGTTTTCTCACAAATCAGGAGCAAGACTAGAATGCCCATTGTCACTAATGCTATTCAATATTGTGCTGGAAGTTCTGGCTAGAACAATTAGGCAAAAAAGGAAGAAAGGAAGGAAGGAAGGAAGGAAGGAAGGAAGGAAGGAAGGAAGGAAGGAAGGGAGAAAAAAAGAAAGAAAGAAAAAAGAAAGAAAGAAGAAAGAAAGAAAGAAGGAAGGAAGGAAGGAAGGAAAGAAAGAAAGAAAGAAAAAGAAAGAAAGAAAGAAAGAAAGGGAGAAAGAAAAGACATCCACTATTCACTATTTGCAAGATGTGACTCTATATTTAGAATGTACTGAAAAAAATCTACAATAAAACCACTAAAGCTAATAAACGAGTTCAGCAAAGTGGCAGGATACAAGATTAATATGCAAAAATTAGTAGTGTTTCCATATGTTAGTAATGAGTAATCTGAAGAGGAAATCAGGAATAAAGATCCATTTACAATAGTGACTAAAAGAATAAAATATTTAGGAATAAACTTAACCAAGGATATAAAGGACTTACATCTAGAAAACTACAAAGCATTGCTAGAAGAAATCAAAGAAGACCTAAATAAATGGAAGAACATTCTGTTTCATGGATGGAAGACTAAATATCATTAATATGTCAATCCTACCCAAATTGGTTTACAGATTCAATGCAATCCCAATAAAAAGTCCATCATCCTTTTTGAAGAAATGGCAAAACCAATTATTAAATTTATCTGGATGGGTAAGGAGTCCTGGATATCCAAAATCATCTTGAGGAAGAAGAATGAAGTTGGGGGACTCACACTACTGGATTTTAATTCTTTTCAAAATAGCATGGTACTGGCATAAAAATGGGCATATTGACCAATGTAACTGAATTGAGGGTTCAGAAATAAACCCTCACTCACATCTTTGGTCAATTGATTTTTGACAAGGCTGGCATGTCCACCCAGCTGGGTCGGAATAGTCTATTCAACTAATGGTACTGGGAGAACTGGCTATTCATATCCAAATGAAAGAAGGAGGATGCCTATCTAACACCTTATACAAAAATTAAGTCAAAATGGTTGAAAGACCTAGATATGAAAGTTAGAATTATAAAACTTCTAGAAGAAAATGTAGGGAGTCTTCAAGATCTTGTGGTAGGTGGTAGCTTCTAAACTTTATACTGAAAACATGAGCATTGAAAGAAAAAATAGATATAAGAAAACTCCTCAAAATTGAACCCATTTTTTCTTCCAATGACTTTGTCAAGAAAGTGAAAAAGCAAACTTGTCATTGGAGAAAATGTTTGGAAACCACATATCCAATAAGGGTTGGTTCTCCATGAGACATAAAGAGAACATACTACTCAATGATAAAGAGATAAGCAAACCAATTAAAAAATTAGCAAAAAAGTTGAATAGATATTTTTTATAAAAAGGAAACACAAATGGTTAATAAGCACATGAAAAGAAGTTTAACATGTCTAGCTATTAGTAAAATACAAATCAAAACTACAATTTATCATTTCACACCTTATATAATGGCCACTATTTTAAAAACACAAAACCACAAGTGTTGTAAAGGATGTAGAGAAATATGAACACTCTACTGCTGGTGGGAATGTAAAATGGTGCAGTTTCTGTGGAAGTCAGTTTGGCAGTTTCTCAGGAATCTAAATATAGAGCTGCTATATAATCGGTCAAACCCACTACTAAGAATATCTTCAGTATTCTTAGTATAGAACTGAAAACAGGAATGCAAACTATCATTTGCACATTGATGCTTATAGTGGCATTATTCACAATTGCCAAAAGAGGAAAACAACCCAAGTATCTATCAACCAATGAATTGATTAAAAAATGTGGCATATATGTGATGGAATACTTTTCAACCATTAGAAAAAATGAAATCAGGATGCATATACAACAGGGATGAACCTTGAGGACATTATGTTGAATGAAATAAGCCAGACACAAAAGAACAAATAGTGTATGATCTCACTAAAATGAACTAAATACCTCTCATTGTAGGACCCTGGACCCTTTCCACAAGCAGCAGGATGGCCCCTGTGGGCATATTGGGGTGCATGTTCACCAGTGTCAATTTATTGAGTGGGAGTCTGAAAGACTGAGCCAGGGAATTTGTTTCAGGATCACCTTACCAGCATTTGTCCCAAAGGAAGAGAATAAGCTTGCAGACAGCTTGAGCAGTGTGAAAAAAAAAAAAAAAAAAACAAAGCCCAACCACCGCAGGGCAAAGAACTACCAGCATTAAGTTGCACAATAGAGTACCCAGGAGGGGATGAAAGTCTATTCTGAAGGGAAGGCATTAGAGGGGTCATTTGAACTCCTGTAAACTCAAAGTGGAGGAATTCATAAGACTATGTGCAAACACAGGCCCAGGAAAAGAAGCATGCTCCATTATTCTACTGTAGGTTAAGATAAAACAGAGAGGACCCAACACTTGGCATTCACCCTGGGCTTGATAGGAAAGCTAAGCTCAGGGAGGGGGTGGCGGGAAGCAGAGCCAGTTTGCAAAGACTATGAAATGTGTTTTTTACTTCTATTTGTTTGTTTTGATTAGTTCCTGGCACTCAAGAAAATCTCTGTAATATAAGCAGCTGAATACATACCTAAGGAAGAGAAAGCTCAGAGACTAAATCCCATAGTTAATACTTTAAAATATTAAAATGTGCAGAAGGCAACAAAAGATAACAAGACCAACAAAAAATATGAAATGATGGGTCAACCACAAAAGAAAACAAAACAAAAAACCAACCAACAAACAAACTCCAGAATCCATCAGCAAAGAGGACCAAACAAGGAATTAAAAAAAAAAAAAAAAAAAAAAAAAGATCCTTAATATGCTCAAGGAGATAAAGGAAAACACAGAGAATGAACTAAAGGATATGAAGAAAACATGAATGAACAATAGGGGAATCTCTTCAAGATTCTCAATGGGAACCAAACAGAAATTCTGGAGTTGAAGACCACAACAACTGAAATGAAAAATTCCCTAGAGTGTTTCAACAACAGAGCAGAGCAGGTAGAAGAAAGAATCAGTGATCACAAAGACATGGCAATTAAAATGATTTGGGCTGAGGAGAAGAAAGAAAAAAGAATTTAAAGAAAAAAACAACAGTGAACAGAGCCTAAGATTCCTGAGAGACACCACCAAGTGTATGAGTATATGTAGTATGGGAGTCCCCAAAGGAAAAGAAAGAGAAAAAGGAGAAGAAGGAATATTCAAAGAAATAATAGTAGAAAACCTCTCAAATTTAATGAAAGATATAAATATCATATTCAAGGAACCCCAATGAACCCCAAACAGGATAAATTCAAAGAGCCATGCCCAGACACATAGTAATCACACTGTCCAATGCCATGGACAAAGAGAGGTCTAAAAGTTTGTGTACAGAGAACCCCAGTTAGTTTAAGTACTAATTTCTCACCAGGAGCCATGGAGGCAAGAAAGCAGTGAGTGGAAAAACATAAAATACAGAAAGAAAACAATTGCCAACCAAGGACTTTATGTCTGATGACAATTTCTAACAAAAATGATGAGAAGTTTAAGATATTTCCATATAAACAAAAGCTGAGGGATTTGTCACCACTAGACCTGTCCTACAAGCAATATTAAAGATTGTTCTTCAGACTGAAAGGAAAGGACACCAGACAGTGGAGTGGATCCAAGCAACATAATGAAACACAGAACTCTGGTAAAAGTACCAATATGGGTAATTATAAATGCCAGGATTATTATATTGTGTTTTATGGTATGTAACTCTACTTCTTACTTCTTACAGGTTCTAAAATGTAAATGCATAAAAAAGAAATGCTTAATCATTGGCTTTGGAATTCCAATATATAAAGATATAATTTGTAACAAGTACAACATAAAAAGTTGGGGGACAGAGTGGTATAGGATCAGTGTATGTGTATACTATTGAAGTTAAGTCGGTATCAAACCAAATATGATTGTAATATATTTTGGATATTAAATTTTAACCCTAAGGTAACCACAAAAAATATGAAAAATATAATCAGAAAGAAATGAAAAATGACTCAAAATGGTACAATACAAAAAATCAAATACATATGAAAGTAACATTAATAGAAAAATTAAGTTTCAAAAAAGGTATAAGACAAATGCAAACAGCAAAATGGCAGAAGAAATTCTTTTAAATGTATATGAAGTAAACTCTCCTGTCAAAAGGCAGAGGTTGGTAGAATGGATAAAAAGCATGACCCAAATATGTGCTGTTAAGAAGAGACTCACCTTAAATTCAAAGACACAAGTAGGTTGAAAGTTAAAAGGATTAAAAAAAAAGATTTTACATGCAAATAGTAATCAAAAGAGAGCTGTAGTACCTATACTGTTATCAGTTAAAATAGACTTAAGTCAAAAATTATTATGAAGGGCCAAGAAGGCCACAATATTCTGATAAAGAGGTCAATAAGAAGATATGTCAATTATATATGCATGTAGTGGCAGAGCCCCAAATTAATGAAACAAATATTAATGGATTTGAAGGAAGAAGTAGACAGTTCTACATTAACTTTAGGAGACTTTAACACACAACTTTCAATAATGGATATAACATCTAGACAGAAGATCAATAAGGAAATAGAAGATGTGCACAATACTCTAAATAAAATAGACCTACCAGATAGATAGATATATACAACACTTGATTCAATGGCAGCAGAATACACATTCTTCTCTAGTGCACATAAATCATTCTCAAGCATAGACCATATACCAGCACACAAAACAAGTCAATAAATCTAAAAATGCTAAAACCATATAATGTGTCTCCTACAACTACAATGCAATAAAACAAGAAATCACTAACAGGGAGAACTGGAAAATTCACAAATACGTGTAAATTAAACAACATAATCTTAACCAACCAATGGGTCAAAGAAGAATTCACAATTGAAATTAGTAAACTTCTTGAGGTGATTGAAATTGAACATAACATACCCAGACTTACGGGGTGCAGCAAAGGCAGTACTGTGAAGGAAATTTAGAGCTCTAAATGCTACATTAAAAAATAAGAAATATTTCAAAATCAAGGACCTAACCTCAAAACTGGAAGAATTAGAAAAAGAAAAGCAAACTAAACCCACAATGAAGAGAATGAAGGATATAAAGATTAGAATGAAGATAAATGAATTTGGAGAATTAAAGAACCAATAGAAACAACAAAGCTAGAAGTTGGTTCTTTGTCAAGATCAATAAAATTGACAAATCTTTAAGTAGCTTGACAAAAAGAAAAAGAGAGAGGTCACCAATCAAAATTCCTTCATCCTTTTTTTGCAGAAATGAAAAAAGTAATCAACAAATTTATATGGAAGGGTAAGAGGCCCTGAATAGCCAAAGCGATCTTGCCAATGAAGAGGGAAGTTGTACCACTCACACATCCCAAACCTAAAAAAATATTACAAAGCCACAATGATCAAAATAGTATGATATTGTCACAAGGACAGACATATAGAATAATCTAATCAAATTGAGAGCTAAGAAATAAACCCTTACATTATGACCAACTAATTTTTGACAAAGTTGCCAAGTTTACTCAATTGGGAAATAATCATCTTTTCAACAAATGGTGTTGGATAAATTGGATGTCCACATGCCAAACAATGAAAGTGCACCTCTATCTCACAACATCCACAAAATTAAGCTTTAATGAATCAAAGACTTAAATATTAGAACCAGAATTATAAAAATTTAAGTGTTTTTTTTTTCTAAATTAAATAGAAAGTCTTTTGAAGACTTAAAATATTTTAAATGCCAATTTAAATTTTTTTATCTATATATGTATGCATGTGTGTATAGTCACAACCAAAACACAAATAAGAATTTTTTTGAATTGCATAAGCCTGTTTGCAAAAGGAAAACAACTTAAAGTCTGGTAAGCCATTTAGAAAATAAAAACAAAACAGAAGCAGCTCCATTAACTATGTAGAAATCCATAGTATCTTGGTGATTTGAATAATATAAATGGAGCCAATAGATTTCACATATAATTTCTAATCAATCATTTGTAACAAATGTTGAGAATCCTAGATTTGTGTATAATTAATATAGTAATTGCTTTTATAAAAGCAATATAGAATGAAAAAGTCATATTTTGGTTAAAACCAAATAAAATATTCTATTCAAAAACATTCAAGACTGCAAAGTTTCAGTTTGATTTCTTCAGGGTACCTCATTATGCAGAATCTTTCCTATATAAATGAAAATTCTTATTAATATCAAGACATGTCATACTTTACCTTTTTATTTTATTTTTAAAGAACATTTACATAAATGTTACATAAAAAATATAGAGGATTCCCATATAGCCCACCCCTCCCCCTCCCACACTTTCCCCCATTAACAACATCTTTCATTAGCGTGGTACATTTGTTGTAATTGATGAACACATATTGCTACTAACCATGGTCTATAGTTTATATTATAGTTTTCACTTTGCACCACACAGTTTTATAGGGTTTGACAAAATGTTAATGGCCTATAATCATCACTGCAGTGTCATGCTGAACAATTCCAATATCCCCCAAATGCCCCATGTTACAACTATTCTTCCCTCTCCCTCCCCTCAGAACCTCTAATGGCCACTATCTTTATATCAGTAGCACAAGTTCTTCCATTGCTAGAATAATAATAAGTCTACTTTAGTCCATAGTTGCATCCCCCACCTATGTTTATTCATTCCTCAATCTTGAGGATTTGGGAATATTGATGTGCACTCTGTTTCTGATTGAGAGGGGGCTTAGGTTCCATGGAGCAGATGGCTGGAACTGTATTACCTGCAGATGTAGATACTCTCTGTTTTTTGGGATGGGTGTTGTTCATCATCATCCTTTTATTGGTTGTCCTGGATGAATCAAATGAACTGGAGAATAGGAGTGCAGCTCTGCTGAGATTCAGGGCTCAACCAGCATATGAACAGACTGAAGTTTAAGTACCTGGGAAATATATTTAATGAACATAGTGTTAATTTTAAGTTCAAATAAAAGAGGCAGAAGACCCCTGTGTAGAGAAATTATAAATGAGTCTAACTCTGTTACATTGGGGAGCATATATTCCAAAGTAAGTCTCACTGACAGGGTGCTAAATTCCTGTGATTATCTGCCCTGCCTGTTCTGTCTCTAGAACCCTCAGGATCCCTGTTGTTTGAGGTACTGTTTACTGTGGCAGTCAATGAGATACTGCTGATATGTACATAAGTCTAACTTGAGGATGACCTTCCAACTCACTTTGAAACCTCTTAGCCATAAAAACTCATTTATATTTTTTTCTCCTTTTCATCTAGGTGTTTTTCCAAATGCATCACTATTTGGCACTTGGTAATAATCCTTTTGTGCCAGGGAGTTTCAATCTTGGGAATCATGTCTCATGTGAGGGGTTGGAAGGTAGTGCTTTTACATACTTACTTTAGCTTAGACAGAGGCCACATTTGAGCAGCAAGGAGGTTTTTCAGGCAATTTCACAAGAACAAGGTTTTTAAGTACAACCATCAATGTCAAAGGCCTGGAATATTGGTCTGTCCTCCTTTGCTAGGCACTGCCCATGTACTCAGGGGATTTTTGCTGCTATATTAGAGAATGTAGCAGGACTTTCAAGATGGGAATTTAATATTCTTTCAATTAGTGTGTGCTGGAATATGAGGGGAATAGAGTTGGGGGGTTGGGTTGGTCTATCTGTGGAACTTAGAGGAGGGCCAGAGGAAGGAACAGGTGTACTCTGGGAATTTGTAGATCTGTGGTTAAAACTGCAATGGCGGGAATGTTCTTTTGGCAATTATGGCAGGGGTGGGTTATTGGTGCAGGATGTCAGGGTAGGGCATATGTGGGGTAGAGTGCACTTGGGGTGCGATTCTATGGAATAGGAAAGTGTTCATCTTGTCATAGTGTGTGATCTCAGTGGGTGGAGACCCACCCCATAAACAAGAAAATATTAAACTCTTATCCTGGCAAGTCCTACTATGTTCTCAGAAGGGCAACAATCTCTTGAGAACATAGGCAGTGCCTAAGCAAAGAAAACAGACCAATATGTCAAGCCTTCAATATTATTGCATGTAACTATCAATCTTATTCTTCAAAACTTGAAACTAAGTGGTTACTACAGGTTCTGAGGGGAGTTAGGTGGGAAGAATACAACAGATGGAACATAGAGTATTTCTTTTTTTAGGGCATTGGAGTTGTTCTGCATGATCTTGTAATGACCGATGCAGGTCATTTTAAATTTTGTTAAAACAAATAAAAGTGTATTGTGCAAAATTTAAACCATAATTTAAACCATTGACCATGGTTAGTAGTAATGCATCAATATTTTTACATCAACTGTAACAAATGTGCCATGTACCTGTAAAATGTTTTTAATGGAGAGAGTGTGAGAGGGGGAAGGGGTTGGGGATATGCGAATCCCCTATATTTTCTATGTAAGTTTTCTGTAACTTAAAGCTTCTTTGAAGGTAAAACCAAAAAAAAAAAAAAAAAAATACACTGGGGAAACATACGGAAGAAATTGTAACTGTGCATAAAAGATAATAGATCTCTGGGTGATGAAAGACACAATGAAATAATTTTTTAAATTATTTTTTATTACTTTTTTATTTTTGTATTTTATTATTTTTTTATGTTTATTTTTTTGCTTTGTTTTGGGAGAGGTTTTATATCACAGAAATCACAACTGTACAGTGGAGGCTCACTGGTGTGAGGTGTCAGTGATGAGAGGATGTGTGGAGAGGGGTAGACCTGGGGCATGTGTCTTTGGCACATAACTATGTTCAAATGGTCATAGGGTGCTGTCTTGGTGGATGGAGACTCGTCCTTTACTTTTAATTTCAGGCTTTGAAATAAAATATATATTTATAGTTTAAAAATTCACCAAAACTTTTTGCTAAACAATTTGAAATCCAATTAACTAAATTTTAACATTATTCATTTACTTTTGTTATTAAGTCTAAATAGTTTTAAGTCAAGAAGGAAAATTCTATACAAGATACGTGAATTTTATGTTCAGTCACTGAAATATAAAGGTGTATATAATTATGGCAAAAGCCACAATATAGCACTGTGATTGCTGATAATATTGATATGATTCAAGTATTCACAGTCAGTTCAATTCTTATTTTCATATCTAGAATTAGAGGATCAAAATATTAATAGTAAGAAGATTTTAAAGTGTTTCTCTTTTTATTATTACTATTATATATTATTATTGTTGTTGTTATCAATTTGCTGAAGATATTAGCTAGGTTACTCCATTTGGAGTAAAATAATAGATATTTCTGCAGCACTGTAAACTCCTTTCAATATCAATAATTTATTATCTGCTGCTCAAGACCTCTTTAGTTTTTTGTTAATTGTCATAACTTTTGTGCTATGTCTGCATCTATTTGTACTTGAACTTCCACTCACCCAAACTTTGTCGAGGCTGCTTCTCTCCAGAGAGAATCCAGACCCACTACTCCTTCTTATAAATGTGGCTTTAAGTCCAGGTTCAGTCAACATTAAGTGGAGAAAGATCTTAAACCTTCTGCCTCCTCACAATTAACTATCCTTATTTCAATACACACCTCCAAGTAAAACATGAGAGCATGTTCCCACAGTCATTGATTCTTCCTCTTCCATCTCTTTTCCTCTTCCAGGGTTGCTTTTTCATAATGTTCTTCCCAGGATTGTGACCAAGAAGGAAATGATGGGCTAGGACGGAGGGGTTGGCTGATAAGAGTTTACATGTTCCTCAAGTCCAGAGAAACCCCTCTGAGGATGTAACACCTCTTGGATGAGCTCCAGGACATGAAACTTGCGTGCCCTGCCTCCTTAAGATGGATTTAACTCACTGGAGTTGACTGTCCTGTCTGGTCACAGCACTGTCAAAAACTTTGCTATTCTTCACTCTGTCACTCAAAATACCGGCATATATTTGTTAAGCTCCTACTTTGTTCCAGGAACTGGGCATGTAGTGGTGATTCAGATAGTGCAGGGTACTTGCTAAAGGCTTCTGTCCTTGTTACCACCTACTCAAAGTCCCATTTAGATCAAGATGACCTGATCTCTTCTCTCATTGTTGTATCTGTCTTCTACCAAGCAAGATAAGGTTCCAACAAAGAAATCCTCAGACTGAGGAAGAATCCATCTCTTATATGGCATTAAGACAGTGTTTTACTTTATATAACTCCTTTATAATATCCTATATTTAATTTATTATTGAAAGCTTAAGCCATTTTTGCAATAATTAGCAACATTGTCCTATTGAAAGCAAGAAAAATCTGTGGAATTCTCACCTATGAAAATTTCAATGATTTAGACTCTTGGTTATGTTTCCATCACAGGTCTTTGACATAACTTGGATCATACACCAGAAACTGGATTATAGTTTGGGGGAAAGAAAAATAGGATTTGTTCAGATAAGGAGCATGGAATTTAAGAAGTTATATTCTCATCAGTATGGCTTGAATTGTGTCTCCTAAAATGATACATTGAAGTCCTAACCCCCAGTACCATATAGTGTGAGCCTATTTGGAATTAGAGCCATTGGAAATGGAAAAGTTAGGTTAAAGTAAGGTCATTCAGGAATAGGGTGGGCCCATAACCCAATATGACTGGTGTCCTTACAATAAGGGAAATTTAGACGTAGACACAGACATACACATGCCTTGTGTGATGACTAAGGCAGAAAGTGTCATGGAATGTCAAAAGCCAAGACAGAGACATGGAGCAGACTCTTCCACAGCTCTCAGAGGAAGCATGGCCCTGCTGTGCTATGATTTCAGACTTGTAACTCCCAGAACTGTGAGACAATATATTTCTGTTGTTTGAAACCACCCAGTTTATGATACTTTGTTATAGAAGACCTAGAAAACTAAGACAAAACTTAACCTCTGCTTAGGATAAGACCTAACCCTTTACTCATTTACTCCCTTTCGAATTTGTTCAAGAAGCATGAAAGCACAAGTCTCCTGACAAAATGTGAGAGCTCTGTCTCAGGGACTACCTTTAGATGGAGGAAGTTCTCTTCTCTAACCAAAGAGGGCATAAGGGCATATATGAAGCAAAGGTAAAGAAAAAAAAATTAGGTGCACTAGATTTTGAGCTCAAAGATAGTAGACAGGCTTGGAGTCCAGTTCCTACCCAACACTAATAAAATTGTATGCATTTAGACAATATACATATATTTTTTTTATCTCATGTTTCTCATCTATATACAATGGGAATAAAATATCTTTTCTCCTAAGCTCATTTGATTCTGAAGGACATTCAATAAGATGGAAAACATGAAAGTTATTTTTAAGTTCAAATGCAAAGTATATTTAGTGCATTTCAAATAAATGATGGCCTCAATAATCAAACTCTGTAGATAAAAAATAGTTGTTAAATATATGTAATTGGAAATAATACAGATTCTACCACTTATTAACATTGTTATATTCAGCAATGTCCTAAACTTTTCAAACTTCGGTATCTCCTTTAGATAAATGATAATAATCAGAGCTCACAGAGTTTTGTGATGATTCCATGAAATAATGTGTATAATATGCTTAGCACTGTTCCAAGCACAGCAGATGTACTCAGTAAATGGCAACTGGATTTATTATCCTTCTAGAGGAATGTGTATATATTCCAATTTGATATACATGATTTTTATCATTAATACCCCATATATTTAAATATTACATAAAAGTTAAACCAGAAATCCTTCTGTGTGTTGGAGACCTATGGTACTTCAGAAGCTCAGAATCCCATAATCAAACCAATGATGCATAAAATTATTTCTGTCCTTCAATATTATTTATCATGCTACCTCATTTTCAGTCAAGTAGAGGTGATGAAACATCTCATGATTGCATGTAAGTTCCATTTGCATAGTTTTTAGACAAATGACAACTTGGAACATAAGTAATTTTTTGTTTAGAATGATGAGAGATTAGTTGGCCTTCTACATTCCCAGCTTCTCTTTGACCTTGTAGAACATTGTTGCCATGCAACCAGAATTTTTTCATCCCAGCATCAGGAAACAAAGGGTTGATGCACTATAAATCTATAAATCAGATTTCCCTTAATGGGTACATGGTAATTATTGCCAGTCCAAATAACAGTGTTAATTAAAATGCAAGTATAGATATTTACAACAAACTTGTTCAGTTCATTTTGTTTTTTATTTTATTTTATTTTTAAAGATGCTTTCAATTCCATAAATGACACACATTGAAAATATAGGGAGAGTCCCATATACCCCACCATCTCCCCCTCCCACACTTTCCCCCATTAAAAACATGTTTCATTAGAGTGGTACATTTTTTACAATTGAAGCACCACTACTAACCATGGTCAATAATTTACATTATAGTTTACACTTTGCACCACATATTTTTATAGGTTTTGACAAAATGTATAATGGCCTGTATCTGTCATTGCAATGTCATTCAGAACAATTCCAATGTCCCAAAAATGCCTCATATTACACTTATTCTTCCCTCAGAAACTCTGATGACCACTGCTTTTATATCAATGATACAACATCTTCCATTGTTAGAATAATAATGTCTACTTTAGTCCATAGTGGCATTCTTGCCTTGTTTATTTGTTCCTCAATCTTGAGGATTTTAGGATGGTGATGCATACTCTGTTTTTGATTGAGATTAGGTTTAGATCCCATGGGGTAGATGGATGGAACAGTCTTGCTTGCAGTTGTAAATACTCTCTGTTTTTTTGGTATGGGAGTTGTCAATCATCATCATTTTCTTAGCTGTCCTGGGTGAGTCTGATGAACTGGAGGCTAAGTGTTGCAGCACTGCTGAGATTCAGGGTTCAACTGGCATGTGAATAGACAGAAAATTTAAGTCTCTGGGACATATATTTAATTAGTATAGTGCTAATTATAGGTTCAAATAATAGAGCCATGTATAGGGAAAGTATACATGAGTTTAACTCTGTTATACTGGAGAACATATATTCCAAGGCCCACTGACAGGGTGCCAAATTCCTGAGACTGCCTGCCCTGCCTATAGTGTCTAGATGTCTCTAGATTCCTCAGGATCCCTGCTGTTTGAGGCACTGTTTACTGTGGCAGTCAATGAGATCCTACTGATACGTGCATAAGTGTAACCTCAGAAATGATCTCCCGACCCACTTTTAAATTTCTTAGCAATAAAAACTCATTTGTACTTAATATTTCCCCTTTTGGTCAGGGTCTTTTTCCAAATGCTTTGCTAGTTGTTGCTTGGTAATAATCCCTCAGTGCCAGGGAGGCTCATCCCTGGGAGTCATGTCCTATGCCAGGGGGAAGGTAGTGAGTTTATATGCTCCGTTTGGCTTAGAAAGAGGCCACATTTGAGCAACAAGGAGGCATTCAGGAGGTAACACTTAGGCAATATACAATATTAAGTTAAGTTTCAATTTTACAAGAACAAGGTTCATAAGTACAACCATCAATGACAAGGATCTGGCAAATTGGTCCACCTTCCTTCTCTAGACACTGACCATGTACTCTGGAGATACTTTCCACTCTATTAGGGAATGTAGCAGGACTTCCCAGGATGGGAATTCAATATTCTTTAAGTTATTGTGTAGGTCTCCAACCCCCGAGACAACACCCCACAACCACTTGAATATATTCATATTCTATAAAGGCATGCCCCAGGTGCAACCCTCCCCACACATCCTCCCTTCATTGATGCCTTGCACCAGTAATCTTCCCCTGCCATAGTTGCATCCCTTACCCCTCAGCAATCCAAAACTTCCCCAAATCAAAGCCAAAAATCAATGAATGAAAATAATAAAAGAGTAAAATAATAATTAAAAAACAAATAAAATACAAAAATAAAAACAAAAAAATAATAAATTAATAAATTAAAAATAAAAAAAAAATTTCATTGTGTCTTTCATCACCATAAGACATGTTATATTTTATGTAGAGTGACAATTTTTTTTGTATGTTCTCCCAGTGTCTTATTTTTTTCACTTTATTTTCAAAGAAGCTTTAGGTTACACAAAAGTCACATAGAAAATATAGGGAATTCCCCCATATCCCACCCCCTTTCCTTCTCACAATTTCCCCCATTGATATCTTACATGTTGCAATCGATGAAGAAATATTGAAACATTGCTAACCATGGTCAATGGTTTAAATTATGGATTACATTTTTGCACCATAAAATTTTATAGGTTTGACAAAATTTAAAATGGCTTGTCATTGCAAGATCATCCAGAACAATTCCAATGCCCTAAAAATGCCCTATGCTCTATCTATTCTATTCTGCCTTCACCTTCCCCTTGGGACCTATGGTAACTACTAGGTTTTAAGGTTTGAAGAACAAGATTCATAGTTACAATGCATAAATATTGAAGGTTTGACATATTGGTCTGCTTTCTTTTATTAGGTACTGCCTAGTTCTTGAGAGATTCTTGCCCTTCGAATTGAGAACATAGCAGGACTTGCCAGGATAGGAGTCTAATATTTTCTTGTTTATTTTGTGGGTCTCTACCCACTGAGATAATACACTATGACAAATGTACATTTTCATGTTTAGAGATGCATGCCCCAGGTTCGCCTTATCCCACATATCCCCTCACCCCCAATACCCTGCAGAAGTAATCTTTCCCTTTCATATTTTCCAAAAGAACATTCCTAACATTGCTAAAATTCTCAACAAATACTTGCTAAGTATATCTAACAATACCGCAAATGAATTATACACCTTGATCCAGTGGAATATTCTCTCATTTATTTATGTCTATTTTGTTTTCCTTTACCCATGTTGTATAATTTTCTGTGGACAAGTCCTTGACATCTTTAGTTAAGTTTGTTCCTAAATATTTAATTCTTTTAGTTGCTATTTTAAATGGAATTTTTTTTTCTTGATTTCCTCCTCAGATTGCTCATTATTGGTGTACAGAAATGCTAATTTTTTGCATTTTGATCTTATATTCTGCCACTTTACTGAACTTGTTTATGAGCTGTAGAAGCTTCGGTATAGAAATTTGAGGGCTTTCTAGGATCATGTCATCTGCAGATAGTGAGATTTTACTTCTTCCTTTCCAATTTGGATGCTTTTTCTTTCTTTTTCTTGCCTAAGTGCACAAGCAAATACTTCTAACACAATATTAAATAAGAGTGGTGACACTGGGCATCCTTGTCTTGTTCCAGATCTTAGAGGGAAAGCCTTTAGCATTTCACCATTGTATATGATGTTAATTGTGGGTTTTTCATAGATACCCTTTATCATTTTGAAGACAATTACTTCTATTACTATATCATGAAGTGTTTTTATCAAGAAAAAATTCTGTATTTTCTCAAGTGATTTTTCTGCATCAATAGAGATGGCCATGTGATTTTTTTTCTGTCAATCTGTTAATGTGGTGTATTCCATTGATGGATTTTCTTATGTTGAACCATCCTTGCATATCAGGGATGAAACCCACTTCATCAAACTGTATAATTCATTTGAGGTGTTGTTGAGTATGATTTGCAATAATTTTGTTGAGAATTTTAGCATCCAGATACATTAGAGATTGGTATGCATTTTTCTTTTTTGTGGCATTTTTGTTTAGATTTGGTATTAGGGCGATGTTGCATCATGGAATGAGTTAGGCAATGTTTCTTCCACTTTTTAAATTTTTGGTAGAGTTTAAGCAGGATTGGTGTTAGTTCTTTCCTGAATGATTGGTAAATTTCACTTATAAAGCCATCTGGTCCTGGGCTTTTCTTAGTTGGGAGGCTTTTGATGACTAATTCAATCTTGTTACTTGTTTTTGGTCTGTTGAATTCAACAATTTCTTCCTTTGTCATCGTAGGCTGCTTGTCTGTTTCTAGAAATTTGGCTATTTCATCTAAGTTTTCCATCTTGTTGGCATACAATTTTTCAAAGTATCCTTTTATGATACTCTTTATTTCTGTCATATCACTGGTGATATCCCCTCTCTCATGTTTTTTATTTTATGTATTTGCATCTTCTCTCTTTTTTTCTTTGTTAGTCTAGCTAAGAGTTTGTCAATTTTATTAATCTCCTCAAAGAACCAGCTTTTAGTTTTGTTAATATTTTCTAGTTTTTTAAATTCTCAATTTCATTTAGACTTGCTTTAATATTTGTTATTTCCTTCTTTCTGTTTGCTTTGGAATGAGTTTGTTGTTCTTTTTCTAATTCCTCCAAGTGTGCAGTTAGGTCTCTGATTTTAGTTCTTTCTTCCTTTTTAATAGAAGCCTTTATGGCTATAAATTTCCTTTTTAGCACTTCTTTTGCTACATCTTGTAGGTTTTGATATGTTGTGTTCTCATTTTAATTCATTTCAGGTAGTTACTGATTTCTTCTGCAATATTCTCCTTGACCCACTGATTACCTAAGAAAGTGTTGTTTAACTTCAGTATCTTTGTGCCTATTCTGTTTCTCTGCCCCTAATTAATTTCCAGCTTCATTCCATTGTGGCCTGAGAAATTGCTTTGTATAATTTCAATCTTTCTGAATTCGTTGATACTTGTTCTGTGGTCTAGCATGTGGAGAATGATCCTTATGTGCTCTAGAAGAATGTAGATCCTGCTGTATTTGGGTGTAATGTTCTGTATATGCCTATTTGATTTAAATTCTCTAACATATTATTCAAGGTGTCTGTTTCTTTATTATATCTCTGTCAAGATGTTCTGTCTAATGGAGATAATGATGTGTTAATGTACCCCACAATAATTGTAGAAATGTCTATTTCTCCCCTTAATTTTTCCAATGTTAGTCTCATGTTTTTTTTGGGGTACCCTGATTAGGTGCATAAATGTTTATGATTGTTCTTTCTTCTTGATAGATTACCCTTTTTATTAATATATAGTGTCCTTTTTTGTCTCTTACAATAGTTTTGTATTTCAAGTCTATTTTTTCCAGTATTAGTATAGCTACTCCAACTCTTTTTTGCTTATTGTTTGCATGTAAAATTGGTTTCCAACCATTCACTTGCAACCTCCTTGCATCCTTGGGTTTAAGGTAAGTTCCTAGTAGACAACATATAGATAGGTCATATTTCCTTTTCCATTATGTCAATATGTGTCTTTTGATTGGAAAGTTTTTCCTTTCCTGTTTTTTCCTTTCAACCTGCAAAATTCCCATTAGCATTTCTTGAAGGGTAGGTTTGTTGTTGACAAACTTTCATAATTTCTGTTTATCTGTGAATATTTTGAATTCCCCCTCATTTTTGAATGCCAACTTTGCTGGATACAGAATTCTTGGCTGGCAATTTTGTAATTTTTTAAGCACTTTAACTATGTCATACCACTGCCTTATTGCCTCCATGGTTTCAAATGAGAAATCAGTGTTTAATCTTATTGAGCTTCCCTTGTATGTAATGGATCTCTTTTCTCTTGCTGCTTTCAATATTCTCTCTTTGTCTTGAGTGTTTGACAATTTGGTAAGTATATGTCTTGGGGTACGCCTGTTAGGAGTTATACTACTTAGATTGTGCTGTTTCCTGGACATGTACGTTCATGACCCTCAAAAGAGTTGGGAACTTTTCAGCCATTATTTCCTCCGATACTCCTTCTGCACCCATTCTCTTCTCTTCTCACTCTGGGATGCCTATAATATGTATGTTTGTGCATTTCATGTTGTCATTCAATTCCCTGGGTCTCTGGTGAATTTTTTCTATCTGCTTATTTATCTGTTCTACTCTCTGTGAAATTTCAGATGTATTATCTTTGATGTCACTAATTCTTCTACCTGTTCAAATCTGCTGTCATGTGCTTCTAGTATATATATATACATATATATTTTAAAGATTTTATTTATTTATTCATTTATTCATTTATCCCCCCCTTGCTGCCTGTGCTCGCCAGGTCAGCCAACCGCGCTGTGCGGGTGGGCCTGCCTTCACCAGGAGGCCCCGGGAACCAAACCCGGGGCCTCCCATATGGTAAACAGGAGCCCTACTGATTGAGCCACAGCTGCTTCCCTCTCGTATATTTTTTATTTCTTGTATTGTGCCATTCATCACCATCAGATCTATTATCTTTTCATGTATGTTTACAATTTATTCTGTATGTTCCCTGAATGTCTTCTTAATATCCTTTATCTCTTCCTTCACTTCATTAAGTTGATTCATGATATTTGTTTGGACATCTTTGATTAGTTGTTCCACATTTTGCATCTGCTCCTATTTTTTAGTTTGTTCATTAGACTGGGCCATGTCCTCCTGTTTCTTAATATGGCTTGTAATTTCTTACTTTTGTCTAGGCATCTGTTTATCTTGATGGGCTTATTCAGATGGTTACCTTCTCTTTCTAACCTAGGGATTTATTTTGTTTTGTTTTGTGTTAAGTTTCCTCTTTGACACTTGGTTCCACTTAATCTATATCCATGTAGTTGTCTACATTTCTCTGAAAAAAATTTAAGAACATAGAAAAGGAATGATAGAAGAAGAGATAAAGTATTATAACAGTAATAATAATAAAAAAGATAGAAAAGGAACTATAAATTAGACAGGAAAAATAATGAGTGAAAAATCATTAAAAGTACAAAGGTATAAGAATAAAAAAGGTGGAATAAAAAATGAAACAAGAAGACATATGAAACTAGGGAAAAAAGGTATAATAATATAAAAGACTGGAAAAATGAGAAGAGGAAAAAAAAACATCAAACAAGAGAAGATGGAATGAAAGAAAAGTCATGGAAGAGGGAAAAATGAAAGAAAGAAAAAGAATAAAGAAACTAAGTATAAAAAAGGAAAAGAATAAAAAAGGAAACAAAGAAAGAAAAAATGTTAAAAAAAAAAACAGAAAACAACCCAGGAAAAACAGGCTTCCCTCTTAGACCATTAGGAACCATCGCAGGATGTCAGTGCCCATCCACAAGTAAGACATTTGGTTTTAGTGAATAAAATAAGGACTAAAAAAAAAATAAGTAAATAAAAAAACAAATTTAAAAATAATAATAATAATAAAAAAGAAATAGAAAATAACACATCAAAAAACCTAAAAAAAAAACAAAAAACAAAAAAAACCTCGGTCTGTAAGTTCCCTGTCATGAGGTGCCATCTGGATGCTTCACAACCCACTTGATCACTCCCTGATCCCTTCTCTTAAACAGCACTGGGGAATGCACCAGGGAGGTAGTATTTGTGAGGCAAGCATTTATCCACTGAGCTACGCACACTCTACAGGTTAGGTAGGCTTTGGAAAATTTCTCTGCCTCTTGCATCACTCTGTCCTCTCAGGTGTGTTAGGCTTCTAACAGTTTACTGGCTTTCTCCCCTGGCTTCCTTCTCTCCAGGGCTCTTAGCCCACCCCCTCACTGAGGTAGTTCCTTTCTCTCCCCTTCCTCTCTCCCTCAAGCCATTTCAGTACTGGCTGGGGTCATTATTTTGTAATTTTTTCACCTCCGCTTTGCCTGCCTTATCTCACTTCCCCTTTGCACTTTTCTCTCTCTGAGTTTGCTGGGTGCCTATCCCACACTTATTTGCCTTTCAGGTCCCCCCATGAATGGGTCACTTGCAACTTCCACTTGCTGGCTGGCTATAGCTGAGATTCAAAGTGGGCTCAGCTGGCCAAACTCTGGAAGACAAACCCTTCTCTGCCCTCCTCCAGGCCCCTCTTTCTCCCAGAAAGGAGGACCATTTTATCCTCTCAGTTGACTGCAGTGAGCTAGGGATTTTACTGAGGCTATTCACCTTGAGGACAGAGGATCTGTGCTGTTCCCAGCTATAGAGGAGAGTAACTCATGGTTTAGTCTTTTTGTTTCTCTGTCTCTATCCCTCCTGGATGATGCACAGCACTCTCCTGGTCTGCAGATCCCCAAAACAGCTCCCTTGGATAGCTTTTTGCCCTTCCTCCACTGTTTTTGTGAGAGTTGAGCCCTGCCTAGCTACTCTGATGTCATATTCCTAGACATTTTGTTCAATCCATTTTAGTGTGTATCTAGCTCAATTTAGGGGAGTTGCTCCTTAAATAGTTTATATTCTTTATTTCTATTTAGCTAAATTAAGAAAATTATATTTTATTTTAAATGTTTTTCATGTAATGAAATGTTTTTCATTCATTATAAAAAGTTTACTAGTTTTGAAGAAAGTGTCGACATATCATCATTCATATAATTTGACTTGCTAATAAAATGAGTAAATGAAAATGTCTAGATTTCAACAGAATTTTAGAATAAGTTTTCCATTATTTAAAAATTTAATTTATACTAGCAAACTCACTCTTTAGGTTTAGCTACCTGAATCTTAAAAACTTGTCTCGCAATATAAAAGACAAATATTTTTCCAAAGGAAAAACAAATTTTCATTTTTTCATTGGGTATAAATCACAGGTGTACAAGTACACACACCCCTAAGTGAACTATCATGAAGACACCTTCTTTTGATTTCTGTATTTTCTTAAGAGAATAATTCCTGGCAATATTCAGACTAGGTTACCACTTTGTGTTATATTTTCCATAGATTGCATCCTTTATTGACTATAATGTCTAATTGCAATTTATACTTGTTTTGATCTGAATTGTCCTAAATATTCAAGAATGTAGTCAAATCAGATACAGGTTAAGACTTTAAAACAGATTACTTAGCTACAGTGGTAAAGACATCATGGTACTGGCATAAAGACAGGCAGATTGACCAATAGAACTGAATAGAGAACTCAGAAACTGACTCTCACATCAATGGTCAACTAATTTTTGAAGAGATTGTCAAGCCCTCTCACTTGGGCCAGAACAGTCTATTCAACAAATCGTTCTGGGAGAACTGGATATACATACCCAAAAGAAGGAAAGAAGAGCCCATCTCACACCTTATACAAAAATTAATTTGAAATGGATCAAGGACCTAAATATAAAAGTGACAATCATAAAAGTATTAGAAGAAAATGTAGGAAAACATCTTCAAGATCTTGTGATAGGCAGTAGTTTTTTAAACCTTATACCCAATAGATAAATGGGACCTCCTCAAAATTCAACACTTTTGTACCTCAAAGGATTTTGTCAAAAGGTGTAAAGCAACCAACCCAATGGGAGAAAATGTTTGGAAATCACATATCCTATGAGTTTAATATCCATGATATATAAAGAGGTAATTTAAATCAACAATAAAAAGACAAACTACCTTATTTAAAAATGGGCAAGGGAGTAGATGTGGCATAAGCAGTTGAGTTCCTGTTTCCCACATGGGCTGTCCCAGGTTTGGTTCCTGATATGTCTTAAAAGCAAGAACAAACAAACAAACAAACAACAGGCAAACAAACAAACAAACAAAAAAACAAGTTAGGGGAGCCAATGTGGCTCAGTGGTTGAGAACCAGCTTTCCACATACAATGTCCCAGGTTCGATCCCTGGTGCTGGTACCTAAAAAAAAAAAAAAAAAAAGGCAAAAGACTTGAACAATTTTTCAAAGAAAAAATATAAATGGCAAAGAAACACATGAAAAATTGTTCAACCTCTCTAGCAATTAGGGAAATGCAAATCAAAACTACAATGAGATATCATTTCACACCTATCAGAATGTCCACTATTAAAAAGTTAGAAATTACAAGTGTTGGAGAGGATGTGGAGAGATAGGAATGCTTATTCACTGTTGGTGAATACAGCCACTGTGGAGAATTGTTTGGCAGTTCCTAAGTGTAGCAGTTTGGCAGTTTGATATAGTTATGAATTCCAAAAATAGATATTAGATTATGCTTGTAAACTGTTCATCTGGGCATGATTAAGTTATGATTAGGGCATTGACTGGGCCAGTAGGGTGTTGAGCCCCATCTCTTTGTGGGTGGGGTCTCAAAGATAAAGAGACATGGCAAAGGACAGAGTAGTAGTTTTTTTGATGTTGGAGTTCTGATGAGGAAGGAGAGAAGGCCCTGAGGAAAAGAGAGAAGCCATTCACCTGACAGTTCACAGCTGGCCTTGTGGAGAGAGGCAAAGCCTAGAGATCCTCATAGTCTACAGCTGACCTTGTGGAGGAACAAGAGGAGCTGAGCCCAGAGAGAAACGGAGCCCCAGTAAGAGAGGAACCCAAGGAGCCTGAACTCTGGCAAATGTCGGCAGCTGTCTTGCTCTAACACATGGCAACAGACTTTGGTGAAGGAAGATGGCCTGGTAACTGTAAGCTTCTACCTCAAATAAATACCCTTTATAAAAACCAACAGATTTCTGGATTTTGTATCAGCACCTCTTTGGCTGAATAATACAATAAGGAAGTTGTGTATAGACTTGCCATGTGACCTGGCAATACCATTACAAGGTATATACCCAGAAGAACTGAAAGCAGTGACACAAATAGACATCTGCGCACTGATATTCATAGTGGCATTATTCACAATTGCCAAAAGTTGGAAACAACCTAATTGTCCATCAATCAATAAATGGATAAACAAATTGCAGTGTATGCACATGATGGAATATTATGCAGCAGTAAGAAGAAATGAAGTCATGAAGCATTTGACAACATGGATGAAGCTGGAGTACATTATGTTAAGTGAAGCAAGCCAAACACAAAAGGACAAATACAGTATGTTTGCACTATTTTGAACTAAATGTTTTTTTAACTTTATTTTGTACATTTAATAATTGAAAATACAAACAAAAACTAAAAAGTAAACACAGATGAATAAATATACACATTCCTCAATTAAATGTAATGGATACATATAAATTTTTTTTTGAATCAAACAATATATTACACAATATATTTGGTTCAAAGTAACACATTCATACAGTATTTGTCCTTTTGTGTCTGGCTTGCTTCACTCAACATAATGTCCTCCAGGTTCATCCATGTTGCCATATGCTTTATGACTTCATTTCTTCTTACAGCTGCATAATATTCCATCGTGTGAATAGACCACAGTTTGTTTATCCATTCATCAGTTGATGGACACCTGGGTTGTTTCCAACTTTTGGCAATGGTAAATAATGTTGCAATGAACATCGGTGTGCAGATGTCTGTTCGTGTCACTGCTCTCAGTTCTTCTGAATATATACCCAGTAGTGGTATTGCAGGGTCGTGTGGCAAGTCTATATTCAACTTCTTTGGGAACTGCCAAACAGTCCTCCATAGTTGTTGTACCATCCTGCATTCCCACCAACAGTGAAGAAGTGTTCCTATCTCTCCACATCCTCTCCAACACTTGTAGTTCTCTGTCTTTTTAATAGTGATATCTCATTGTAGTTTTGATTTGC
This sequence comes from Tolypeutes matacus, assembly GCA_026826555.1. Lineage (NCBI taxonomy): Eukaryota > Metazoa > Chordata > Mammalia > Cingulata > Chlamyphoridae > Tolypeutes > Tolypeutes matacus. Next base: position 16,942,262 of record JAKSZT010038599.1, on the reverse strand, counting down.
ATTTCCCTAATCATGAGTGATGTTGAGCATTTCTTCATGTGTTTTTTGCCATTTGTATTTCTTAAGAGAAATGTCTATTCAAGTCTTTCACCCATTTTTTAATTGGGTCATTTGTCTTTTTATTGTTGAGTTGTAACATCCCTTTATATATCCTGGATATTAAACCCTTATCAGATATGTGATTTCCAAATATTTTTTCCCATTGAATTGTCTGCCTTTTTGCCCTTCTGAAAAAGTCCTGTGAGGTGCAAAAGTGTTGAATTTTGAGGAGGTCCCATTTATCTACTTTTTCTTTTGTTGCACGTGCTTTGGGTGTAAGGTCCAAGAAACCACCACCTACTACAAGGTCTTGAAGATGCTTCCCTACATTTTCTTGTAGTAGTTTTATGGTCCTGTCTTTTATATTTAGATCTTTGATCCATTTTGAGTTGATTCTTGTATAGGGGGTGAGATAGGGGTCCTCTTTCATTCTTTTGGTTATAGATATCCAGTTCTCCAACACCATTTGTTGAAGAGACTGTTTTTTCCCATTAGCGTGGGCTTGGTAGGTTTGTAAAAAACCAGTTGACTGTATAGGTGAGGGTATATTTCTGATTTCTCAATTCTATTCCACTGATTGATATGTCTATCTTTATGCCAGTACCATGCTGTTTTGACCACTGTAGCTTTATAATATGTTTCAAGGTCAGGCAGTGAAATTCCTTCCTCATTGCTCTTCTTTTTTAGAATGCTTTTGGCTATTCGGGTGCACTTACCCTTCCAGATGAATGTGGTAATTGCCTTCTCTAATTTGGTAAATTAAGCTGTTGGGATTTTAATTGGTATTGCATTGAATCTATAAATCAGTTTGGGCAAGATTGACATCTTCATGATATTTAGTCTTCCAATCCATGAACACAGAATGTCTTTCCATTTGTTTAGGTTTTTTAAATTTCTTTTAGCATTGTTTTGTAGTTTTCTGCATATAGGTCTTGTACTTCTTTGGTTAAATTAACTCCTAGGTATTTGAGTCTTTTTGTTTCTATTGAAACTGGAATTTTCCTCCTGATATCCTCCTCAGATTGTTCAGTACTAGTGTACAAAAACATTACTGATTTTTGTGTGTTGATCTTGTATCCTGCCACTTTGCTGAACTCATTTATTAGTTCAAGTAGCTTTGTTGTGGATACTTCAGGAGAGAGATTTACTTCCTCTTTTCCTATTTGGATGCTTTTAATTTTTTTGTCTTGTCTAATTGCCCTAGCTAGAACTTCTAGTACAATGTTGAATAACAATGGTGACAGTGGGCATCCTTGTCTTGTTCCTCATCTTAGGGGAAAAGCTTTCAACCTTTCCCCATTGAGTATGATGTTGGCTGTGGGTTTTTCATATATGCCTTTTTATCATATTGAGGAATTTTCCTTTTATACCTATCTTTTGAAGTATTTTTATCAAAAAAGGATGTTGGATTTTGTCGAATGCCTTTTCTGGATCTATTGAGATGATAATGTGGTTTTTTCCCTTCAATTTGTTAATGTGGTGTATTACACTGATTGATTTTCTTATGTTGAACCAGCCTTGCATACCAGGAATAAATCCCACTTTGCCGTGATGTATAAGTCTTTTGATATGCTGCTGGATTCGATTTGCAAGTATTTTGTTGAGAATTTTTGCATCTATGTTCGTTAGAGAGATTGGTGTATAATTTTCTTTTCTTGTGGAATTTTTATCTGGCTTTGGTATTAGGGTGATGTTGTCTTCATAAAATGTGTTGGGTAATTTTCCCTCCTCTTCAATTTTTTGGAAGAGTTTAAACAGGATTGGTGTTAATTCTTTTAGAAATGCTTGGTAGAATTCACCTGTGAAGCCATCTGGTCCTGGACTTTTCTTTGCTGGGAGATTTTCGATGACGGATTCAATCTCCTTAATTGTGATTGGTTTGTTAAGTTCTTGTATTTGTTGTGGTGTCAGTGTAGGTTGGTTATGTGTTTTTAGAAACTTGTCCATTTCATCTAGGTTGTCTAGTTTGTTGGCATATAGTTTCTCATAATAACCTCTTATGATTCTTTCTATTTCTGTGAGGTCATTTGTAATTTCCCTCCTTTCATTTCTGATTGTATTTATTTGCATCTTCTCTCTTTTTTTCTTTGTTAGTCTAGCGAGGGGTTTGTCAATTTTATTGATCTTCTCAAAGAACCAGCTTTTGCTTTTGTTGATTTTCTCTATTGTTTTTCTCTTCTCATTTTCATTTATTTCTGCTCTAATCTTTATTATTTCTTTCCTTCTTTTTGCTTTGGGATTGGTTTGCTGTTCTTTTTCTAGTTTCTTAAGTTGTTCAGTTAAATCTTTGAGTTTAGCTCTTTCTTGTTTTTTAATATAGGCATTTAGGGCTAAAAATTTCCCTCTCAAGCCTGCCTTCGCTGTATCCCATAAGTTTTGATACGTTGTGTTCTCATTTTCATTTGTCTCAATATATTTACTGATTTCACTTGCAATTTCTTCTTTGACCCACCGAATATTTAGAAGTGTGTTGTTCATTCACACATATTTGCAAATTTACTTTTTTCCTGTCTCTTATTGATTTCTAGTTTCATTCCATTATGATCTGAGAAGGTGCTTTGTATAATTTCAAACTTTTTATATTTATTGAGAGCTGTATTGTGACCTAACATGTGGTCAATCCTGGTGAAAGATACATGGGCACTTGAGAAGAATGTATAACCCGCTGAGTTTGGATGCAGTGTTCTGTATATGTCTGTTAGGTCTAACTTGTTTATCATATTGTTCAAGTTCTCTGTTTCCTTGTTGATCTCCCGTCTAGTTTTTCTATCTAATGATGTGAGAGGGGTGTTGAAGTCTCCAATGATTATAATAGAAATGTCTATTTCTCCCTTCAGTTTTGCTAGAGTTTGTCTCATATATTTTGGGGCACCCTGGTTAGGTGCGTAAATATTTATGACTGTTATATCTTCCTGGAGGATCGTCTCTTTTATTAATATATAATGGCCTTCCACATCTCATCACTTTTTTGCATTTGAAGTCTGTTTTGTCTGATATTAGGATAGCTACCCCTGCTCTTTTCTGTTTACTATTCATGTGGAGTATCTTTTTCCAACCTTTTACTTTCAGCCGGTTTGTATCCCCGGGTCTGAGGTGAGTATCTTGTAAGCAGCATATGGATGGCTCATGTTTTTTTATCCATTCTGTTAGCCTGTATCTTTTGATTGGGGAATTTAATCCATTCACATTCAATGATATTACTGAAATGCACTATTTATTTCCTCCATTTTATTCCTTGGTCTGTCAGGAGATGGCACTTGTTGGCAGCTCTCAATTCAATGCCTGGTCGGAGCGTATTTGTTGTGACACAGACCAGATCAATGTGATAGAGCTTCCTGTCTGGGGGCTAAGAGCTTTGTAATTCAAACTTTCTGAGACAGGTCTCCAGACTTCTCTCATAGCACCCCCCTTTTCCCAGCTAGGAAATATTTCCACTCCCTTCTGAATCCTCAACAATCAGTCCCTGTTAGTAGAGGAGGAGATTGGGAGGTTTGTATATCTTTAGCCCCTTGCAGGCTCCAAGGCAAACAATGGCACTGCCCCACCCAGCCTGGAAGGGCTCTTGGGACAGGGCAGACCAAACCTGGGAGTCATAAGCAGGGTCAGCCCCAGGCTCTCTTTCTCCTCTCCTGTGGAGTCGTCAACAATTAGTCTAGGCTAGAAGAGAGGGAGGTTGTGAGGGCTGGATTTCTCCAGTCCTTCCTACTCCCAGGGCAAACCGCCATGTGGAAGGGTCCATGGGGCTCCGCAGCCTAAATTTACAGGTCAGAACCTGAGTCAGCCTAAGGCTGTGTCTCTCTCTCTCCCCTTTCTGGGAGTGGTAGATCCCTGGAGCCCCCTTTGTCTGTGGTCACAGGCCCAGAGGCCCAAGAATTCTAAAGAGTGTGGGGGAGGGTGCCGGCAGCAGCAGAGGCTGTTTGTTCCAACTCACGGTTCTGTCATCGCGGTTTCCCTCTTTTGTCCCTCTATCTTCTGGGTGGTGTGCAGGCTTCACCTGCTGTCCTAAACCCTAGAAGATCTTTCTTGGGGCTGTTTCAGCCTGTCCTCTAGCTACTTTTCTGGAGAAGAGATTCCCATGTCTTACTAGTCTGCCATCTTCCTGGAAGTCCCTGAACTAAATATTTTGTGTAAACTCATGGAGTTAATAATTAGAATATATGTCATCAGAAAATAGAGTGAGGGTAGAAAATGGAAAGCTAAGGGTTAATCTGTGCAGAATTGGTAAAAAGATTGTAAATCTTTGGAAATGAATTGAAATGGTGAAAGCACATCATAAAGTTTGTAACTAGCCAATCTATTATATGGGTATGACATCGCTTGAAAGGGAAAGTCTAAGGTAATGTATATTACTAGAAGGAAAGCTAAAAAATGTAACATGGGACTATAAAACATAGTGAAGCCACATGTGAAATATGAATATGAGTGGCATTGCATATATAAGCCTGTTTTTACAAAATATAAATACAAATAAACTAGAGAGATGGAAACAGAATAGAAGCTATGTATGGCAGGAGAAGCATAGAGAGATTGAGACGTGATGAGTTTTCATTTTTTGATTTTTGTTTTTTATTATTATTATCTGAATAATGAAAATGCTCTAATAATGAGTGAAGTGATGAATGCACAACTATGTGATTATACCAAATACCATTGTCTGCACACTTTGGGTGGATTTATGCTTTATTAATATGTATTAATAAAATTGATTTGTTAAAAAAAAAAAAAAGGTGATTGTGTCCAGAAGCCCTTTCACATTATTTACAACACAAGGATTCCCAATAACTGAGTGTCTTGGCTCCTCCTTTAAAAAAATTCCTTCTATATTAATAACACAAATATGCTATATAATTTTTGTACACTGGATGCTTAATTAAAGTCCTCCCATGTAGGCATTTTATGTAAGGAGAAATCAAGAGCCACTAGATTCTTGCTCTGTAAGCATACACTCTTCCACCACATGAGTGACAATGAATATCACATACCATTAGTAAGAAATCTAAATGTACCAGTTATTGTGTTGGACTCTCTGAATGAATTATGTCCTTATTGCCACACTTCAGCCTTATGCAATAGAGCTTATTACTATACTCTTTTATTAATGAAGAATATGAAATATGGAAAAATTATGTAATTATTTTAGTTTACAATGCTAGTCAGTGTCAGACCTGGGATTTAACCATATACATGATTGAGTCTATATTCTTAACTATATACTAGCACTAAGTATCTTTTTGGTAAACCTAAAAATGACTATCATTCTAGCATTTGGAATTAACCAAACAGGCAATGCAATAAAACCCACAGAAGGAAAAGAATCTGAAAATTGTTCCAACAGACTTGTCTTGCCAGTTACTCTTTCAAGGGGAAAAGTGTGTTGCAGTGTTAATGACTTTGTTGCCATCTGGAGCCAAAGGTAGGCAATTCTCTGCAGCACACCAGTGTCATTGCTACTTTTTTTCTATCTAGGAGATAGGAGCATATTATTATTTGAAATGGAGACTGGAAAATATTTCTGTATTGTTTTTGCAGTGCCACAAACATCCCATTACTTTTTGCCTTTGGTGTTTTGCCAAGTTTTTAATTACTGTGGTATTAGTGATTAAAACACTGGGTTACATGTTAACTTTGGTGTTGGCTGATCAAAGTGAAGACTACTAAAGACAAAATTATTGAAGAGTTAACAAGCAAAGCCATGAAATATTAGGAATGTTTTACAAATTATATACCTAGCAGGTGACTTCAAAAATAATAATAAATATGATCAGAAATTACCTCAAGCACAATTTGAAAATGTTAAAATGCAATTTAAAGCATTTTTAAATAAACTTAATAAAAATATAATTCAAAATATTTCTCAAATTTTAAACACAAAATCCTAAGCAAAGTTCATTGCTTGCTATAGAATGATAGAATCAAACTCTTTAAAAAGAGATGTTCTTTAATTACTCTCTTTCATTGGCCATTTTTGAACAGCCCTGTTTGAATAGCCACTCTGGTACTGTAGGTGATATCTGAGAGTATAAAATAAGGGATTCTGTTTTTAATGTAATGGAGATGGCTAACTCAGAGAGTACATGTATTACTTATTCTTACTTACTATATCCATAACCCCTTCAGGTTCCTGAAACAGTGAATCAATTTATGAAAGAAGACCCACATAAGGATTCCATAAGAATCAGGACCACTTCTATTATCCACATATTTTGAAAAGAACATATGTGGGGAAGGAGTTGTAGATAAGTGGTTGAGCACCTGCTTCCCATGTATGAGGTTCCAGGTTCAATCCCTGGTATCTCCTTAAAAAAATTGATATTTTAGATTTCATAATTGGAAAATGTCACTAGTTTCACATTTAAAAGATATGAATGGACTATTCCTTGGAATTAAATTAAAGTTGCCTTTTAAAAACTGATGATTAACACACTCATATATAATAACACTTTTAAGTAGTGTTATTATTTAAACCTGCTTATCATTTAGATGAAAATCCGTCTAGTTCATGACTTTTAAAGATTGTAATATTTGGGGGAGCAAATATGGCTCAAGCAATCTAGTACTTGCCTCTCACATGAGAGGTCCTGGGTTTAGTTCCCAGTGCTTCCTAAAGAAAAATAAGCAGGCAATAAGGAAAAACAATGAGCAAACAACAAGCAGACAACAAGCAAAAACAAACGAGCAGGGAGTGGAAGTGGCTCACGCAGTTGATCACCTCCTCCCACATAGGAGGTCCCAGGTTCGGTTCTCAGTGCCTCCCAAAGAAAACAAAAACAGACAATGAGCAAAAACAATGAGCAAAAAACAACAAGCAGACAATGAGCAAACAGAAGAGGGAGCCAACTCATGGGAGCCAATGTGGCTCAGTGGTTGAGTGCCAGTCTCCTGCATATGAGATCCTAGGTTCAATCCCCAGTCCCAGTACATTAAAAAAAGAAAGGAAAAAAAGATGGTAACATTCATTTTATCCCATTTATAAGCAAGTCACTAGTGAAAATTATTTCCTCTCAAACCATGTTGTTATGAATAGCAACCTCCTTTGAAAGGCTCTCTATAATTGCAAATTATATATTGAGATATATTAATTTATTTGTATTGCTTAATATAGGGAAAAAGGACATTATTCCTTTACTGCAAATGTAATGACTTTGATTTTTTTTATGATGCCCTCATAAAAAATATTATGTAAAAATAATTACAGCAATATTAGGCTCTAGTTTTTAAGTAAATATTAGAATGACTTCATGAAATTCTTCCCCAATAACTGCAATGAGTAAATCACAAGAGAGCTACATTAAATTTGGAGAATGGGAGTTTGGCTAGCCTCCCTCCAAATTCAAGGAACTCACTCCTACCTACATGCTTTTCTTGCAAGGAGTGTAATTAAAATTCTTACCTCAGCAAAATGACAACTAGTACTTGGGAAACTTTGAGATGACATGAGAGGAACCAGGTAGCTGTTAGAGTCAGTGATCAGGGGTCCCTTTTGTGGACCTGGACATTTAAGGTGAGTTCTGAATATTAAGCAGTCATGGGTAGAAAAGTCAGAGTGAAAAGAACTACCCTGATTTTCTTAGGTTTCTTAGGGTGTTGGTTACATTGTCAAATCCAGTGGAAATTCAATTTGCTTTATCCTAGAGGTTGTCAAACTTTTTCCATAAAGTGCCAGATAATAAATATTGTAGGCTTTGTGAGCCATATAAGGTCTCTGTTGTACATTCTTCATTGTTTTGGTTTTTGTAACATTGTAAATACATAAAAAACTTTCTTATCTCTGTGGGCCATACATAAACAGGCCCTGGATTGGATTTGACCCATGGACGATAGTTTGCCTTATGTTCTCACTCCACTTCCTTAGGAGAAGAGATTATATGGTCAAGTTCAAGGAAAACTTTAAGCCTTTGTATTAGGAGGTAGAGTATTGGTGAGTGAATTTAAACAACCATGGGTTTAGAAAATTCTTTCATTCATGCACATTTTATTGGATTTCTCTCTCTTTTTTCATCTTCTTGCATTTATTTAAAGCATTAACACAATGTGTGGTTCAGAGTTAAAGCTTAAGAAATGAAAGCTATTGTTTTTATTATTATGCCTATGTTCATCAGCCTAATCTCTTGGCTGAGAATGAGAGAAGTGTGAATTTTTGCATCATATTTGCATCGTTTCCAATACCATCTCTTTGTGCTGCTATCAGTTACACATTGCGTATCTGTGTTCAGTGTTTACTTGGACAATATAGTTACTCAGCTCAGTTAGTGATGATGCGTCATAGGAAAGAGTGTAGCTTGTGAGGTGATTTCTTGACCTAGTCATTAGCATTGCACAGAGGTAAAGATTTAAGTAATGTAGTGGCCAATTTAAACATTTTATTGGATGCTGTTTTGCTTTTTAGGAAATCCAAATAAACATTCAAAAAGTCATGAGGATCAGAATTTTATATCTTATCACCCCCCACCCAAAAGAGTGAATTTATTGAAGCAAATGGCCTTCAAATATAAAGATTCTGTTTTCTTTTGAAGAGAAAATCAGTGACCCTAGTTGACACTGAGATTGACAGAAACTGCTGGTTCCTTATCCCTGCCTCCTCTCTTCACATCTTAAAGAGAGAACCTAATACTCACTTGGGCCATCTTTTTAGGCAGTGGTGCTTTAGTAGGAATAGTATAAGTAAACTGATTTGGGGTCAACTATTCTCTGAAGGTTTACTTTACTAGGCTTTATCTTTCTTTAAATCTTCTTGCCTTTGTTTTCAAAATTGTAAAGTCACTACTGTCACAGTTGTTTTGTGGGCCAACGTTAGAGGCCCACCAAGAATAATTTCTCTTGGCTTGTGTAGTTTCTACCTATATACCATGACCACGGGTTCTACAAAGGATTTTGGACTCTGGGTTTAAGATAGCAACCAGTGTGATTTTTTATTCAGCACATTCTCTTTGGCTATCTCTTTCCAGATCCTGTGGCTTCTTTTTCATTTAATCATGCTTTGCTAGCTTCTCAAATTGAAATGATTAACAGAAAAGATGAAATCAGCTTTCATAAATTGCAAAACCAAGCTTTTTTGAAGTTAGAGATTTTAATTCAAAATTTTCTTCTTATCACTTCATCTCTTCCTGCTGTTTGCTTCACTGGTTGCTTGCTAGTGAAAGGATTACATTAATTGGTTAAGAGAAACTAAATTTCCTGCAATTGTTAGAGAAAAGGAAAGTTTGCACAGTTGCAATGATAAATGTTTGAACCAAACTCTGCTTCCAAGATTCTTTTGAGTTGCCTTTTTTCTACTAAATTTGATGAACTGTGTAATGCCATTAAAACAGTGACAATCTAACCACAATTCAAAATAGTCACAAATCAGTAAATATATTGTATTTGAAGGCTTTTTCAAAGTCTGTTTTTCATTAAATTCAAACTCCCCATATAGAAACACTTCTAAGACCAGTTAAAATGAAACAAATTGACCAAAGGAAGATTTTTTTCTCACCTTGTTAATATATTTATTTATCTCCCACTTTATTTCAAAACATATTTAAGAAGGCTCTGCAAATGAATTAATCCCTTTGAAGTAGAATGCATGAATGCATAATATTGTTACCTGGCTTTGAGTACAAAGCTAATATATACAGTTGAATAGAATAATTGAAACAAGAGTTTAAAAATGGTTATTTAGATATGCTGCACTTATCTAATTAATTTTTAGAAAAAAAAAATATCACATGAATCAATGGAGAAAGGACTCTAATCCAGTACTTTGTTTCTTGGCAGATTTTCCTCATGTATATTCTGCATAGGGATGCCTGGCTCTTAGATATCTCAAGAGGAAATGGATTTCACAGCATCTCTAAATAAATAATTCTAATGTTTCAAAGCCCTCTGTAAGAAAATATTGGTTAAGTAAAGCAAAAATCCATTCTGCAGATTTTTCATATCAGTTCATTTCCTTATTAGAGTGAGGCAAGATAAAAGGACTGTCCATATAAAAATTCTTGCAATGCCCATGTATTCTTTGTAGGCAATATAATTCAACAACTTGTGGGCCTCCAGATTTCTTATGGGGCATTCTCAGATAAACTCCCTATATAGGAAATTCACTATGTCAGAACCAGGGACATAATTCTTAAGTCAGCATGAATATGTGTATTAAACATTGCTCCATAGAGTCCAGGGAAAAATAACTGTGAACAGTATCACACTTCTCATATTCATATATCACAATACACATTTCTGCAGTTCTACAATGCTGCCATATTTTTTAATCCACTCAATCATTTCTAGTTTGAATATATGTGATTTTCTTTTTTTTCCCCTTGGAATTATTTTGTACTTGTTTCTGTAGACAATCTTTAAGTGGTTTTTCAAAGTATAGTAAAAAACACTTGTTCAAGCACACGCACATACAGACACAACTTCATCTTACCAACATGCAGTTATTGCTGCAGTTTCAAAATGAACATGTATTCTACCTTCAAGGATTTACAATCAAATTATTGAAACCACATGAAGTAATCAGAGAACTTTTTAAGACAATATAAAGCTAAGTGATCGATGGTTTTGTACACAGCCGAAAGGACATGGGAATTCTGAGGAGGAGGACATAAATGAGGACACTTATTCTCTTTTACAAGAACACCCCTTTGCTGCAGGATGGCTGATAGGGGAAAGTCAGTCAAGAACAGGAAACTTGTTCAAAAAGGCACCTTTTCTCTCCTTGTCTGGGAAGACAGGCATGGCAAGGTGCAGGGTGGGGCGGGGGACAAAAATTACACAAAAGAAGAACTCTGAAACTTAAATCTAGGATTAAAACATGACATTCTCATTTCTTACCTGTGTGGCTTTGTACAAATCAACTTGGATTCTCAATATCTTTAACTGTAAAATGGTGGGAAATATTCTTTACAGGGTTTGTACAAGATTAGAGATAAGGATTTTAAATCTTAGAAAACAGCATTTTTTGGAATTTCTATTAGGTTTCTCTAAGGTGCCTTGTGTTTATAGAAAAGATTCCTGGAATTTTTTTCAAGGAAAAAAATAGTAACTGTAAACCTAAAGAGAAGTTTGGCCTTGTGTATTTTCACTTCAGATGAGGGGATTTAAGGAACAGTGAGTCGGGACAAAATTGCTTGGCAGAATCCCACCTTCATATGATCTGAGTTTCATTAAATGAAGCTGATGAATCATGCAATAAGGAAATGGCATTACGCAGACAAGGATTTAAAGCCCCAAATCCTTGTATATGTAAAGAATAGAATTTTCCTTACTGGAAACAGAGATGATGAACCTTAAATTCTGCATATCAATCTTAGTGAACCTACACAGAGAGATCTATATCTTCTTGCATTTTATGAATTGAAGACATAACACACTCTACATTTGTCCTGAATCACCATTATGTTTGCCAATATTATGATTTCTAGGTTTTATACTTGCAAATTGTGAAAAGGATTGTAGAGTTAAAGACTATAAAATATAAAGTACAACTGATTTTATGCCTCAGTGATTTTAATTAGGCAGACCTCTTTGTATACAGCCTTCTGTGAATGTCCATTCCCCTCTGCTGGATGGACCAGACAAGGATTCATTCTTGAGTGTCATAGAATTCCTCTTCACCTCAGGGGTGGATGTAGCAGGGTAGTGGGGATCAGTGCAGTGAATTAGGAATTAAAGCAAGAAATGGATGTTTAAATGATTCAAATCTCCTTTGCAACTTCTGATATGTGCTTCCTACAAATAAAAGAGTTTGTTTCAGCAGCTAAAAAGTGATCTCTACACATGGTCATATCACAGCCATGGTACCGGTAGTATCAGCGTCAAATTTCAGAAGCCAGGAAAGTTTAGGTATATGGCTTCAATGATTCCACACTTTGATAAAGTTACTCTGCAGCAAGGGTTAGCAAACTATCACCTACAGGCAAAATCTGGGCCACCACCTGCTTTTATAAATAAAGTTTTATTGTAATTTTCAGGTCATTTGGAAGATTGTCAAATTACCACATCTGTCCAGTCTAAGCCATGTTTTTCAATTTCAACACTTCACCTTTCTATCCATTTCATTAAAGAGGACAATAGATTTTCAGAGAGTGCTATACTCATAATAGATACAGAGTACAGAGCATAATAAATACAAAGAACATTACTTTGTTTATTTTCCCTGTGTGTGTATCAAGAAAAAATCAAATACTTATAAAACTATCACAAAATGTAGTCTACTTCTCTTAAGAAGCATTTTACAGTTGTTACTTCCATTTGACCTGTGGGCGAAGCCAAGAATGATTCACAGGTCAATAGAAATACAACTCTGAAAACTAAGGGAAAGATTGAGTTAAAAAAAATCCATCCATCTTCTTCAGTTCAGAAACCAATGTGATATAGATTTGTCCTGAGTTAAACGTAGAATGTAATGAATATCTTATTTGGAATCATAGCACAAACCTAGAAGTCTGCAGGAGTTTGGGTAGATTTCCAGAAAGATCCCAGCTTAGATGGTATTTCTGATTTGGTTGGACCATCCCAGGTAACATATATTCTTTCTGCCCTTCTAGTCACCACCTACTGCTCTATGTAAGAAAGAGGATGTGCCTATGAAATCAAGAAACTGAACACCATGCACGGTACCTTGACATAACTTTCAGGTCTTAGATGAATAAGGGAGGTGTTCATGGAGAATTAAGCCAGTCATCATTTTATATTCACTCTGCAGACCAGAACATAAAAATGAGGATACTCCATATCCTGCCAAATCTCAAGAATAATAGCTGGCAGCTGTTGCTACTGCTTTAATAAGAGAAAAAGAGACACATGCGCGTGCACGCACATGCTCACGCTCACATGCACACAATTACATTTGTTTCAATGATTGATTAGGCCTATTCATATAACTATGTTATTGTCAGAATCGCTCAAACTGGATTCCTAAAAATACCAGTTGCGTCAGCCATGGAGGTGCATCATGTGGATCTCCTTACAAGAAGAATTTGCTGTTTAGCAGCAAAGAGTGAAGTAAGCTGACAGCATCCAGCTACTAAAACCTTCAATATCTGCCTCAGCTTTCATGCTGAGTCCACAGTCTTCTTGGGCAACCTCCAGCCAAATACTGGACCTGCTGGGGGAACCAAGAGGAAAGCATTTTTCCCTAAGATGGAACACTTCTAGAGTTAATTTTTGCCCCAAAGCTTCCTGTGGTTTGATGAAGACTCTGACATATCTTCATTATATTTTCTCACTGTTAAATACTACTATTATTTTTTCTTCCATCCATGTTACCCACCCACCCCCAAATAAAACCCTTACACTGCATTTACTATTTCTGTTTCTCCTTCCCAGAGGACATGACTGATGTTTGATGAGATATTAGCATGTTTCTTGATTATATAGTGCCAAACAAGTTGATTTCATGCAGATGTTAAAAAATTCACATTGGTATCATAAAATTTATGGGAAGACCTGGAAAAATTACTTGGCTTAATTCTGTTGCAACCTGCATTTCTACATTTATTTAAGAAGATCATGCTTTTTGAAAAAAAATTTTTCTTTCAATATCTCCCTTGATTCTAGTGTTGTACTGAACTAATATTTGATATAATGCTTCTTCAAAATTTTTAATGTTGAAAAAAGGGAAAGCCCTCTTCAATTCTTCATATGTCTCACAATCTTATACTTTGCTTCTTCAAAAGGAGTTAAAACTAAAGATCAAGTGATTGGATGTGTCTTTCTTTTCTTCCTTCCATGATCTTGTCGTTTTCAGGCTTCTCTCCATCTATGTGGCTGGTTCAAATATATTAAAATACTGATTTAGGATTGGTTTAGTGTTCAAGGAGGTTTCATGATCTTCTAACCTGGTCCTCAAGATAAAGCTCAGAATATGAGTGCACTTTTAATAGGAGTGGGAGTAGAGTTGGAGATATGAGGACACTGATCCAGCTAACAATAGTGCTAATTTGCTTTCCTTTGCCAATACTCTCAATGGTCTATCTTTCTCAGAGATTTTTAGGCCAAGAAAGATGTCAAACATTCTTTATCCCCCTGGCCATCTTCATATGATTGCAACTGCACTTTTGAATTCTAATACTTGGCCTGCTCAGCCTTAGTATTTATCTGTATTCTTAAATACCTTGATCATATTTTAAAGAAACCTTAATTTCAACTGACATTTTCTACTTTTCTACTTATTTATAAGGGGCATATTGACCCAAAACAGATTGAGGCATGCACCATGACAAACAGCCTATGTTATTAAGGGAAATTTAAACTAAGGGATGTTTTCTAGTATTTCTATCATGGCTTTGGTGAATAGGTCTTGTAAATTAAGACCAAAAACTAAGATCTCATTAGAAATTCTCTTAATACATCAGCGTCTGGATTGGTATCTTAAATATGTTACCACAAAAGAAATTCTTTTACTTGCTTTAGAATAGAATAGAATATGACAGTGACCCCATAATATCCCTATCATCTGAAAATATCATTTAAAAATATTTTTGCATCTGTCTATGTGTTGGCATCAAGCCCAGTTTGCCTGCTGTGGGCACCATTGGTTATGTAATGAGCTTCCTATGTAAGGAATGAAAGGGTCCTAAGATATCCTTATAGTGTCTAAGGTAATGTAATAGGTACTTATTAAGGTAACCTTTATAAAGCCATTAAGCTTGTGATATATGATATCAAACTAAGAACATAAATCAGAAAATATGAATTCATTCTGAGCTCTACCTCTTATTACCGATGACAACTTAAGCTGGTGATTACCCTCTCTGAAGCTCAGTGTCTTCATCTGTAAAAATGTGAATAACAATGTCCTTGCTCCACCAAAAAAAAATGATATGAAGGGCCAGTTTGGAAAAGTAAGGAAAGTACTTTGCAAGTGGGAAATTAAAATGGAAAACCTCAGGTTAAATTTTAAGCAAAGGTTATAAGGAAATAATTATTTTTTGTTCTGTCAGATTTCACTGTAGATAGCCTAAAGACTCCCTGGCAGTCTATAGTCTCTCTGATAGTAGACCAGGTGTGGTGAATACAATTAAGAAATGGGCCCATGGTCTCCACTCCAGGGTAGGAGCTAATTATTTGCTTCTAGTAAATAGAATATAACAATGTTGATGGGCTGTCACTCCCTTGATTAGGTTATAGTATATGGAAAAAGTGATTGGATGATACTCTATTGATCACCTTATGTTAAAAATAACTCCCTCTTAGCAGACTGGAGTGAGACACTATACTAGTGACCTTGAAAAAACAAGCTTCTATGGTGTGCACTGCCCATGGAGAGCATCACATGGCAACCTCTAACTTCTGAGATCCTCAGTCCTACAACGGCAGGAACTGTATTCTCTCAATAAACTGCTTTGGATGTTACATGAAAGTTCTTTGGGTGCAGAGGCACAAATATAGTCAGTCATCTGAGAATGCTTGAAAGGACAGCTTTGTTAGATGAAAAGCCCTAAAGGGGAAAAGGGGAGAATGAGGGCAGTGGAGGGGTCTACTGGTCTTATCTAACCTAGGCTCAAGAGAGGGTTTGTAGAGGATATGGGAGAGAGACACACATATGGGTCCCAGGCTCTTGCTTTTCTTGCAACACAGAAAGAAGGGGGAGGGCTTTCCCAGGGATACTGGGGATTAGAAGTTTCAAAAAAAAAAATATGGAACAAAACGCAGAAGCAGCAAGGGCCTTTTGGAGAAGCTAAAGGCAACTCCTTATCATCCATCCAAATGGAGATATAGGCCTTGCTAGTAAATTATGTGTCATGGAAAGGCAAAGGGCCATTCAGATAAGCCAACAGCAATTATTATTATCCAAACCATTTAGAGGTGTAGGCCCTACTAACAGTAGTTACACACAGGACAGAGCTAACTTAGGTGCTCACTCAAAGGGAAATTTTCAATGCAGGGGACTGAGTGGGAACACTCCCAAAACCTTCACTACATGAATCCTAGCCAAACCCCTAAAAGTCATGGAGCACTGTTAAAACAACCATTTTACAAAACCTACAGAGCTATCATGACTAGAGCTGCCCAATGGTATTTCAAAGCCCATGGCAAAATTCTCCTCCCTTTATGGATTGCTAATTGAGAGAGATACACACTCCCAGATTGGCCCCCAAATATCACTGCTTCAGACAACATTGCCCCAGTGCATATCCTCATTGCTGGAAAGGACTTCACCTCTGGTCAAATTCACCATAGGATTTGGATTACAGGACTTCCAGCATTGCTTGCAGGACTGGGATTCAGACTTGGATTTTTCCCCTGCAGAAATTGGCAACTACCTGACCCTTGGGCCCATGCGGTACCTTGAAGTCTGCAAAACTATAATTCACCCCCTCCACAATTGTCAACTGGTCTTCTGGCTAAGGACGGGGGTCTTGCTATGACCAGCTTGGACTGTCACATATACATCAACAACTCAGGTAGATCCCATACAATTTATAAAAGATGCAATGACAGATGCATATTGTTAATAATATCTCCAACACTTTTGTGAAAATGCATAATTCCTACTAAACCTTCACTATCTTCAGGCTGCATGAACTTTTCTCATGGCTAAGCCCTGCTACATGGGGAGAATGGTTCTGTCAGGCCTTCTAAATACTAGTTATAGGACTAGTTTTAATTATGATTATGGTCTTCTTGTTTAGGCTAACCACTCAAACTATAATGAACACCTTAAGTATGTCTTTAAATATCTTGACTACTCAGGCCATAGCCATATTAAGAAGGATGACGAGGCACCACAGGGTGGATTGTGATGGCATAAAAGAAATATTTGGTGCCTCATCATCCTGCCCCCTTCACTTCCCTCTATAAGTAGAATATGTTTTGTTCAAACTGATATGCCAATTGGGTGTTATTTTTTTTGTAGGCTCTTTTTGCAGTCTAAGCTCCTGTCTTAGAATAGTATGTCCAGCAGGCTGGAGTAGTGGACATGGCTATGCAGGTTTGATTTGATTATCCTTGTGAAGCCATGGGTGCTATATGAAACTCTTAGGTTATGCCCAGGTTAAGAATAATTTATGCATTGGTGCCAGTAGATCCATTTCATCTATAGGTTAAATAACTTTGTGCCTCAGCCATTTTTGGTAGAATGCTGGGCACAGTTGGTTGAGAAGTGATAGCCAACAATCTCCTCTGTTCCATCCTAGGTACAATTTTAGGATTACCTGAATATAGATTCAGCATTCTTTGGCCTGCACAGTGAGGTTTTGTGGGTTGGTAAGCAAGCCTATGGCCCATTAAGTCAGCAAAAATACCAAAACCCAGAGTCAGGCTGTACACTGATATTACATCAGACAGTGAGGACTGGCTTTTGGGGTTGCTACTTGCTTAATGACAGTCAGACTTGGTGTTATTTCTCCCTTGCTGAGATATTGCATAATGCTTTCTCTGAAGGTTTGTTCTGTGTCTGGTATTTGCCAGCTTGGGTATTGTGCATTGAATGGTAATAGGCACTCATGGCCCAGTAAATAGAATTTTTTGATGTGATAGTCATCCACCAGATGTAGCTTTCCTTCACTTCAAAAGGTGACCCAATCATTCCATTGGGAGCTATAATTTCTACTTCCTGGCTGTCTCACTAGTGATAAGAAGTGGTCTCATGTAATTAAAATGGTAATGGAAAAAGGAATTAACCTAACTCCATGGAGCATGACCCCATCTATGGGATACTGATGTTTGGTTTTGGAGCACAAGTCACAAACTTGAATAACTATTTCGGTCAGTGATGGGCCTAGAGACAATCCCTTTGTACTTGCCTACTCCAGAGCTGAAGAGCCACTGAGGTCTGAAATGTTATGAGCCCAGACCACTAGTTGTCAAGGGAAGGTTGGAAAGCCTGAGTGGGCAGTCTCCAAGGGACCTGCTGACATGCCGTGTAAAAATGAATTTTTAGGTAGATTATCAGCATTGTCATTGAACAGTGACTCTAGTGTGGTAAGTGAAGCATGTGTGGAAATGGGTGAGTCTGTGATTTCAGATGTGGAGTCCTCCACAAAAGTCTTTCTTTATGAGGAAATTATTGTTTTGTTTGACCTAAGCCCCCTGCCAGCTCTTTGGACACTGACCAAAAATCAGTGATGATTTGGAGATTGGCCATCTGGCAACTCAGAGTATCCTGGACAGCTAATGAACCACTTCCAGATCTGCTAACTGTGCAGACCCCAAACAGCCATGTTGGGTAAGTGGGGTCTTTGAAGCTAGGTGATATGCTGTAACCTAGTGAGTTGCATTGCATTGCATACAATAATAGCATTGCCATTGTGACATATACTGACTCCCTTTCCATGTCAGACAGTTGGTCCCAAGGGGGTCTCCACTTTGCCAGAGGAGTGGGCAATGGAGGCATCATCACCAGTGTCTCAAGATACATGGACAAGGGGCTGAGCATGGGGGAAATCACATCCTTGTAATTTGGAAAGGACTTGTCAGGTTTAGCCCTCTTCTGTAGGTACCATTTCCATTTTACCAGCAAACCTTCAGTGGCTGTGCTGAGATCCTGCTGGGAATTATCTCTCACCCATGGCATTATGGGAATCTGTGTACACAAGTTGACCAGTTGAGGGCTTATAAGCCCCTCCATTTTTTAAGAGCCCCTAAAGCAGCCAGGATTTGCCATGCTTAGTCCAAGGACTTTAAAAGCCATATTAAGAGGTAGCCAAGGTCTCTAGAATTTCAAATCTTTCCCAGAGGAACAAGGGGCATGGCATGGGAATTCGCTTATTATGCCAATTCTAAAGCACACTGTTGGGGCTCTCCTCACTGGAAAGGAGCAGATGTACATGTGATTTTGTATATAGGCTATAATGGAAGTGAAAGGTATGTTATGTTTTACCTCCAGAAAATGAATACTTCTGATAGGTGTTGTAAACATCATAGTGTCTGAGGTGGGCTTATGTTTGATGGTGATGGGACCCTGTTTGCCCTTTGAGGACCAGACAATGTCCAGGAATTTGACAGTTTGATGGCCCTTGTATTTAATGGGCTGTTAACGCCCAGCTTCATTTTGTAAATGATGTGTGAGTGTGACTAGGTCCTATCAGAGGCTATCTTTAGAGTAAACACTTAATCAGATGCCACTATATAGCACCAGTTTTAAGCAGTTTTTAAAACACTATTTATTAGCAGTGATAACGGTTAGGAATTTTTTTTTTTTTTTAGAAATTGGCACTAAGTAAAACATGTTGGCCCAGTCAGTCATGGCAAAGCAATTGCCCATGCTCTTGCATATATCTTTGATTAATTAGATGATGTTAGGAATAGGGGCTTTGATTGGCAGGACTTGTCCATTAAAGTTGGTATAATTGATGGTTAATAGCCCTTCACTGGTGTAGGCTTTAAGAATTGTCTGAATAGGGAGATGTCAAGAATAATGACTCCCTCTTTCAGGAGATTTTGGATTATATTTTGTGGCCCCACAGTACCTTGTTTCAGGCCATACTGCAGCACTCATCAACTTTATTGGCAGGAGCAGCTCTACAGGGGCTCCTTTTGGCATGGCCCATCAAGGGAGCCAAGGATTTGATCTTATTCTAGACAATGGTTAAAGTAAGAGCAACAATGCCACCACTCAGGGTAGTAATTAAGAAGTGTTCCAATAATTCCAAATTCCAGGGTGGGGGTGGGGGCTTATCCTTTGATATGCTGTAGGAAGAGGTGTGGCCCCCGGTAGGGTGGCCACATAGGCCTGATAAACCAGGATCTGTGATTCTGATGTGAGTCTCCCTCACTTCCTGCCAATATCTCCACCCCCTCAGGGTAGTATGAGCCTTACAGATAAGACTGAGCAAGGCTTCCAGGTAATTTGGGGGGAGTGAGCTCCTGCAAGAAAATTTTCCGTGACTCGGTGTCAAAGTGGCTGGAGACAAACTCTGGATCTCTTTTGTCTGAATGCTAAAAGAAATGGTATGCCCATTGCTTCATCTCAATCTTTTAAAGTAACAATCAGGCCTCATTAATTGTTTTCCAGTGGGCCTCTGCCTTGGTAGGGAGGGGCTCAGAGTCCTTTTAAAAAATTTTTAAATTCGATAGAGAGGAGCTCAAAATCTTCAGTGACACCAGTCAATTGTTTTCTCTCTCTCTCTCTCTCTCTCTCTCTCTCTTTGGGGATGAGAGTGGCAACTCAGACCCATACTAAAGACTTTAGCAACTAATAAGCCCCTGTCACTTTTCAAAAATCTTGAACAAAATCTTTATCGGTGTGGGCATCAAAATGATATATTTGTTATATCATTCCTATTTTAAGCAAAAGTTCCCTTAATTTCCTTATACCATCAGCCTTTTTACCCTGGGTATTTGATGGAATGGCCCCTTTGCCTTTTTAATATAACAGAACCCTGGTGATCCTGGATAAATTTAGCATGGAGGCCAGGGAGATCCCAGAGATAATTATGTGATTTAGATTCTTTGGCAATTCCTTCTGTGTCATCTCCTAAGGGGGTTACTAATAATTCAGATCCCATGTTGAATACCTTTAGCAACCAGCAAGCCACTGTTTCTCTCTCTTGATAAAGAAAATACTAAAGGATGATTTGAATTTCTAGTGTGGTAAGAATTCTGGTTTGGGTTTCAGTATCCTCACCATCTAGGTTTTGTTTGACCTTAGGTCATTGCTTGAAAAATGTTGGAATGGTCTATAGACCTGTCTCATACTCTGCCACCTCTCTCTTCAGGGTGCCCCAATCAAGCTCATAGGGGTTAACTCATTGTGTCTGGGAGACAAAAAGCAACAGCAGCAACATAAGGGTCACAGATCCTGGCCTCCCTTTGGCCAATGGGTTGCCATGTTATGTTGGTCAGGAGTATTCTCCTCCCTATGTGCTCTGGCAGTGAAAAATTCTCCAAACCCAGGGATGGTATTATACTCTTGGACTAGGTCTGGCAGACACAGCTCAGGCAAGATGATCAATGGAGTCTCCCATCTCAATACAATGCCATCCTCAGGCCTCCAGGTGGTTTAGAAGACACAGCCAACAGCAGGCCTGCTAGTCCTTAACCGTAGGTGGCCAAAGGCACCTAAACCTGGGAACAGCTTCCAAGAAAGTGAAAAGACAACCTACAGAATTGGAAAAAATAGTCTTAAGAAACAAACAAACCAATTAAAATGGGCAAAAGACTTGAATAGATATTTTTCAAAAAAAGATATACAATAAACACATGCTCAACATCATTAGCCATTAGAGAAATGCAAATCAAAACCACAATGAGAGACCAATTCACACCCACAAGGATGGCAATTATTTAAAAAGTGGAAAACAAGTCTCAGGATGCAGAGAAATTAGAATTCTGATGCATTGTTGGTTGGAATGTAAAATGATGTAGCCACTGTAGAAAGCAGTATGGTGGTTCTTTGAAAAGTTAAATATAGGATTTCCATTTGATCCTGCAATCCCACTTCAAAGTATATATCCAAAAAGAGTGAAATGTGAAAATAGGGTTGCAAACAGATAATTGTACACCAATATACATTCAGAATAGCAAAAATCTGGAAACAACCTAAATGTCCACAAATAAATGGATAAACAAAGTACAGTACATGCACAACAGAGTATTATTCAACCATAGGAGAAAATGAAGTTATGACACATGCTGCAACATGGAAGAACCTTGAAAACATGCTCAGTGAAATAAGCAATACACATATGGCCAAAAATTATATGATATTCTTTATGAGAGATGACTAGAAATAGCAAATTTGCAGAGATAGAAAAAAAAAATAGAGGTTACCAGGAAAGAGGAAGAAATGAGATAAGGGAATAAAGGAGAATGTTTGTAAAATTTTAAAAATTAGATAAATAAAAATTTAAAAAATAAATAGTAGCTTTTAAAATAATTTATTTTGAATACTTGTAGAAGTTAATTTTCTCATAAAAATTCATGAATCTTGTCAAACAATGGTATCTATGTTTTTAAGGGAAAATAATCATATTAATGTAACTAAAGGACAAACTATTTTTTTGTTTGAAGTGCTAAAATCTAAGCAAAATGATAATGGCCAGTAGATAGCACATAGACATTTTTGTACTCTACTTATATAAAGATGGAATCAGTAACATATGAATGTGTTTTCCAACTTATGATTGTTTTGGTGCTACTGACTCAGATTTTGCATGTGTGATAAGATCATGTGCTTTGACCAATGAACACAATACTCACTAAAAGACATTCAAAGGGATGTACCTTTGCTTTCTAAATCATTGAGCTAAAAGATAAATGCATAAGAAAGGTAAAGCAATTCAAGAAGTTCATTTGCACTTGTTGAACTGAAACACTTTTAGACACCAACTAGATATCAAATGGCAAAATGGAATTTAAGTTCCCATTGACATAGAGAAGTAATTCCTGGAATGACAGCAGTGTACAAGTGTGAGCAGCTCCAGATATGGCCTATAGTTTTTAAGTGAGTTCACACTCTGAACACAGTGAACTCATTATAACATTTTATATTAGATACAGGACTGGAAATAGAAAAATGCTTTAATGTGAGTATTAGTCGGCCAAAGGAGTGCTGATGCAAAATACCAGAAAGCTATTGGCTTTTATAAAGGGTATTTATTTGGGGTAGAAGCTTACAATTACCAGGCCACAAAGCATAAGTTACTTTCCCTCACCAAAGTCTATTGTCATGTGTTGGGGCAAGATGGCTGCTGACATCTGCCAAGAGTCCAGGCTTCTTGGGTTTCTCTCTTCCTGGGGCTCTGCTTCTCTCTGGGCTTAGCTGCTCTGCTCCTCTGTGTGATTACTTCCCAGGCTCCAGCTCAAAACTCAGCGTCAAAACTCCAGCTCACTCCCCTGCTCTGCCATGTAGTTTTATCTGTGAGTCCCTGACCACCAAGGGTGCGGGAACTCAATGTCCTACTGACGTGGCCCCATCAAAGTCCTAATTATAATTTAATCATGCCCAGGTACACTCCAATTTACATACATAATCCAATATCTGTTTTTGGAATTCATAAACAATGCCAAACTGCTACAATGTGTCAAATCCTTTCATCTCCAGCATGTCTATTCTGGATACAATGCAAGCCAATCCACTGGTTTTTACCTAAAATACTTGCCAATGTCTTCAAACCTTCCTGTTGACATTGTCATTTTTTAAAAGCTAGGAGCTTGAGCAAAATGTAGATCTGCGGATATCTATGTTTTGCTATTCTTTTAAGTATGAGAATATATTAAAATGTACAAAAGACCTTAAGATCCTGAAAAATAAATAAGGATTAACCCTTACAGGCTGCCAATTCCCAGATTTTACTTATCATCTTTTATGCTATTTCATAACTAAACTTTAAAATCTAGCCATGGGGATATGAGTGTTGATCATGATATAAGTTTTAGGAATCAATAAGATTAATTGAATCTTTAAAAAAAAAATTTTATTAGAGAAGTTGTGAGCTTACAAAACAATCATACATAACATGTAGAATTCCCATACATCACCCCACTACCAGCAACTGCATTGTTGTGGAATATTTATTATCAATTATGAAAGAACATCATCAAAATTTTCCTGCTTATTATGGTGCAAAGCTTACATTTGGTGTATTTTTTCCATAAACCACCCTATTATTAACACTACGTATTAGTATTCTTCATTTGTCATAGTTCATGAAAGAATGCTCTCATATTTGTACTGTTTACCTAGTCCATCATCTACCACACAGTTCACTGAGTTATACAGTCCCATGCCTTGTACATCCAATCCCAAGTGTACACTCAATGGCTCTCAGTTTCATCACAGAGTTGTGCTGTCATTGCCTCAGTTAATTTTCCTTATTCCAAAAGAAAAAAATCCCATATCTTCCTATGACTGATGGTTAGTATTGATATAGTATCTTCTTTGAAAGTGATTCAATAATATTACAGTATTGCTATTAAAGTCCATAAGTTACATTAATTGTATATTTCCCATGTACCACCATATTCTCAGCACCTTGTAATAGTGACATGCTTTCGTTCTAGTTCATAGAAGGACATTCTTGTATTTGTACTATTAACAACAATCCTCTTTCACCACTGAGGTCACTATGTTATTCGGTCCCTAGATTATTCTCTAGATTTCTTTCAATTGATATTTACATCCCTAGACTACCCCTTTCAACCACAAACACATTTATAAAATAGCAATGTCAGTAATACTCACTATAATGTGTACCATAAACTCTATTATTTGTAATCAACCTAATTAAAAATTCTACCTATATTAAGTATAAGCACCCCATCTTAGGCCTCATGTTATCTCCCAGTGACCTATATTCTAGATTATAACTCCATGCATTTACTCATTGGATTTAGTTCATATTTGTGAGGGCATACAATATTTGTCCTTTTATGCCTGAATTATTTCAGTCTATAATGCTCTCAAGTTTTTTTTTCATAATGTCATATGCCTCCCATTTCATTTCCTCTAATAGCAATAATATTCCATTGTATGTATTTACCACATTTTGTTTATCCATTCATCTGTTGATTGACACGAGTTGTTTCCTTCTTTTGGAAATTGTGAATAATACCTCTATGAACACCTGTGTGCAAATGTCAGTTTATGACCCTGTTTTCAGTTCTTCTGAATATATTCCTAGTAGAGGGATTGCCGATCACAGACAATTCTGAATTTAGCTTCCTGAGGAAACTCCAAATTATCTTCCAAAGAGTCTGCTCCATTCTACATTCCCACCAACAGTGAAGGAATTTTTCTATTTATCTACATCTTCTCTAGCACTTGTAGTTTTCTGGATTTCTTTAAATGGCCATTCTGTATGGTGTGAGATGATATCTCATTGTAGTTTTACTCTGCTAGTGATTTTGAACATCTTTTCATGTGTCCTTTTGGTCATTTGTATTTCCACTTCAGAAAAATGTCTATTCAATAGTTTTGTCCATTTTTAAATTGAGTTGCTTATTGTTTTGTTGTTCTGTTGTGTGATCTCTGTATATAACATAGAGATCAATCCCTTATCAGGTATATGGTTTCAAAGATTTTTTTTCCCATTGTATTGGCTATCTTTTCACCTTCTTAAAGTCGTTTGAAATAGAAAAGTGTTTAATACTGAGGCAGTCCCATTTATCTACTTTTAATTTTGTTGCTCATGCTTTGGGTGTATGGTCCAAGAAATTACCACCAAACACTAGGTCTTGAAGATGTTTCCCTACATTTTCTTCTAGGAGAATGGTTTTATGGTTGTAGTTTTTATATTTAGGTCCTTGATCCATTTTTAGTTAATTTTTGTACAAGGTATAAGAAGGGCATCCTCTTTCTTTCTTTTGAATATAGATATCCAGTTCTCTCAGCACCGTTTGTTGACTAGGCTGTTTTGACTCAGCTGGATGGGCTTGACAGCCTTGTCAAAAATCATTGACCATAAATGTGGTGTCTATTTCTGAACACTCAATTTGAATCCATTGATCTATATGTCTATCTTTATGCCAGTACCATGCTGTTTTTATCACTGTAGCTAGGTAATCTGACTTAAACTCAGGAAGTGAGATACTCCAAATTCATTCTTGTTTTTTAAGATGTTTATGGTTATTTGGACCCCTTACCCTTCCAAGTAAATTTGATGATTGGCTTCTCCATTTCTTCAAAAACAGCTGTTGGAATTTTGATTGGGATTGCATTGAATCTGTAAATCAATTTGGGCAGAATTGACATCTTAACGATATTTAGTCTTCCAATCCATCAACACAGAATGTCTTTCCAATTATTTAGGTCATCTTTGATTTCTTTTAACAATGTATTGTAGTTTTCTGAATACAAGCCTTTTATGTCTTAGTTTATTCCTAAATATTTGATTGTTTTATTCACTACTATAAATGGAATTTATAAAAAAATAAAAAAAATATTTATAAAAAAATTTATAAATAAATCATCAGCAAATAGCAGAAGTTTTACTTCTTCCTTTCCAATTTGGATGCTTTTTTATTTATTTTTCTTGCTTAATTGCTGTAGCTAGAACCTCTATAAGTATACTGAACAACAGTGGTGACAGTGGGCATCATTGTCTTCTTCCCAATGTCAATGGGAAAACTTTCAGTCTTTCACCACTGAGTACTATGCTAACTGTGCATTTTTCATATATGTCCTTTAGCATGTTGAGAAAGTTTCCTTGTTTTCCTATATTTCAGAAAATTTTTCACAAGAAAGGATGTTGTATTTTATGACATGCCTTTTCTGTATCAGTCTATATGAGCATGTAATTTTTCTTCTTCCATTCATTAAGTGTAGTGGATTTCACCAATTGATATTCCTGTGTTTAAATCCCCTTTCATGACTGAGTTAAAACTCACCTGATCATGATGAATAATTTTTTTAATATGCTGTTGGATTTGATTAATGAATATTTTGTTGAGGATTTTTGCATCTATATTTATTAGGGAAATGGGTCTATAATTTTCTTTTTTCATAATATCTTTATCTGGCTGTGGTAACTTCATAGAAACTATGATGTTGGCTTCACAGAGTGAATTTGGTAACATTCCCTCCTGTTCAATTTTTTGGAAGTGTTTGAGCAAGACTGGTATTAAATCTTCTCTGAATGATTGGTAGAATTCACCTTTGAAGCCATCTGGTCCTGGGATTTTATTTTTCGGGTCGTTTGTGATGACTGATTCAATCTCTTCACTTGTAATTGGTTTGTTGAGGTCTTCTGTTTCTTCTAAGGTCAGTGTATGTTGTTCATGTGTTTCTAAGAATTTGTCTGTTTCATCTACTTTGTCTAGTTTGTTGGCATACAATTATTCACAGTATCCTCTGATGATCTCTTTTATTTCTAAGGGGTTAGCAGTTATGTCCCCTTTTCATTTCTGATTTTATTTTTTGTATCTTCTCTCTTTTTTTCTTTGTCACTATAGCTAAGGGTTTGTCAATTTTGTTGATGTTGAAAAACAAACTTTTGGTTTTGTTAATTTTGTTTTTCTGTTCTCAATTTCATTTATTACCACTTTGATCTATGTTATTTCTTTCCTTCTGCTTGCTTTGGGAACAGCTTGCTGTTCTTTTTCTAGTTCCTTCAGGTATGTAGTAAGGTCTTTGATTTTAGCTCTTTCTTCTTCTTTAATGTAAAAGTTATAATGTTAGGGCAATAGATTTCTCTCTCAGCACTGCTTTCACTGCATCTCTTAAGTTTTGATATGTTGCATTCTTGTTATCATTCATTTTGAGTATTTACTCATTTCTCTTTCAATTTCTTCTTTAACACATGATTGTTTAAGAGTGTGTTTTTTTAATCTCCATATATTTGTGAATTTCCCTTTTTTTCTACCTGTTATTGATTTCCAGCTGTGTTCCATTATGAACAGAAAAAGTGTTTTCCATAGTTTCAATCTTTCTAAAATTTTGTTGAGATTTTTTTTGTGACCCAATATGTGATCTATCCTGGAGAAAGATCCATGAGCAGCAGGGTGCAGTATTCTGTATATGTCTGTTAGGTCTAGTTCAATTATTATATTATTCAAGGTCTCTGTTTCCTTATTGATCCTCTGTCCAATTGTTTTACTCAATGATGAGAGTGGTTATTGAAGTCTCCAACTATTATTGTACAGACAACTATTTCTCTCTCTCTCTCTCTCTCTCTTTTTTTTTTTTTTTTTCCAACTATTTCTCCCTTCAGTTTTGCCAGTGTTTGCCTCATGTATTTTGGGACACCCTGGTTAGATGCATAGATATTTATGATTGTTAATTCTCCCTGATGATTGCTTGTTTGATCAATATATAATGTCCTTCTTTGTCTCTAATTACAGCTTTGCTTTTAAAGTCTCTTTTATCTGAAATAAGTATAGCTACTCCAGCTTTTTCTTTGGTTACTGCATACATGGAATATCTTTCAAGGCTTTCACTTTCAATCTGTCGGTATCCTTGGGTTTAAGGTGAATCTCTTATGGGCAACATATAGAAGTCTCAGTTGTTTTTTTGTGTTTTTTTTTTGTTTGTTTGTTTGTTTTTTACTGCTCAACCAATCTGTGTCTTTTGATTGGGATATTTAATCCATTTGTTTAATCCATTAACATTCAATGTCATTACTGTAAAGGCAGTACTTACTTCACCCATTTAACCTTTGGGTTTTATCTGTTATATCTTAAATTCACTCTCTTTACACTTTTAGTTACTTTTACTGATACAGTCTTCATTTCTAGATTTACTTCTGTGTCTCTCTCCTGTCATTTCTATTAAGGCTGCAACACTCCCATTAATATTTCCTGCAAGGCCAGTGTCTTGATGACAAACTCTCTCATTTTCTATTTATTTGTAAATATTCTAAACCCACCCTCATTTTTGAAAGGCAATCTTGTTGGATATAAGATTCTTGGCTGGCAATTTTTCTCTTTCAGTATCTTAATTAAATTGTACCACTCCCTTCTCTCCTCCGTGGTTTCTGATAAGAAATCTGCACTTAATCTTATCAGGTATCACTTATGTGTGATCACTTTTCTCTTGCTGCTTTCAGAATTCTCTTTTTAATGCTTTTTTTTTTTAAGAAGGCACCAGGGATTGAACCCGTTACCTTGCACATGGGAAGCAGACATTCAACCAACTGAGCTATACCTACTCCCTTTGAGTTCTCTTTCTATCTTTAGCATTTGACATTCTGATTAGTCTTTATCCCAGAGTATATCTATTTGGATTTATTCTAATTGGATTGCATTGTGCTTCTTGGATATGTATTATCTATGTCCTTCTTAAGAGCTGGGGAATTTTTTACCATTATTTCCTCAAATATTCCTTTTCCCTTCTCTTCTCCTTCTGGGATACACATGACAAGTATGTTTTCAGGCTTCTTGTCATTATTCAATTCCCTGAGACCTTGTTCAATATTTTCCATTCTATTCTTTATCTGCTCTTTTGTGTGTTCATTTTCCAAGGCCCTGTCTTCAAGCTCACTTATCCTTCCTTCTGCCTCTTCAAAACTGCTTTTATATTCCTCCAGTATATTTTTAATTTAATTTATTGTGCTTTTCATTTCCCCAGATATGTCATTTTTCTGCATATGCTTTCAAATTCTTTGTGTTCATCCAGTGTCTTTTTTTTCAACCACAGTCTTTATTTAATAGACTCTTTAATTGTTTCCCACTGTATAGATACAAAGATATTTTTGCATAATAAATGTATGAATGTACTTTTTTAACAAATCAATTTTATTCATACATAATAATAAAACATAAATCCATCCAAAGCGTAAAATCAATGGCATTCAGTATAAACATATAATTGTGCATTCACCACTCCGGTTGTGCTTAGGGTATTTTCATTATTCCAGCAACAATAACAACAATACTAAAAGACAAAAACCATCCAACCAAGCAAGCAAACAAAGCTCATCACCTCTCAATCTCTCTATGCTTCCCCTGCCATATATAACTACTATTCTGTTTCCTCCTTTCTAGTTTATTTGTATTTATGTTTTGTAAAAGTTTTATATATACAATATCATCCATATTCGTAGTTTTCTTGAGGTTTCACTATGTTATACAGTCCCAAGTTATGTATTTTAGCTTTACTTCTAGTAATGTAACTGTCCTTAGGCTTTCCCTTTCAACCACTGTCATACCCATGTAATAGCTCTGCTAGTCACAAACAGCATGATGTACTCTCTACATTTCCATTTATTTCCAAAGATTTACAAACTACCTTTTACCATTGTCTTTTTTATTTGCTTCATCTGTAGCCATCTCATTGAATTTGTTAATATTTATTTGGGTTAGTTGTGATTAGTTGTCTCAATTCCTGCATGCCATCTGGAGGTTTAGTTAGTTCCTTTGATGGGGTCATATCTTCCAGTTTCTTAGTACTGCTTGTAATTTTTTGCTGGTTTCTTAACATCTGATTTTATTAATATATTTATTCTTATTCAGTTACTCTCATTAGTCTAGGGCTTTCTTGTCGATTGGCTTTGTGCTAATGTCCTTCTTTGATACTTGGCTCAACTAATTTTGGAACTTTATATAGCTGATGTTTAGTCCATCTGAAAATTTTCAGCTCCTATTCATCTGTTTCTTGCCCTTTCTCCCTTGCCAGGGCCAGAATAGGAGCCAAGGTTGTGGTTGGTACTGTAAGCCATGGAGTCTGAAGCTACCCGGGTGCCAGAGAGTGTTATGAAGATCACTCCATCTTTCTTTCCTGCTAGGGGTGGGGATGAAGCCACAGTCATGGACAGTGATCAAAACCATGTGGGCCAAAACCATCTGTAGTTGCCTGGAGAGACTGATGAAGCTCCATGCACGTTCCTTCCCTGCCTGGGGTGGGGATAGAGCCATCAGTGTGGGCAACAAACTAAGTCATGTGGGCCAAAACTGATGGCAGTTGCCTGAAGAGACTAATGAAGCTCTGCCCACCTTCCTTTCCTTACTCAGGGGTGGAGATTGAACTGCAGATGTGAGTAGCCAGCTAAGCCATGCTGGCTGAAATTGACTGCATTTGCCTGGAGAGACTAATGCAGTTCTATTCCCCTTCCTTCCATGTGAGGGGTGGGGATGGAGTTGCAGGTATGGGTAATAGTCTAAGCAGCGCAACTAAAGCTGACTTCAGTTGCTCTGAGAGTCTGATGAAGCACTGCCTGCTCTTCAATTGAATCTTGAGCACTCGTTGATGTGTATAAAATTATATTATAGATAGTATGTTGGGAAGAGAGGATAGCAAAGCACAAAAAGTTAATCCAGTTTGACCAAGGAAGCTATATAGCTCACTTATGATGCTCAGGACTCATTTTGAACATAGCAAACTAAATACATGCTTAATTATTTCTGATCTAGAAAAATAATGAGTTAAGGGATCTGTATAATGTGTAAGTAGAGAGTCATTGGTAAATAACTGTAGTAATGAACTAATATGAGAAGTCAAATGTTATTTTGATAGCTGTGGATATGTACTGCTCTATCCTTCCTTCTAGAAAGCCTGAAACAAAGGGTGTGTTGGCTGTGGAACTCCACATGCTCCTAGGGCTTTGCTTTCACATTCATGCTGAGGCCATGCACTCCTTTGGCCTGCTCCCATCCAGTGATGGAACATGGTGTTGGTACTCATTTTGGGCTATTTCTGCCTCACGCTGAACCCCTCTGCATTAGTCAGCCAAAGGGGTGCTAATGCAAAATACCAGAAATTGGTTGGTCTTTATAAGGGGTATTTATTTGGGGTAGAAGTCCACAGTTAACAGGCCTTAAAGCGTAAGTTTCTTCCCTCACCAAAGTCCATTGCCACATGTTGGAGCAAGACAGCTGCTGACGTTTGCCAGGGTTCAGGCTTCTGGGTTCCTCTCTTCCTGAGGCTGCATTTCTCTCTGGGCTTAGCTCCTCTGTTTCCTCCACAAGGCCAGCTGTAGACTATCAGGCAAATGGCTTGTCTCTATCCTGGGGCCTTCTCTCCTTCCTCACTGCCAAGTTCTCTTACTTCCTGGGGCTCCAGCTCAAGACTCCAACATCAAAACTGCTTCAACACTGTCCTTTGCTGTGTCTTTTAACTTCAATTCCCCCACCCACCAAGGGGTGGGGCTCAACCCCCTACTGACTTGGCCCAGTTAAAGCCCTAATCATAACTTAATCATGTCCAGATTAGCAGACCAGTTTACAAGCATGATCCAATATCTATTTTTGGAATTCATAATTACATCAAACTGCCCAACGGCTACACCCTCTAAAAGGCAATCTTTGCTAGGAGACTCCCTGTCATCCTGGATAATACAGTCACAAAGCTGTTGATCCATTGTATTTCTTTTGTCACAGTGGATATTCTGTATAGGAGATATATGTGATTGTAATATTGACTTTAAGGTATAGACCTGAAGCTGTACTTTTTATGATTTCATGAAATAAAGCCAAAATAACAGCAAAGTTGGTGTTCTTATAACTGAGAATTAAGAATTAGCATAGCGATTATGATTACTGAATCATTATATGGATTTCTTTTTTTACTTTCTAGTGTATTGTAGAATAGCCAAAAGTTAACACCCCAAATTACTGAAACTCACTGAATTAGTCTCAGCACTTGTTTATACTTACTATTGTGATGATTACTTCAGACTAGTCTCAACCCGTGTTTATATTTACTATTGTGATGTTATTCTAGACTAGTCCCAACCCTTTTTTTCACTTGTTATTATAATGGCAACCATTCCACCTTCCCTCATTTGAATCCATTAAAAACCCTAAACTCCTTAGACTTGGGGAGACAGATTTTAGGCTGATAGGCCATCTGCTTTGCACTTAGAAATAAACTCTTTCTGTCTTTGAAACCCTGGTGTCTTAGGACTTGGTCATTTGAGTGCATCAGGAAAAGAACCTCCCACTTTTACTTGGTAACATTCTGGGCAGCCCCCCCCCAAAAAAGGTTGTTTTTGTTTTGGGTGTTTGTTTATTTGCTTTGCATTTTTGCATAAATGAAAAATCCTAATATATCTTTAGTGGCAAATTATTAATCTCAGTGATGGTAGACATGGGCCAATACATTAGAAATAAGAGTGGCAGATGCTTGCTGGTCCAACTAGAAAATAATATGGACTATTCTCTTAAAGACTGTCAATTCCTTAGGCAGTGTTAGGGAGTGGTCCCTGAAATCATCAGGTCTTTAGGATACAACAATGGTGGGTCACTTTTCTTGTAGACTTACATGGGTGACTGAGTGTCTTGATAATATGCTGCTTTGAGAAGACTTTTCTTTGGTATTTAGGGCTGCTTTTCAGTTAAAATCAAGTGTATTTTATTTCTGAACAGTCATTACTTTCCATAGTTCTGTTAAACATCATCTCAAAGAATATTGTACAGATGGCATCTGTTGCTTGAATGCTAAGCAAAATCATTGACTTCAGTTGTGCTTTGCCTACAAACATTTGCATCATAAATGTAGAGCTAAGATCACACAATGCAGAGACTGAACACATTGATGCTTTTACTCCACCAAATGACAGGTTCAACAGCTTCATTTACATTACTTTAGTTCAAGATGACTGAGTTTTGTTGTCCTGAGAATATAAATCTCTTTAAATTTTTGTATTTATAAGATTGAAATTGGTATCTTAGATGTGAACAGGAAATTATGCCAGTATGTGGATTAAAGCTTATTTTTTAACTTGCTACAATTTTAAGAATATTTGTCTCTTTTATTTAAGCATGAGTTTCCTCCCTCTAGGGCTGTGCCTTTGTGACTCACCTAGAACCATGGCAATCTGGGGATAGCTTGCCCACAAAGATGAATGCAGTGATATGATAAATCCTAGATAGTTCCATGACAAATTACTGGGTTGATTATGATCAGAACTTTCATATTTAATCATTTTCATATCAATGCATATTTTATACTGAAAAATTGTAGCAATACTTGAAAATGCACTCTGCATCCATATAGCTTAACTATCAGGATTAATAATAAAGACTTTCATCAACATAACTATACTATTTGTTCCAGAAAATTCTTGCTGGATATAAGGCTATATGGAAGCAAATAACTTAGTTGAATGCTTTAGGAAACTTACCTAAAATCAATTTATCTGAACAATAGATGGCATCAACAGCCCATTTCTCAGAACAATAGAGCATTCAACTAGGCAATCTGCCTGTTTATCAAACAATGGTTTACTCATCAACCTTCAATCTCTTGCCTCCCTGGGTCCACCAATCCCATGTTGTCACCAATTTTGACCAATACTAATTAAAATTATTTCCTTAAGGAAAGACCCACCTTAAACCACTGGAGCCCAAACTCCAAAACCCTATACTTATTTGCCCCCTTTCTTGTTCCTTTCTGAGATGCTACTAAGACTCCATCATGATGGTAGAGTGGAAATTAAACTCAGCATTCTATGTTCAGTGGGTTATTCTGTTGATCTTTAGGGGTAGTTAGCAGTCAATATATTACTTGCACTTTCTGATCATCCAAAGCATTTATGAAATGCCTCCACATAATCATCTTTATTCCTACATTGATCCTGTGAACTATGTAGTAATTCTACCTTTTACAGACAGGGAAACTGAAGTGCACAGGAACATATGGCTTGTCCAAGATGTAACTGAAACTAAGGGTGGTAAAGTTAGGCCTGATCCCAGGTTTTATGAGCAAGCCTGTCCCTCAGAGTTATTTTTCTGCATCAGGCTGGCTTTGTAACTTGTGGGGACCAGTCCAAAATGAATGTGAGGCTACTTGTTCAGTTGTTCAAAAAACAGAACAAAAGTTCTGTCAAAAGTACTAAAATATAAAGCTTTCTATTTTAAAAATACAAGGATTTGAATTTGAGTAATTTAGTTGGAAGTTGTTCTAGAGTCAGAGTGAAGGCAAGGGCAGTGAAACAAGGAAGGAGAAAAAGCCCAACCAGGATGTGCTACTGAATTGACCACCACTACAAGGAAATGACACTCCATCCATTTTATTGCATATAACATGCAATAGTGAAGCAGGCTAGTAAGATAGGGAATCAATAGAGGGATCTGGAGCCTAGCAAGAAGTCCACATGGATTCTTGCCAGAATCCATGTGGAACAACCCTTGCAAGAATTCTGTTCAGAATGAGATTTCTGCTATTCGGAATGAAGTTTCCTCCAGAATCTAAAAGAAGCCCCAGATATTCTCCAGGGACATTCCAGGGGATTGATGGTTGGGGTAATTAAGCAAAACATCTAACAGCTGGCATCCTCCCATACCATTAGCAAAGGGGTGGAATAATTAATGGCTTAAAAAGCAGGCACAACCCCCCCCCCTTTGCCTTCTGTGCCCTACTCTTGTGGTGCCCCCCCCCATTTATAATCTATAATGGGAAATCGTAGTCTGTAAATCACCTCTCTTTATTACTCTCTCCCTGGGATCCATGACCTTTTATTTTCTTGCATTTTTCTTCCCTCCCTACATTAATAAATCATTGGCCTAACTAACCTGACATGCTCTTGAAATTCATTTCTGCAGCATAGTCAAGAACCTAGACAAAATCCGGTAACAATAGGGATAATAATGGAGGAAAAGCATAAATTTACATATTAAAAATATTTTTTGGTGTCATGAATTTATATGATGCAGTAAACAATAATACGTTATTAATGTGGTATCTTGATTATTCATAAGATTTTGCTGGCTTCCTTTTCTGCAAATTCATTTATTAAGTCATCAAAATTATATTTTTAGCAACTTCTTTTTCCATAGATACATTGAAACTAATTTCAGTCACTATTGGCAAATGCAAGGTCACCAAGAAGTTTTAATAATTTTTTATTTTGAAAAGGGTTTTTGTGCTAACTTACTGGAACTGTTAAGAGTATTTTACAGGCTGTGACTACATTGGGATACATGTCTGATAAATTATTTTGAAATATAATTTTTAGTATATATATAACTGATGATTCTTACAGAACAACTTTTCTAAAAGTATTTAAGTCTTCAAACTCTGACATTTCTGTAACTTATGGAAGTCTAAATCAAACTGAAAGTGGCTTCATGATTTGCATATATAATACAAAAAGTCCATTTATGCATTTAATGGTGTATCTTTTATTTCAAGGAAAAAAGGAATTTTATAATTGTTTTCCTAGTTAATAATTGGCTCATCCAAAGCTTCATAGTTCTGTCCAATATGATGGTCTTTAAATTTAATTTCTGTTTCTAAGCCTGTGGAAATTTGCTTTGCACACTGAAGCAGTTTTTAAAACCAGATATTCCAAACTCTTTGAAAAATTCTAATAACTGCCTGCTAAGCTTTATTGCAATGCCCATGTGCATGCTTTTATTTAGTAATCATTTACTAACAAAGTTTACTGCTTGAGCATCGGCAGTTTCTGCCCTGTCACTCAGGCCAGATAATTAATATTTGTGCAGACTCCACAGGGATGAGTGCTGGGCACAGATGGGTAAGCCTGCCTCCCTTTATAGGTTCAGGCATAGCCCCCAAGCAGAGCCCTGCTTCTGTCTCCATGGTCGTGCTGCTGCTGCTTCTGCTGCTGAGCCTACACCGTTGCCACCACCAATCTGGGCCCAGGTCCAGACTGAGGCAATTTGGGGTCCCCATAGTAGCCCAGTTTGCCCCCAGATATACAAGCTGCTTCCTAGGGTATCTCCACTGTTCATATTCCATTCTCTTTTCTGACTTCATTTATAAAAGCTGACTTTTTTTGTAAAATATGTTCTATCCATTGTTTACTTTAATGACTGACTGAAAGTCTGCAAAATATCAAAGACTAATAAATTTAGTTATTATTGCTATAATTGTTATGGCTCTTTCGTGGATGGGCTAGCAATATTTTGATGAGAGATAAAAGAAATCATAAATAATTAAAAAATGGTGGTGCATTTATTTCACAAAAATTTTACCTTCATTTCAGTGACTATTTAATTCCATTATTATAACTGATTTTTTCATATAGGCTATGTACTATTGGCAGTAATATTATAAAACATAAGCCAAAAATTAGCCAAAAATATGTGATTTTTAGATAATATGCAATTTGAATATATTTTTATCCAAGCTGAAAATTAAAGTAGATGTCAAAAATAAAAATATTAACATCATTTTTTGTGTTATCAGAAAAGCAATTTTTCTCTACATATTTAAAATTGTCTATTAAAATTTATAGACATAACATGAATTTAATTAATAAATGAAAAATTTTAATTGTTTAAATATGGAGAAGTTTTAAATTTGATTTAAATTTTAATTAAAATTATGAAATCTTTTATAAAAATAAAACTACTACTCAATATCCATTTAGTTGCTAATATAAAACATTGGTACATGCACTTTATGCATGTTTTTTCTAGCCTGACAAAGTAAGGAAACTTTAGAATATTAACTGTTTCATAAGGCAAAATGTCTTTGTTTTCCTGTGCAACTTCTGAGAGTACCCCACTAACTTGAGAGTACAGATAAAGC
Source organism: Tolypeutes matacus (assembly GCA_026826555.1). Classification (NCBI taxonomy): domain Eukaryota; kingdom Metazoa; phylum Chordata; class Mammalia; order Cingulata; family Chlamyphoridae; genus Tolypeutes; species Tolypeutes matacus. The sequence goes on along the minus strand of JAKSZT010038599.1, from coordinate 16,905,427 downwards.
CATGAGTTTAAACGGGTAGAAAATCAAGAAGACACACTTGGCAGTATTGGCAAAACATACTTCTTTATGTATAAATCTGACAGATGAATGCTTTCTGATAGGAGGCTTTGACAGGTTAACAAATCTTTTTTCTGACCTAAGTGCTTGCTCTGTTCAAATCCTTTCCACAAGCTCAAGTAGTGTCAGTTTCAAACATTTTCAGGCACAGGTCAGAAACTTCCTGTTATTTGGGCGTCTTTGTATTTTGTGTCTAAGTGCTCAAGCAATGTGGAACACATGGTTGCCCAAGGCTGAGAGGGATTAGTCAGAACACGGGCATTTAGGCTTCTGGTTACTCTGTGCCAATGCTGAATCCAGATCCCAAGTGACAGGGGCCTTTAGCAAAAGTTACTTTTGTGTGTATTTGTGATATGAGGGGTCCTATGTAGGGTCAGGCCCGGGGCAGGAGCCGTTCTTGTCCAGTTCTAAGACTTATACTGTGTTTGAGTCTAAAGTAATTAATAAAAATGTCAGTGCCCTCCAGGGCAGCTTTTAGGATTCATTAATTCTTAGACAATATAGACACATTCTGTGGTATACAAAACGGTTCATAACAATGAGGTCCTAAAGAATACTGAGGCAGGTTAGTGTAGGAAATGAGGGAAGGCAGCTGGTCAGAACAAAGTTGTAACCATCACAGCTGAGACCCTGCCTGGAAACCCTCCTGAGGGAAGGCAGCTGTTCGAAAACAAAGCTGTAACCCTTACAGCCGAAAAGCCAGGTCACTAGGCCCTGTTTGAAACTCCTGGGCTCAAAATACAAAACAGAACAAAACAAAAACAAATTAAAAAACTCCAGATATCTCCAAACAGCTTTCCCAGAAAGCTACAGGTGCAGCCTGAGTGATCCATAGTATAAACCAATAGGAAGGTAGAAAAGCAACCAATCAGGACCACAAATAGCAAAGCTCCCTCCTTAACATGGGGAAGGAGGAGGAAGAAAGGCCAGCCTTGAAAAGGCCCCAGCCTCAAAGTATGCATGCCCACACCATGTCTTGTATGTGTACTTTTCCTTTCTTTTCCCTTTTCAATAAATTCTTTACTTGTTTAAACTCTTTACTTATCTACCCTATGGCATGTTCTTAAATTCCTTTATAGGACATAGCCAATTTTGGAGATTCATAAAATAACTTCAAACTGTCATGGTAACATGATAAATTTAAAAAAATATATCCATGGAACTACATTACACAGTGAGCCCTAAGTTAAACCATGGACTTGGGTAAATCTTAAATTATAAAAATGTGCCACCATCAATTATAACAAATGTTCCACACAATTGCAAGGTGGTGGTAGAGTGGTAATGGGAATCTTGTATTTTATTTGTGATTGTTCTGTAAACCCATAAATTCTCTAATAAAAATTAAAAAAAAACTAAAATAAGAAATTATCTAGGCATACAGGGGTATCATTTTACTGGACGATAAGTGGAAGGTGGAAGCCTTTATGTCCGTGATGGATGCCAATGAGAAGGAAAGTAATGTGGGAAGCTACGTGCTGACTTAGTAGAGGTAGGCATTTGGCAGTTATGAGACATTTCCAAAGCTCCTAAATGAAGAACTTGGGCACTCTCATCCTAATGATGCCACATTTGGGGACTTTTCCAGATATGAATAATCCATGCTGTCCTCCTCTTCCCCAAGCAAACCTCCCTCACTCTAGATTGCACAAACTTTATTCTCTTTAGCTATTCTTTATTGTTATTTTTTTTTTTAGGAAGTACTGTGAATTGAACCCAGGACCTTGTATATGCGAAGCAGACATTCAACCACTCTGAGTGTTTTTTTTTCTTTTCATTTGTTTGTTTGTTTTAGGTATTGGAGATTGAATCTAGAACCTTGTACATGGGAAGCAGGTACTCAACCACATGAGTTATATCTGCTTGCCTCTATCTATTCTTTTTAAGTTTATTGTTTATGTCTAAACTTTGTGCTTTGTTCTTTCAGAGACTCATGTTTTGTTTTGTTTTGACTTGATTTGCAAAACTCATGTCTCCCATTTGATCAAAATGATTGTCTTTCAGAAATCCTGTATCAGAAATAAACCTCAAGGGCCTACTATAGTTAATAGTTGAACCTTAACACCTTCTTATTTTTTAATTTATACTGTGTCAAACCTAATTCTCATGAGGCCATTGAGGACTCTGACTGAATAATGAAAATATTAGGTATTAGATAATGTGAAAAACAAATGTGCATTCAATCATTTCAACATATTCTCTTAGTACCCATGATTGAATGTGATTCCATGGTGGCAGGAGACCACTAAAAAAAAAGCCCTATGAGCCTGGGGAAGCACAAGTATAATATGGCCTTCTTGATTAAATACCACACTTCTTGCTCCGGGTGCTTTATCTTGTATCTTCATAACCTTTAATGCAAAAAGTCAAAATAACTACCAAAGACTACCCTTTCCACTTGTAGGATGTCTAGGAGGAAGCATAAATTTTGTTTTATTTTGTGGTGGTATCTCACACATCTAGTATAGTACCTGGAACATATTGGTGCTCAATAAACATTTTTGAATGGATAAATAGTTTATGAATGGGCAATTACTTAAATGGACTAGAATAAGGAACTACAAGCATAGCAATATATTGCACAACTCCAGAGGGCACCATTCAAATTAGATTTTATAGGCTCATGCTTCCATAGCAAAACTCAAGGGAGTGACATTTTTATAGAATAAAATGTTCTTGGTGCCTCCTGAAATTGTGCAATATACCCTGTGTGATGCCTACTCTATATTCCAAAAACAACTCCAACTGTCCCAATATCTCGGATTCTACCATTTATTTCTCTGAATAAGTCAGTTCTTTTGTTTTGCTTTATCATGATTCCCTTAAAAGAATGAGGTTTACATACTCTGGGTTGAATAAATGTTTTGCTTTATCATGATTCCCTTAAAAGAATGAGGTTTACATACTTCTGGGTTGAATAAATGTTTTAGGTCCTTTTAAGCTTACTCCTGCTAAGAACAAGATACTTGAAGCACATAAAACAAATGGTTTTGGGAAGTCACTAAAAAAAAAAAAAAAAAAAAAAGAAGGTGCTCAAAATACAAAATTCCTCAATTATATTATTTTTCTCAGTAATAATATTCCCTTGAGGAATATTTCCTTTAAGGTTCTGTTCCATGTTTTAAAGTTCTCAGGAGAAATTCTTTTAAGTGAATAGAACAGAGAACTCTATATTCTGTTTCTCCACTTGGATAGAAGAATGGGTGCACTGACTGCTCCAAGCTATAGTTAAATATGATCACCAGAAATCTTTGCTTCTATCTGCTGCTGCTAGCAATGCTGTCAGAAGGAGGTTTGGATTCCAAGCAGCCAAGGTATATCACTTCTCTTCAGGCAAGCAAGACAGCCATGTTTACTGCTGTTTGGGAAGTTGCTCATTTGGCTTGCTTCTCAGGGCTTAGTGGTCTCATGATACTACCTGTTAAATACCTCCTTAGAATCTCACCACATCTTGAAAAATATATAAAATGGGAGTGGTGCTAATGGAGCAGTAATTATGTACAAATAAATGACTTAAACAGCCTGCGACAACCCAAAGTGATAATGGAGCTGCAAATGGATCCTAGAGACACCAGGAAGCTCTTACAAAGTCAGAGTACAGAAGCACTAATCCCTGTAGAGCTGTAGACTGAAGAAGGCATTAGAAGGCATTAGAAGAGTTCCTAGTAGCATCCCATCTGAACAAACAACAGCTTTACATCAGGACCTGTAATCTGCTAATGGGCCTATTAGCTCAAGAAGGACTTGTCAACCTCAGCATAAGACCATATTTAGCACAAGTGATTACTATCCAGAAAAGAAAATGTTCTTCACACTAAAACATTGTGACAGTTTGAAGTTATTTATTATTCTCAAAAAGAAAAATTAAATGGGAAGGAAGGCTACCAAACTCATACTATGAAGCTAACATTACCCTAATACCAAAGCCAAAAATGATATTACAAAGAAAAGAAAATTACAGACCAATTTCTTTAATGAATACAGATGCAAAAAACCTCAAGAAAATATTTGCTAACTGCATCCAAAAACACATTAAAAAATTACACATCATTATCAAGTGAGCTTTTTTTACGGATGGGACTGGTTTTTCATTTCTAAAAGAAACTTGTCAATTTTTATTATCAAAACAGTTGTGTTATTGGTTTCTCTTTCTCCTAATTGGTTTCTCTTTCTCCTAATTGTACGAAAGAAGAGTACATTTTAAGCCAATAAGCTGCAGGATGTACACCTAACAGACCTCACAGAAACTTCACCAAAAGGGGGAACTAGGTGGGGAAAGGAATTGTAAAACATCAGCACACTGCTACCCAAACTATAGTGAGCACTCACAACCAGATGGGGTAGCCAGGGCTCCCCAACCCCAAAGAAACAAAGTTTCAAAATAATAGAAGTTTTGTTCATAAGCTATGCAAGATTTCTCCAACATTCACTGATCCAAAGCATGAGACAGCACTTTTAGAGACAGCAGGTTCAGACCCAGAAAAAGGTGATGAGACATTTCATATGGCTAAATCAGGGGCAAAAACATAATTTTCTTTTTTTTTCATTTTTTAAAAGGAGGGAAAAGAGTAAATTAGTGGTCATCCCAATGTTAGGGGTACATTACCCATTCTGTGAGCTGTTGGGAAGGGAGAAGAGAAAGGACAGGACAAAGATTTGGTCTCAGACAGAGGTCTCACTATATTAATATGGTCACTTCTGATGGTTAAAAAAAAAAGTGCCCTAAGATACCTTAAAGCTGAAAACCTGAGCAGCACTTTTGTGTGTGTGTGTGTGTGTGTGTGTGTGTGTGAGAGGGCGGAATCTTGGGAGGGCTAACTCCTGGGATAACTTTTCCAGTTTGGCTGGTGCTTTGTATAGAGCAATGAGTTTTTTCCCTGGGCTATGTTTGGCTCTCAATCAGGCAGACCCATCCTCTTTCCCTCCTCTCTGGAGAGTATTAAGTATTAAGCTGAAAAACTACCTTCCAAAAGTGAGAAAGGGATTAAATTGCTGCTTCAGAGCTGTGGAATTATTTGGAGTGTTTTACAAATGGTTGCTACAGTAACAACAAGAAAGGGGGATAATTACAAATTTTATACATCACATAATGCTTTTATGCTTTTAAAGACATGTGCATTGTGCTCACATACCTTTAAATGTTGTTCCCAAAGGTGCTCCACCCCTAGCCCAGCTGCAATCTCTGGGAGAGGCAGAGGCAGTTTGGGGAAAAAGACACCGGGTGGGTGAATGGGTTTATTGTGACAGGAGAAAGCAGCCTTCCAGCTAAAGATTAGCCCTCAGTTTAAAGGTCAGCTTTCAGCAGCTGGCCTTAGACAGTATCAAGATCAAATCAAAGAGCCGCAACAGGGTGGGACTGGGTGCTCTACATCTCATTCATATCAAGCAGAGTCTGGTCCACCATTCTTTGTGTACAGAGGTGCTCCTCTTTGATTTATCTTGCAAATCATCAATTGTCTTTTCCAGCTTGGCTACAATCTCTTAGCAATTTAGTACAGGTCTCTGGCTCCTTGAGTTTATCAGTAAGAATCTTAATCTCTTCTTCATATTTGTCTTCTTTTTAAGAGTGCTTTTCTTCAGCAGCACTCACGCACTTCAGGTTATGGCCCATCAGTCTGATCTGCTCATCCATCTCTCAGCAATGGAACTCTGCCAGCTCAGCTGGTTCCTCAATGCGTTCCAAGTTCCTTTCAATAATCACCAACTTTCAAGCCACCTCCTTAAACTTCTGATCTGCCTCTTCTGCAATGTGCTTAGTTTCTATGATTTGGATTTCTTGGAGTTCCATCTTTTCTTCATCTTTTAAAGTCCGGTTTTCAATATCCTTCATACTTCTTGCTTTCATCAGCAGCTTTCTCTGCTTCCTCCAGCTTTTGCAGGGCAGTGGCCAAATGCTCCTGAATGCAGTCCGGCTTCTAGTCATCCAGTTGGATCCCATGGTTCAAGGTGGCCACCTCGGCCTCAGCCTGGTCACTGGCGCACCCTTCTCCTTCCACTTGCTGCTGGAGGCCCTCCACTCTCTCCTCGGTCTAGGCCTGGTGCTGTAGAACCTGGATCTTGTGCTTCAGTGCCTCAATGGTGGTGATCCTGGCCATGGTGCTCACCCAACAACTACTCATTGCCACCTCCTCTGCTGGGCTTTGCAGCCACTGCTCCTCAAGTAAGCTTTATCCCAGGTATGCAAGAGTGGAGTAACATAAGAAAATCAATCAATGTAATGAACAATACAAATAAATTGAAGAAGAAAAATCACATGATCATTTCAATAGATGCAGAAAAGGCATTTGACAAAATACAACAATCTTTCTTGATAAAAACCCCTGAAAGATAGGAATATAAGGAACCATTCTCAATATGAGGAAGTGTATAAATGAAAAATCCAAATTTAACATTGTACTCAATGGAGAAGGACTGAGCTTTCCCACTGACACCAGGAACAAGACAAGGATGTCCAGTGCCCACTGTCTCCACTGTTATTCAATATGTGCTAGAAGTTCTAGATAGAGCAATTAGGCAAGACAGAGAAATAAAGGCACCCAAATAGGAAAGAAAGAAGTAAAACTTTCATTATTCATGGATGGTATGATCCTATACTTAGAAAATCCTGAAAAATCCACAACAAAGCTATTAGAACTTATAGACAATTTTAGCAAAATGGCAAGATAAAACATAAATATGCAAAAATCAATAGCATATCTATATACTACTAATGAGCAATTGAGGAGAGAGTCAGAAAAAAATTCCATTTACAATAACAACTAAAAGAATCAAATATTTAGGAATAATTTTAATGAAGGACATAAAGGATTTGTATTCATAAAACTATAAAACGTTGCTAAAAGAAACCAAAGATGAAGAAGGCATTAGTGTAGGAGGGCACACACTGCAAGCTCCCAGAGCAAGGTGGATTGTTGACGGCGCCCTGCCGGGGGATCTGTGCTGTGCACGCGTGGAGTGAGAAGCTTGGGACATCTATCTGCGCGGATTGGCGGCGTGGACAGAACGGTGGAATTCGTGAGTTTTGAGGCTGCAGGTGGAGGTTGGCACGGGCGGCTGAGCCCCGCAGTTAGGGAGAAAAAAAAAATTAAATAAAACGGCCATTTGGAGCCGCGGGCGGGGTGAAAACTGAGGAGGAAATCAGGAAAAAAATACCATTTACAATAGTAGACAAAAGAATCAAATACCTAGGAATAAATTTAGCAGAAGATGTAAAGGACTTATATACAGAAAACTACACAACACTGTTAAAGGAAATCAAAGAAGACTTAAATAAATGGAAAAATATTCCCTGTTCATGGATGGGAAGACTAAACATCATCAAGATGTCTATCCTACACAAACTAATCTACAGATTTAATGCAATCCCAATAAAAGTCAACACTATATTTTTTAAGGAACTGGAAAAACTAACCACAAAATATATTTGGAGAGGCAAGAGGCCCTGAATTGCCAAAGATATATTGAAAAAGAAAAATGAAGTTGGAGGTATCACATTACCTGACTTTAAAACATACTACAAAGCTACAGTGATCAAAACTGCGTGGTATTGGCACAAGGATAGACCTACTGACAAATGGAACCAAATTGAGAGTTCTGAAATAGATCCTCGCATATATAGTCATCTGATATTTGACAAGGCCACGAAGCCCACTCAGTTGGGAGTGAGTGGCCTCTTTAACAAGTGGTGCTTGGAGAACTGGATATCCATATCCAAAAGAATGAGAGAACTATACCATCTCACACCTTATACAAAAATCAACTCAAGTTGGATCAAAGATCTAAATATAAGAGCCAAAAATGTAAAAACCATGGAAGATAATGTAGGGAAGAATCTACAGGATCTTGTAATAGGAAATGGTTTCATGAACTTCACAGCCAAAGCACGAGCAGCAAGCAAAAAAAATTGATAAATGGGATCTCCTCAAAATTAAAAACTTCTGCACCTCAAAGTATGTTATTAAGAAAATAAAAAGGCAGCCTACCCAACGGGAAAAAATATTCGGCAATCATATATCTGATAGGAGCCTAATATCCTGCATATATAAAGAAATCCTACACCTCGAAAATAAAAGGATAAACAACCCATTTAAAAAATGGGCAAGTGACCTGAAAAGACATTTCTCCAAGGAAGAAATACAAATGGCTAAAATGCACATGAAAAAATGCTCAACATCACTTGCTATCAGGGAAATGCAAATCAAAACTACAATGAGATACCATCTTACGCCCATCAGAATGGCAGCTATTAAAAAAACAGGAGACACTAAATGTTGGAGAGGATGTTGAGGAATAGGAACCCTCATCCACTGCTGGTGGGACTGCGGTATGATCCAGCCACTGTGGAGGACAGTTTGGCGGTTCTTCAGAAAACTAGCAATAGATCTTCCATACGATCCAGCAATTCCACTGCTGGGTATATGCCCAGAAGAACTGAAAACAAAAATACAAACAGATATATGCACACCAATGTTCATAGTGGCATTGTTCACCATTGCCAAAAGTTGGAATCAGCCCTGGTGCCCATCAACAGACGAATGGATAAGCAAAATGTGGTACATACATACAATGGAATATTACTCAGCTGTAAGAAGGAACAAAGTGCTAACACATGGAATAACGTGGATGAATCTTGAAGACCTTATGTTGAGTGAAGCAAGCCAGGCACTGTAGGATGAACAGTATATGACCTCACTGATCTGAACTGAGGAAAGTGAGCAGTCTCTGAGAACCATTGTCTGAAAGATAGATTAACTAAGGAGAGTAAGAGAAGAGCAGGCTTTGAGCCATCACCCATATGGACATAATCTATGGTAAAGGGATAGGGTGTGGTTGCATGTTGGGGGATGGGGCAGATGAGTGGTGTTGTTCCTGGGTTTGGTGGTGCAGCACTGGGGGGTGGGTGGATTAGGAAGGGCTGGTTCAAATCCCCAGGGCATGTAACTGTGAATCTTGACATTCCATGGGTTGGGAGAGGGGGGTATCATGGGCCCGGGGGGCTGGGGGGAAGGGAACAGTCAAGATCTAATGGGTTGTTTGGTGGTCATGGGGAAGGTTTTTCATTACCTTACAGTAATGGACACAGGACATGGTAAATATCATCAAAATTATTAAACTGTATCATCTAAATTGTAAACTATACTGTAAATCACTGACAATGTTTAGTTGCTATATTTTGCTATCTGTATAACAGTTATAACAATGCTAACAACCAAAAAAAAAAAAATGGGGAGTTAATATGGGGTGGGGAATGGGGGGTGGTTTGGTATCTGGGAGTCTCCGGCACTCCGTGTGTGACTTTGCTGTGACCTAAAACTTCTTTGAAAATTAAATGAAAAATTGGGAGACAATGGGGATTGAGAGGAGGAAGGTGACTTGGCACACCAGACATCCGTTAGCACAGTGATAAAATGAAGGAAAGGAAAAAAAGAAAAGGGAAAGGAAAAAAAATGAATATACATATATATATTTTTAAAGGCATTTCCTTTGCTTTTTTGCCCATTTTTTGAATGTCCCAATCCACTAATTATATTTTATTTTGTTTTGTTCTTTGTTTGATTATTTGTTTTCTTTCATTCTCTTTTTTTTTTTTCCCCTAAGTCTCCTTCTGTTTGTCTCTTGCATGTAAGCTTATCACACTTGTTTCTTTTTCCTAATAAGTGTATTTGATTATTTTATTGACTAAATGTTGATGGAGGATTTGGATCACAGAAGGGTTACAATGGGTACTGCGGGGGATTATTTGGGGGGGTGTCTGGGGGGGGTTTCGTGGGGGTTGGTTCATCCGAATATACATGAAAGGTATACAAAATTATTCAAAGGATTGGGGGATGGGGCATGGTCACGATGGGTGGACAATCACACAATAAATGAGGGAATCTGAATTCCAAGCCTGGAGAGCTCTGCCACAGTCTCCAAGGGAGCAGCAATAGTCCTCTGAGTGTAGGGACAGTGCCTGTCAAAATAGGATGACCCACTGATGTGTTTTTTTTTATTGATGACTACCCTTGTGAGTATTTGCTCTTGTAAATGAGACTTAGCCTGCAGTTGTGGGGTGCCTAAGGGTTGCCACCTGAGAGCCTCCTTGTTGCTCAAATGTGGCCTCTCTCTAAGCCAAACTCAGCATATGATTGCATTACCTTCCCCCCAACGTGGGACATGACTCCCGGGGATTAGCCTCCCTGGCAACGAGGGATTAATACCAAGTGTCAACTGGCAACACAACTGGAAAAAGACCTTGAATAAAAGGGGGAAATGGTAAAGACAAATGAGTTCAAGTGGCTAAGAGACTTCAAAGAGAGTCGGGAGGTCATCCCAGAGGTAACTCTTACGCACACCTCAGTAGGAGCTCATAGAACATCTAAGTGCATATCACCCCACACAGAGGGGTTCCTGAGAGCTCTGGAGACACCCAGGTCCTATATAAGGGGGGATAGCCCCAGAGACTGATGCCTTATCAGTGGGTTCTGTTTTGGAATCTGTGCTCCTGAGAGTGACAGAATTAGATTCAAATAAGTCCTCCCTGCACATGGTTCACCAGTCCCTTCTATTCAAACCTATATGTGATGCTGGAGTTTTTAGGTATACTTCCAGAGACTGGAGCCTCTGGCCTACCTATGTGCCAGGTGTGCATGGAATCTTGGTGGTGCTGCAACTCCTACCCTACAGCTCAATGGACTCATCCAAATCACCTGGTGAGGAGACAACGATGGGCAATGGCCATCCCAGGGAATGGAGAGGGCCTGCATCTGCAGGCAGGATCATCCCACCCACTGTATCCATGGGATATCAGCCCTTTCTCACTTGGAGTTGGAGTGGACATCACCATCCCAGTCCCCTCAGGATTGGGGGAAGAACTATGGACTAGAGTGAACTTGATGGTATTCTCTTGTTCACATATGGTGATTCTAGCAATGCAAGAAATTATAACAATGAGGTGGAACCAGTGGCCACTTGACACTTTTGGGGTAGGGAGGGGATGAGCAGTTGAAATACAGGGGCTTCTTTGGGAGTTAGAGGTTGTCCTGAGTACCGTTGTGGCAATGGATGTAGGCCATTTTAAATCAGCACACACCACTCAGAACTGAGTGGGTGAGAGTGTGGTCTACAGTGTGAACTGTGGTCTATGGTTGGTGGCAAGGCTCCAGGATGTGTAAGTTCATTGAGGGTGGTGGGCCACACTTGTGGGAGATGTTTGTGTGGGATGTGGTGGGAGGTGTGGGAGGTGGGCAACATGGGAATCCCAGTGGGTTCCGTGTAATATTTTGGGTAATCTAAGCACCTCTTAAAATATATGTATATATATATATATATATATATATATATATAAAAATAACATTTTTGTAAGCAAATACACATATATGCATATATATTTATATATCATTTTGCAAATGTTTTATGTATTGTTAGAATTTTGATTTTTACCCACAATAAAAATAAATTAAAAATTAAAAAAAAAAAAAAAGAAACCAAAGATGATCTAAATAAATGGAAGCATACTTCATGTTCATAGGTTGAAAGACAAAATATCTACCCAAACTGATCTACAGATTTAACACAATCCCCCCCAAAATTCCAATGTACTACTTTGAAGAACTGGAAAAGCCAATTATCAAGTTTACCTGGAACGATAAGGGTCCCTGAATAGCCATAAATGAATAAATGAACAAAGTTGGAGGACTCACTTCCTAACTTTAAAGCAAACTACTTAGCTATAGTGGTAAAAATAGCATGGAACTGGAATAAAGAGAGATATGTTGACCAATGGAAAATAATTGAATGTTCATAAGTAGATCCTCAAATTTATGGCAAAGTTATTTTTGACAAGGCTGTCAAGCCCACCCTGCTGGGTCAGAACAGCTCATTCAACAAATTGTGCTTGGAAACTGATATCTGTATCAAAAAAAGAGAAAGAGAATCCTTATCTCACAACTTATACAAAAATTTACTCAAAATGTGTAAAGGACATAAATATAAAAAACTAGATTCACAAAACTCCTATAAAAAATGTAGGGAAACAACTTCAAGATCTGGTGTTTGATGGTGGCTTCTTGGACGTTACACCCAAAACATGAGCAAAAGAAAAAAAAGGGATAAATGGGTGTGACAGTTTGAGATTATTTGTGAATCCCAAAAAGAGAAAGATTGTAAACTAATGTATTCCTCTTGGTATGATAGTCTTTGATAACATTGGACTCAATTGAGGGGCCTTTAATTAAATTACCCCTTAAGATTAGGGCTTTAATTCAACCACACCAGTAATGTATGACTCAGGTTGAGTCCCCAACCCATTGGTGGGCCTATATAAATGGTCACTCACTCAAGAAGACAGATGGGAAGAGAGAGAGCTCTATCATTTTTGACCCTGGGGCCCTGAGGAGAGATTCACTTGATAGTTTGCAGCTAACCTTGGGAAGAAAAGCTATATAAGACCAATAAAGAAGCAAGCCCTATGCCCGGAGAGAGAGGAAGCCCTGAGAGACAAGCTCTATGCCAGCCTGCAGCTGAGAGAGAGGAAATGCAGAGGGGAAGGCTGAATCCTTGCAGCGATCAGCGGCCATCTTGCTTCAACACGTGGCAACTGACTTGGTGAGAAAGCAACCTTGAGTTGGACTTTTAGGGCCTTGTAACTGCAAGTTTTTACCCCACATAAATACCCTTCATAAAAGCCAACAGAATTCTGGTACTTTGTATCAGCACCCTTTGGGCAGACTAATAAAATGGGACTGCCTCAAAATTAAACACTTTTGTATTTCAAACGATTTTGTTAAAAAGGTAAAAAGACAGCCACCTCAATGGGAAAAACATCTTTGGAAACGATATATATGATAAGGGATTGATCTCCACATTATATTAGTGATCACACAATGGAATGATAAACAACAAGCAACCCAATTTAAAAAATGGGCATAAGTATTGAATAGACATTTTTCTGAAGTGGAAATATAAATGGCTAAATGACACATGTAAAGATGTTCAACATCATTAACTATTAGGGTAATGCAGATTAAAACTACAATGAGATATCATCTCATACCATACAGAATGACCATTTTAAAGAAAAACAGGAAACTACAAGTGCTGGAGTGGTTGTGGAGAAACAGGAACACTCCTTCACTGTTGGTGGGAGAGTAAAATGGTGCAGAGTCTGTGGAAGATGATTTGTTCATTCCTCAGGAAGCTAATTATAAAGCTGCTATATGATCTGGCAATCCTGCTACTAGGAATATATTCAGAAGAATTTAAAGCAAGAACATGAACAGATACTTGCACAGCAATGTTCGTAGTGGCATTTTTCACAATTGCTAAAAGATGGAAACAATCTAAGTGTCTATCAACCAATGAATGGATAAATAAGATATATACTCATATGATGGAATATTATTCAGCTGTAAGAAATCAATTGGGGAAGCACATGACAACATGGAGGAAACTTGAAGACATTATGTTGAGTGAAATAAGCCAGGCACAAAAGGATGACTATCGTGTTGCCTCAATGATATGAACAAAATACAAGAAGTAGACTTACGGAGTTGGACTATGAAGTGTAAGTTGCTGGGATATGGAATGTGGGAGAGAAGAGAGAGACAACACTAGGTTTATGCAGAATGTATAATAAAGTAAAATGTAAATATATGGCAATGGTTGAACTTGATGGTAATGTATTATAATGACTGTAACAAACACTGTTGATTTATGGATGTGATTGTGGCTGAAAGGAGTATCTCGGGAGATTAATGTTAATTGGAAGACTGCTGGAAGATAATATAGGGAATGTTAAACAATGATATTGGCAATAGATGAGGATTGTGGTTAATATAAATACAGGAATGTTCTACTACAAGGTGTTAACAATGTGGTGATACATGGGTAAAATATTACTAACATAATTTATAGACTATAGTTAACTACAATATTGTAATGTTTTTGGAGCAAAGTAAAGTTGGTACTATATTAATGCTAAAGGTAAAAAAGAATATGGGCTTTGGTTTTGTGAGATATGAATATGACTAAGCACTTTTCTTTTTTTCATTTTTTCATTAATAAGGAGACCTTGACTATGTCATTTAATTAATCTGTGTTCATCTGTATATCTTTCTGAACATCAGAGGAGCAATTAAGTTAGTAGTTGGAATTAGATGAGATAAAGATGCCCTGACAAAACTTTTTAGGAATAATGCTTCCATAACTTGTTGAGCTGCCTTTTTCTGTGTTTTTTATTTTTTTGGATATGAAATAAAGTTATTTTAAAAAATGTGTTCAATGAATAAATGAGTGTGTCCATGTTCTATTGCTGTTGTAACATATTACCACAACTTTTGTAGCTTCAAACAACACAAATTTACTACCTTACAATTATGAAGATTGGAGGTCTGCAATGGATCTCACTTGTCTAAAATCAAGGTTTCAGAAGGGCTGCATTCATTCTAGAGGTTTGAGGGTGGAACCCAATTCCTTGCCTTGTCTGTCTTCTAGAGTCCACCTGCATTCCTTGGTTCATGACTCCTTTTTTCATTTTCGAGGCCAGAAATACAGCATCTTTAAATCTTTCTTTGACTCTGACTCCTCTGCTCCCTTTTCTACTTATAATAACTTTTATGATGAAAATGGAACCACTTGGATAATCCAGAATAATTGCCTTTTTTCAAATAAGGTCAGCTGATCATCAGCCTTACTTCCATCTACAACCTTAACTTTTCTTTCTTAGATAACCTAAAATATCTACATGTATTAGTCTGCCAAAGGGGTGCCAAAGCAAAGTACCAGAAATCTCTCAACTTTTATAAAGGGTGTTTATTTGGTCTAAAATCTCACAGTTACAAGTCCTAAAGAGTCCAACTCAAGGTTGCTTTCTCACCAAAGTCAGTTGCCTCGTGCTGAAGCAAAATGGTTGCTGATTTTTGAGAGGTTTCAGCCTTCCCCTCTGGACTTCCTATATCAGTCTCAGCTCTCTTCCCAAGGTCAGCTGTAAGCTATCATGCAAATGGTCCATCTCTCCCTGGTAATTTAGCTCTTTGAGCCTCCCCTTTTCTGTCACATGGCAGATCAAAATGACAAAGTTCTCTCCTCTGTGTGTCTTCTTGTGTCTCTTGAGTGAGTGTCCATTTATATCAGCCCACCAAGGGGGCAGGGATTCAAGCTGAGTCACACCTTACTGATGTGGTTGAATCAAAGTCCTAATCTTAACAGGTAATTTAATAAAGGGCTCTTCAACTGAATTCAATAAAATCAAAAGATATCACACTCAGAAGAATAGTTTACAAACATAATTTTCTCTTTTTGGGCGTCAGTAAAATAATCTCAAAATGTCACACCACAGTATGCAGAGATTGAGATGTGGGCATCATTGCAGAACCATTATTTTGCCTACAAGAAGGAACAAAGGGCCAGAGGCAGTATTGTTTTGTTAAAACTAAGATTTGGTTAAGCCTAAAACTTCAGTGGCTACCTAGAGGTGGTAGTAGCTGGCTGTCTTAGATTTCCAGGCTGCTATAATGGGTTGGCTTAAACAATGGAAATTTACTGGCTCACAGTTTCAGAGGCTAGAAATCTTGCTTCCTCCTGTGGTCAGTAGTGTTCAAGCTGGCTGGCAATCCTTGGGGTTGTGGCGTTCCTGTCCCATGGCAATGTTTTAGCCTTTTGCTTTTAGATTCTCACAGACTTCAAGTGTCTGACTCCTTCCCAAGGCTTTCTCTCTCTGTCAGAATTTCTTCTGCTTATAAAGGACTCCAATAAAAGGATTAAGACCCATCCTGATCCAGTTGGCCATACCTTAAATAAAATAAAATTTTCAAAAGTTCCTATTTGCAATGGGCTCACACTCACAGGAATATGGATCAAGATTAAGAACGTGTAAATTGGTGTACATAATTCAACCTATCACACTACTCAAGGAGCCAGTACCCCAGAAGTATTCTGTATTTACCAATTATGATATACATGCTGTAGCTTGTTCAATGATTAATTGTGATGAATCATTAATTATGAATTGTGACATAATTGTGAGGAAGTAATTTGGGATAATTGTGACAGGGAGGAAGCAGTGAGTAATTACAGTGCTATTAAGAAAAAGGAAGGCCAGGGGTTTTCTGTTTCTTGTACCATTGCAGCTTTTTGTAATGCAGACCCAGTACTATAGAAAATCCTACACCTACACATCTACCATGACAGAAGAGAGCTCATTATAGAAAATCAGTCACTCTACTGAGCTTTGCAATCCAGAGGTAATGTAAGCTTTAATACAGAGGAAAGGAGATGAGCCCTGTCCTACATTCTACCCAACTGAATGTCCAGTCACACCTGCACTATGTCCAGCCAGTATCTTGGAGGGTACTTTCAGCATCCTCTATCCTCCTTTACTTTGATTGAGACAGAATTCTTGAAATGATCCCAACTCTTCTGTACACTGTTTACTTTTTTCACTTTGTATTTCGCAAACTTTAAGTGGTCCATTTCTCCTATAAGATCTCCTGGGCCTTTAGCTTCCCCTCTACCCATGATGAATGTGAAATTGGATTTAATTTCTATCATTGTAGATGCGACTTAACTTTGATTATCTCCACCTCCTGACAAACTTCCAACAACAGAGACTCAACAACAAAACAGAAACAGCAAACCAATTATAGCCAATCTCTTCTTTCAGGCCTGGGCCTGATTCACTTCTAGCATGCTGTGTGGCACATATTGTCAGAGCTTAGCAATTGTAAGCTGTTTTCTCAAGAGAGAGCCTGAGAGGAAAATGAGAAAGCAGAAAAATAATTGACACTTTATAATCTAACCACATGCAATGGCCTCCTATAGAAGGATAGGATGTTTAGGCAAAATTCAGGAATTTTCATTCTTTACTAAATGTACACCTGACTTGAGCACCTTTGTTCTCTTGCATGTAATTGCCTTTGTTTCTGTACCTAGACATAAAGGTTTAAAAATGACTTAAAAAATAAACTCATCTTTATTCGTAAATTAATTTTGGAAGCACAGACCCCGGCACTATGGGAATTGCCTACTTCTGCTCTTGCTCCTGGGCCTAGAAAACACTCACATGTAGAAGATGACACTGCTCTCTTCCAATTTGCCATTCTATGTTGTTCTGATGAACTTTTCTCTATTGTTCATGACTCAAAAGTCACAGCGAAGCTATGATTTTCAAGGGCATAGAATTGTCCTGCTGCTATTCCACTTTAGGGAGAAGCTGTGCTTCAAGAAGGCATTGAGGCTATTGATCAAATG
This sequence comes from Tolypeutes matacus, assembly GCA_026826555.1. Taxonomy (NCBI): domain Eukaryota; kingdom Metazoa; phylum Chordata; class Mammalia; order Cingulata; family Chlamyphoridae; genus Tolypeutes; species Tolypeutes matacus. The sequence goes on along the minus strand of JAKSZT010038599.1, from coordinate 16,888,144 downwards.
AAAAACAAAATATTCTTAAATATTTTAAAGTTTAGGGAAGTGATTAAAAACTTCTCTTATCATAAGAACTTCCAAGATACAGATTCCCATGCTCTACTTCTGGAGATTCTGCTTCAGCAGGTCAGATATTTGCCAAGGCAAATAGAATTATGTACTGGAATTCAGAAAGCTGTCAATGAATGTTTAAGTGGCCTACTAACTATGCAGAATATTTTTATCAGTTAGTTTCTTCAATCCAAATATAGTTACGGAATCAGAAAGTAATTGTCCACTAGTTAGATACTGTACCGGTAATACTTGGGAAAAATGGCCATTGTTACTTCCAGTTTCTTGTACATCAGAAATAAACTAGATTGAATCAATGCATGAGCTGACATGCCTTTTTATCTGAATGTGTTAGTTGAGACAAATAGGGCAATTATGTAAAAAGCATCCAAGAGGAGTATAATGATTCTGTTTTTCAAATAGCCCAGGATATAATTGTTAGAAGTGATTAAGCGTTGCTTTATTACAATTAATTACCCTGAATATGCTTCTGGTAATTTAGGAACATGTTTCAGGTTTTCAATAGAGATGGCTCATTTTCAGTGAGAATCATTAAACATCAAATATCTAAATAAATAGTTTTATGAAGATGAAACAGGGATATGGAAAATGGAAGAGAGTCTAACATTATTTTAGCACTTACATGTGCCAGACTTTGGACAGAGAACTTTACAAACACCATATCACTTAATTCTCACAATAATCTTTTGGAGTAAATATTAATTAAGGCATACAAACGAGGAAATTAAGACTCAGTGGGTCACATAGTTAGTAAAGGATAAGGTGAGTTTTTGACCAAGGTCGATCTGCTTTCAAAGCATGATTATGCACATCCTGGACCCTGCCTCCCAAACTGGGCAGAATTTGAGCAAAACCTGGAACCAGTTTACTGCAGGAATGTGATCATCCAATATTTCCAATGTAATAACCTCTAAACTCTGCATTAACTTAACAACATGTTTTCATAACAGAAAAAAAATAGATTTTGGAGAAAACATAATCCCAAACTCTGAGAAGAGTTAAGAGATCATCACCCACACTTACCATCTTCATTTTCAGCAAAACCCCCCAAGACATTCATATATTAAATCATTCATTCAGAGAACATTGCTCATGCTGGGCAATCTGCTAAGTGCTCTTGGGGAGGCCTAAAAAGGCAGAGGGTTGTGTGTGTTTGAGTCATGGAGATAGTCATCAATACAAAGCTGAGATCCAAACCTGGCCCTAGTCCCTTTCTTACCTGTTTATCAAGCTGACTCAACACATGGTGAACATCCAAGTCTCTGAAAGCTGTACTTATGTAATGTATATTTGATGCATGCAAACCAGAAGGTGCAGCATTTCACATTGCAATATTCTAATTTTGTACTCAATCCTTTAATACTTAAAACTAACTAAAACTCTGCTTTCCGAAGGAAACAGATGATGAAAGCAAGGCATCTAAAATAAGCAACCATGTGATCAACTTTTATTTATGGCAACAAAAGAAATGAAATATACTTTCAAAATTCTAGTAATTATGGCAAACATTTATGAATGCATAACAGATAATATGTATAGTATATAATACCTATATAATATAAACTCACCACCCTTATATTTTCTCCTTGGATATATAGTGTCATTTATACATAATGCACAAATACATGAATATATTTTAGTAATATATCTGCTTAACAGTAGTTTAGTTGTTCATTTAGTCAACATTCAGCAAGTATTTATTGAGAATCCATATGTGTTAAGTATTATTCTAGGAATTTGGGATAATTCGGGGAACAAAACAGGTATAGCTTTCTGCCCTTGTGGAGCTTGCATTCTAGTAGGAGAAATATGCAATAAATAATACATACAAAAATAAATTATATAAGATGTTAGAATTTGAAAGGATAGAAGAAAAAAGAAAGAGTAAAGAAGGGTATGGACAGTTATTGGTCTGATTGGGGTATGGAGCTGTAATTTTCATTGGTGGTAAGTGGAAACAGCCAATACAAAGTTCTGAAGAAGAGAGTATGCCTGGCATACTCTTCATAAGCATGCACTTATGAAGCGTAAAAATTCAAGTCCTTAAAGTTTTCATAGACCTAGAGACATGGGGACATTGTTCTTATTTTCACTCCACATTCCTATCCTAAAATTATCATAGGTAAAGTTATAAGGGGTATCTACATTCTTAGAAAACACAAACAAAATATATGCGTTTTAGATATTGGGTCACATGACATTGTGGCACCATTTGCTTTCTAGTGACTTAACTCCTTTTTTTTTTTTTTTTTAAGATTTATTTATTTATTTACCTTTTATTCATATTCAACTCCTAACTCCCAACTGCCAGTCTTATGGGTGTGAAGTCATTTGTTAAAAGGATCTTTGAGGATGTTAAAGCCACTGTAAACCAGACTTGGCCATAATCTGGTATGACTGGAGTCCATATAAGCAAAGAGAATTTAGACACAGAAGTATAAGCCATGAGACAGGAAGAGAGAGATCTCTATGTAACATAGGAAGAGAATGAGTACCAGCAAGCCACTACCAGAATGCTACACTGTTAGGCTAAGGCAAGGCCTACTGAAACTTCATTTTAGATGTCTTACCTCCAAACCATGAGCCAATAAATCCCAGTTATTTAAGCCAAAGCAAGAAGGTATTTTTCTTATAGCAGCCTTGGAAAGCTAAGACAGGCCTCAAATCAATATATATATTTGACCCATTATATCTTTTAACTTGTTATCAGTTATTTATTTTGCTCTTAGCTAAAAGAAATGACTCAACTGAACATGGTTTATACAATGAGGGGTTTTATTATCTCACGCAATAATATGATTATTATTTCTATGACCATAGCTTAATTTTGCTTGCCCTTAAACTTCAAGATGAATAAAATCATATTAATAGAGCCATATAGCATGAACTTTTTGCATCTGACTTCTTGTGTTCAACATAATATGTTTTAGATTAATCCATGTTTTGTATACATCATTACTATATTCTTTTAATAGTACTGAGTAGTGTTCGATTCTATGAATATACCACAATTTGTATATCAATTTGCCTGTTGATTGACAAATTATAGTTTCAAATTGTAGTTTCAAATCCAAATTTTATTTGAGTATTATAAAAATATAATAAATATTCTTACACCAACCTTTGGAGACATATACTTCCACTTTTCTAGTGTAAATAGATAGTAGTAGAATTACTAGATTATAGGGTAAGGAATATTTAAATTTATAAAAACTGGATGGCCAAATTAATTTTCAAAGTGCTTTTACCACTTTACCAACAGTGTGTGGTGAGATTTGGTAGCTCCATATCTTTATCAATTTTTATTTCTGTGATTCCTTTTGATTATTGTTGATCTAGTAGCTTTGCAATGATATCTATTCATGGTTTTAATTTGTATTTCTCTGAAGATTAATAATGTTCATCAACTTTTCTTGAACTTAGGCAATAAGTACGTCCTTTTTTTGTGTGAAGTATCTATTTTCTGTCCAGATTATTGGGTTGTTTGTCCTCTTATTATTGATTTATTAGAGTTGTTTATGTATTACAGATGCAAGTCCTTTGTCACGTATGTGTATTATAGATAATTTCTTCAAGACTTTTATTTTCACTTCCTAACAATGTCTTTTCATGATCATAAATTTTAAATTTTGATACAGTCCAGTTTATTATTTTCTCATCATTTGTTTTATTGCTTTCCATTTTCTGCCTAAGAAAAAATGTCTATACCAAGGCCATTAAAATAATCTCATATTTTCTTCTAATAATGTCCAGCTTACATCAATATTTTTCTGTATGGGGTGAGGTGATGGTCAAATTTGATTTTATCCCAGTTTTTCCAGCACCATTTGTTGAAAATACCCTCCTTTTTCCATTAATTGCTATGGTATCATTGTTAAAATCACTTGACTATATATTTGTGATTATATTTCTGCACTCCTTATTCTGTTTCATTAATTTATTTGCTAATAAATCATTCTTAAGCCAACATCCTACTGTTTTAAAAGTAAATGTAGAAATTATGTAGTTCAAGTCCTTCAATTTTATTCTCTTTCAAATATATTTTGATTATTCTAGACCCCTTGCATTTTCTTATAAATCTTGAAATCAACCTTTTGATTTTATTGAGATTACATTATATCTATAGATCAATTCTGAAATGACTCAGGACCTTGTATAACCATCACTCTTTGATTGTGGACTGAATCTATGAATATGAAGGGATATTGCATTCATGATTAATGTATGTGATATGGCGAAGATGAAGAGATTTTTCAGATGTAATTAAGGTCACTAAGAAGTTGGCTTTGTGCTAATAGATGGAGATTTTCCTGAGTGGGCTTATCTTATCAAGCCAACTAGTTGAAAGAGGGATCAGGGCTCTCCTTGAAGTCAGAGAGAGATTCTCCTGCTGCCATGGAAGAAACAAGCCACTATAAGTTCTATAATTGAAATGTAATTAATTTTTCCAACAATCATTTGAGTTTAGATGAGGATCTCTAGCCTCAAATGAGACCGTAGCCATGTTTGACAACTTCACTGCAGCTTTGTGAGACCTGGAGCAGAGGATATAGCTAAGCTGTGCATGGGGTTTACACTATTAGACCCATGGAATAGAGATATTATATGTGTGCTGTTTTAAGCTGGTAAATTTGTGATAATTTTTATGCAGCAGTAGGAAACTAATACAAGTATGGATGTTCTTAGTGGGTCAATAAGAATTTTTTAATCCTAATGATTAATAAGGAAGTCAGGATCAGAAGAATTCTAGTCAATATCAGTAGTGAGAGGTGAGTTCAATATTAAATTGACCAACCCTTACTAGATATCAAGTAATCAAGACATAAACGAGGGTTCAGTAGTCAGGTGACAATCACAGAGCAAGTTGGTAGCAAAGATGAAGGAAAACTAACGAGATATTAGTAAGCAATTTAGCTAATTTGGAAAATTAGGTAAACAATTAGGAAGGAAATAAGAGAGCAGGATACACTGGGATTTCTGTTTCAGTCTAATATGTATACGAACAAGGAAGAGAGGCAGCAATTCTAAAGCATGACTAACTCAAGTTGCTCAGTGGAAATAGCTGTTTAAAAAAAAGGGAATCAGAGATATAGTAAACCTCACACAAGACAGATACTTGGAGGAACAATTTAAGAAAGTTCCTAGAAAGAAGTAAAAGATGGTAAAACATGAAGAGTTGGAGGAAAACAGACAATAAAATTCCCACATGTTGATATTATGGTTTACCTGAGAAAGAGGACCATGCAGATAAACCAGAACCATCATAGAAAAACACTTTAAAGACTGATTGAAGACATGAGGCTGAATGCTAGAAGAGCCTATCCTATTTCAGGAAAGATTAATTATAAGAAATTCTCTAGTATAATGTTTGAATTTTAAGATTTCTATAGTATAATGTTTGAGATTTAAAGGGATCCAAGATATCTAGGCAGAAAACCCAACATTATTTACTAAGTAAAGTATTCACAATTTCCTCAAATATTTCTGTAGCAAAATTAATTATTCTTCGGATGAGGGAGATAGGGAATATTTCTATTTGTCCCTACATCCGATTGTTAGATTTGGTCCATAGGGAAAGGGATATTTTTTCCCCTCTCCCTACTTTGATGAGTATTGAAAGGCACACTCTTTTTTCTAATTCTCTCTACTATTTTGTTTGCTCTCACACACAAAGAGAGTTCTGAATATTAATTGCCAGAACCTGACATTCTTCTATCCCTCTTTTCTTGTAGGTTGAGGTACTGTGTATTACAAATCAGTGCTCAAATATCAGGATTCTAGTTCTCTTCTCTGTGGATGCTAAATGAGACTCCAGCCCTTCTGAATAAGCTGATTTTATTTAGTGCCTGAATCTGAAAATGACTCTCAGGCTGTTTACAGCCTCATACATGAGCAGAGAGGCTCAGAGGCCTCTTTCCTGCTGATTTTTGTCCAGCTATGCAGATTGGGCAGCACAGGCCAACACATGGCTGGTCATTTTTAAACAGCTCATATATCATGTGGGCAAACAGGCTTTCTTGCTGTCTATTTGAAACTTTTTTTGTTCTGGCACCATGTAGGTTGATTTTTAATTCTTTACATATTTTTGAATAGATGATATGTTCACTTGGTTCACAATTCAAAAGGTACAATGGCATTAACAATTCAATGTCATCCACTCACCCCTGTTCCCCAGTTATTTGGTTTCCCTTCATGGGCAAAAATTTTTATTTCACTGATATTTGTTTTACACTATTAGAGATATTTTACATAAATCCAAATAAAAATACCTATATATAATTTTTCTGCCTTTGTTTCTATGATGACACTCTTCGGCATTCTTTTTTTTTTTTTCCTTACACATATCCCCACACACACATACACCCACACGTATGAGTGAGCTTTTATCAATTCATGAACAGTTTCCTCACTTTCTTTATATAAAGCATATAGTATGGCTGAACATGATTTATTTAACTGGACCCATATTTAGATTCTTCCCAATCTTTGTTGTAACTTAAATGTTAATGTATACTTTCACACATGTAAGTATATCTACATGGTATATCACTAGATATGAAATCTCCAGCCCAAAGGATATTTGTGTTTCTAGGTTTTATAGATACTACCAGATTTTTTCCCATAAATAAATGTGTACCAATTTATGCTCTTACCTACAATAGCTATATTTGTTTCTCCATACTCTAGCAAATATAGCATTATATCTCTGATCTTTTGGTAATCTAATAAAATAGCTTGTTATTTCAGTGAAGTTTAATTTGCATTTTTCATATCAGAATTGAGGTTTAGCTTCTGTGATAGTTTGAGCCTTTGGTGGATCCCATAAAATTATATTTTTAAACTGGTCCATTCCTGTGGGTATGAACCTATTGTGGATGGGACCCTCTTATTGGGTTACTTTAGTAAGGCATGACCCAGGATGGGTCTTATTTCTCTTACTAGAGTCCTTTATAAACTGATGAATACAAAGGGAGGGGAGTGCAAAGGCACACAGAAACTGAGAGAGAAACCCAGAGATGCTGAGAGAGGGTCCCCGAGGGCAGAGACTGGAACCAGCTGAGTGCAGAGGCAGAGGAAGACACCCCCAGAAGCTGAGAGAGGCAGCTGCAGAAATCAGGAAGCTGAAAGCAATGAGACCTGGAGGAGCCTGATGCCTTGATTTGGACATTTTTATGGCTTCAGAACTCTAAGCTTTTAAATCAATAATTCCCCCGTGTAAAAGCCTACCCATTCTGGTGTATTGCTTTGGTAGCCTTTAGCAACTAAAGCAGCTTCATTTTACATGCTTAAAAACCATTTATACTCTCCTTTTTTTTTTAACTGTCCTTTGCCAATTTGCTGATTCTCTTTTAGATGTTAATTTGTAGGGATATTTTATATATTAAAGACATTATTTCTTTACCTTGTAATAAAACTTGCAAATGTTTTACCAATTTATCTTTTTATATTTTCACATTACATATGGTAGATTTTGAGATTTATTTTTTTAACTTAATCAAATTTACCAGTCTTCTTTTCTATGATTTCTGGCTTTTACGCTATTCTTTGTGTCATAAGCTGAGATGTAAAAAATTGTCTTCCACAGTATCATCAAGAATTGTTATCATGTCAGAATTTGCAATTAGATTTTGAGCCATGAAAAATGTATCCTGGTGTTAGGAGAGAGGTAAGTATTCAAATTAACCTGTTTCCCTAAAATAGATACTTTCTTTATCTAATAGAATTCCTTATATAAACTGTGATTTCCTTATTGATTTGAAAAGGGACTTTTTAAAAAGACATTAAGCTTAAATTGCATCTACTTCTGGATTTCCTATTCAGTTCCTTCTAACTGTATGTCTATACCTAAACCAGAACCAAACTACAAATATGACTTTCTATGAGATCCCTTATTTTTCCATACCTGTTCTACTCCTCAAAAAGTCAAGTGGGCTTATGGAACCTTTCAGCCATCATTGTGGTGTTCCAAAACAAGAACTTAGACTTTTTATCTTTTTATCATATGAAATGTGAAAATATAAAAGATAAGTTGTACACCTTGCTTATTAGGAATATACTTTTTTTGAAATCTGTAGCAGTGGGATACTCCCCCTTTGACCCCTGTTCTTCTCTGGTTGATTGAGTTTCAACAAAAATGTATTTTGGTTAATTGTTTTTCATTCTCCATGCTGATTTTGGGTGATTTCCCCAAGGAGGAGGAAATGATGATATCTGCAGAAGAGAAGTGCTCTGAATTGGCCTTACTTTTCATTGTAGTTATATGTCCTCACTTTCAGTTACTGAATGATGAAATAGACAAAAGCCTAAAGTCTAATCTTTAAAACATAAGTTCCTCTAAGGGAAGTAATACCAACTGTTACTTTTTTCATAAAGTTTCAGTGAACTGCCTTGGGATGGGAGAAAGAAAATGTCCTCACTGGGAAATAAACATCAAGAAAAGGAAGACTAGTAGTTATTGTAGAGTTCTGGTTGTCTTCTTGACATTTTTCTTGCCTTCTATCTTGGTAATTGACCTTATATTTTCAGGAAAGATAAGAGTCCTATATTTACATAATTAGATTTCCCAATATCTATTGAAAATTAGTGTGACTAATATGATAGAATTTAAGTCATTTCAGGGGACATGTAGGAAGTGGGATGATTCAAGCAGAATTCAAGCTCCCTTAGGCCCTTCTCCTTTATGCTTTCTAGAATTCTGACAAGTTGTCTGGAAATCTAAAGCTACCTTGTGAGCGTGAACAGACTATAAGTGTGGATGCCTTGAGCAAATCGTCACTGAGCAGTAGGAACCAATGTCCCCAAATATTTGGAGCCAACTTCAGACAACCTCTGAAGACAGAAACAAACAAACAAACAAACAAATGAAAAAACTTCTACCTTGTTAAAGTCACAGTTATTTCAGCTTTTTGTTATTATCAGCCCCAAATAATCTTAATGCTCTAGAGCTCAGGATGTATTATGAGCGATGCCGTAGCATGTCCCCATTCTCCATAAGATCTGTTGGTCTCTCAATGAGAGTCTATTGTCTGCAGAAATGCATAGATGGTTTTCTAACTTCTCTGTGTATCAGTATAAGAAAAACCCTATTGTCAAAAGTCAAAAAAACAAACAAACATAAGTTCTAGTATTTTGAGATAATAGTATCACCTATAGCGAATATGTGCTGAGTTGGTATTTGATTTTCACACATAGAAGTTGCTTTAATTCTAGGTGATGTTCACCTCAAAATATGCTCTGCTATTGTGTAAACCTTGCTTTACAGGCTTAGCAAATTGAAAAGTTTCACTACTACATACTCACTTAGTTTCCTCCTCAAACTTATTCAATTTCTTAACCACTAGTATAGCACAGAATTAAACTGAATACAATGTTTCAAAACAGGGTTATTGACAAAAAAGTTAAAGGTTTTGGAACTTTCAGATACTACTCATATACACAGGCACTCTAACATTGGCGACCCCAAATTCTCTTTTCTCCTTATAAAGTTTAAATTACATTCAAAGTCCAGAAGGAAACCAAAGAGGCTGCTAGGCTCACTTTGCCCAACCAGCATATGACATCAGTAGGCTTGTGTCTGCAGACTTCGGTAGTCCAGAATGTGGATCAATAACAGTGGTGGATGATTTTGTCAGTGAGTAAATGAAAAGCAAAGAAGACTTTTTTCTTTTGAGGTCTTCTATCCCATCTTTGTCATCGAGGTGAAGGAAAAAAGAATGTCAAAAACTATTACAAATTCAAAAGATAAGATGTAAAGGTCAATACTGGAAACCTTTGTCTCTACATATTAGAAAAATATGGAGACTCTGGAAATGAGCCTAGTTTAAGGAAAAGTGTTTTCAAGTTGATGTTTGAATAGCAATAGAGTAACATAAAGGAAGATAAGCTATTTGATCTGGTGGAGAGTATTATGTTTTAGGAGAAGTGTGGCCCTCAGTGTTAGTTGCATACCTAATATGCATTTTCTCCTGCTTTTCACTATAAGATTACAATTCTGTTTAAGTTGTTATTTTTTTTAATTAAAAATGAGGTAAAACTGCATTTTTCATCTTTTTTTTTTTTTCTGCTATAGGTGCCACATGATTCAATTCTTACCCATGAGATACAGGTAGAAATTGATAATTGGAGATTCTATGTAGCACTTCAAAAAGTGGATAGATTCCATTAAGCATAGTTATTTTCCCATAGCCCTTCCACTTTCTTCCAACATGGGAAGTAGACATGGTGCCTTGAACTACAGGAGCCATCTTTTGATTATGAGGACAAATATTCAATTCTAAAGTCTGCAACACAGAAAGACAAGAGGCCTGTGTACATAATGAAAATTTGAGCCAATGTATTAGTACTGATCAGCCTCCTCTGAACTTTTTGCTATGTGATAAATAAAAGACCCTTTGCTAATTTTGTGAGGTGGTTCTGGATAGTTCTTTACTTACAGCTGAACAAAATTCCTAAAAGTCACACAGGAGTTGAGACCTTAGATGCTTGAATACATAAGGAAAACTGATATATTCATATAGAAATGCTTTAAAACTGGTGTCAGCAAATTACTACCTACAAACGAAATCAGGATCTCTGTCTCTTTTAGTTTTCTTAGATCATGGTCACATTCATTTGTTTAAGTATCATCTATGACTCCTTTCATGTTACAATAGCACATGAGTAGTTGTACCAAAGACTATATACCCCATGAATTCTGAAATATATACTAGCTGACCCTTTACAGAAAAACTTTGGTGACCCTTGTTTTAAAGTATGGGAAAAAGAATTAATTGTCCTGGGTTAAAGAGGCTTACTAAGGCCAAAGAGATCTAACAGAAGGTAAGAAACAAGTGATAAGTCAATCAACAAGAATATTGAGTGTTGCTTCTTTAGTTGTTCTTTTTTTTTGAGGTACTGGGGCCAGGGATTGAACCTGGGCCCTTGTAGGTAGGAAGCCAATGCTCAACCACTGAGCCACATTGGCTCCCCTGAGTTGGTTTTTTCATTTGTTTGCTTGTTGTTTGTTTTTGTTTCTAGGAGGCACCCGGAACCATACCTGGGACCTCCAATGTGGGAAGCAGGTGTTCAACCACTTGAGCCATATCCACTCCCCTATCTCTCTATAAGAACACCAGTATTAGGTGTAAGACCCATCCTGATTCAATTGGTCACAACTTAACTAAAAATAACATCTTCAAAGGGTCCTATTTACAATGGGTTCACACCCACAGAAATGAGATAAAGATCAAAAACATAATTTATATTTTGCTGGGATACATAACTCTATTTGCCACAGCTATAGTGTGAGATCATTAATAAAAGCAATTTGGAACCTACTCCTAATACTATCATTATAGTAGGTGTGGCTATGTAAACTTTTTCAGATGCTTGGTAAGGTAAGATTACCAAGATTACCAAGAAATCCATTTTACATATTACTTTTTTTTTATTTAGAAAATGATACATGGCCTGTAACATGAAGAAAATGTGTGGAGTTAGAATTTCAGGAAAGACACAAGAAATCAAATGTAAATCATACTAGCCCACAACAGAGTCCAGGTCTGAGTGTGATGTTGGCCTTATAAAAGAATGGCTTCAAAATAGAATTATCCTACTCAAGTAGGTGAAAGTGGATACATTTGTTTAAACATCAGAGTGCTTTGGCAGACTAGCAAATGATTGACTTCATTTTCTCACTTGAAAGAAAAATTACAAGTTAAATCTGTAGGAGAGTTTTAGGAAAATATATATCTGGGCCAGCAATCAGAAAAATAAGAAATACAGGACGCTCTGATTCATGAAACAGTGTTATTCATGCAAAATGCACAGAAGGAACATAATTAAGGATATTACAGTTTTGTAGTTTTAATTCTGTTCTTTCTGAGAAGACATCATATAAAGAAATGAAATATTAGAGACTTCCTATTTCTTCAGGGAAATAAGAAGCAAAAAGAAATATTTTCTGCTTCCTTTGAAAAAGTGCAAATTATTTAACAAAATATTTGGAGAGAGCCACATGGCAGGAGACAATTTTGTCCATAATTATCAGTCAAGGGCGAAGGAATAGAAAGCACTATCAGCATATTAATGTCAGAATCTTGCAGATTATTATTCACTTTTGTATTATTTGAGCTCCAAAATTAAAATTCAATTTTAAGAGGTTTGTACAGGCATTGAGCATTCCTAATAGAATATTTATTATCCTCAGTGCTCTTTGTACAAATTTAAGAATGCTTGAGAAATTCAAATAATAATACAAAATCAAAGAAAATTTAGGTTGTCTACCTAAGACAACTCTAAGTTCTTGTTTTAGTCATCTTTTATGTCAGATTTTATCACTAAATAAACTTCCCAAGGAAATAGATTTTATTCAGATGAGACATTCTTTCTATAGTCTCCTATATTTGTACTGCTTTAATTGTGAATAGTCTTACATTGATGGCTAACATAGGGAGTTTTGTAGGAATCAGTACTTAGGTTTATTCTGATAAAATTTATCATATAAAAAGATCTGAAGACTATCGTAAAATTTGGGGGGGGGGAGGGTATCTTACTTTGTTATTTTAAATGCAATATTTTCAGTTAAAATCCAGGCACTTGAAAACAATTGATTTGTACCATACCAAAAATATTTTGGTTTAATTCAGTTAAAGAGTATATGATTTAAATGATTTGGGACCAGATAGTGCTTCACATTCTTTGATTCCTTAATTTTCAATGTTACTGCTGTTAGTCAAGCCTTAAGAATCATAATTATAAAATTCTAAAGAGATGCAGGAAAACTTCAGTGGGCATTTATCAGAATGAAATACCTATCTATCTGTCTATATACCTGTATTAGTCAATCAAAGTGGTGCATATGCAAAGTACCAGAAATCTGTTGGGTTTTATAAAGGGTATTTATTTAGGGCAGACCAAAGTCTGTTGCCACGTGTTGGAGCAAGATGGCTGCGAGCCTCTGCGAGGGTTCAGCTTCCTCTTCCTCTTAAGGCTCCGTGGTCCCAGCTTCTTCCAAAATCAGCTGTAGGCTGGGATAAGTCTCATCTCTCTCCCAGGGCATGTTTCTTTCTGGGCTCAGCTGTAGCCATAGGCTCTCAGGCTCTCTCTCTTCCCAGGGCCTCTGCCGTGTCTTTGGAGAAGTCTTTATTCCTCTGTGTTCTTCTCTTGTGCGTTTAGTTCCCAGGGGTCCAGCATCAAAACTCCAACTCTCTCCTTTGCCATGTTGTTTTCTCTGTGAGTCCCCACCCACCAAGGGGGCAGAGACTCAACGTCCTACTGATGTGGTCCAGTCAAAGCCTTAATCATAATTAATCAAGTAAAAGTGAAACCTCTCAATCTAATACAATCTCAATTGCCCATAGGAACAGACTAGTTTACAAACATAACCCAATATCTAATTTTGGAATTCATAAACAATACCAAACTGCTATAATATCTATTCTCTATTGATCTGTCTATCTATCTATCTATGTATCTACCTATACCTATCTAATTGTCTATCTATATCATTCAAACTGACTCATCTTTTAAATTAATGGCATCTTTTGGACTGGGCTACAAAAAACTTTCATATACACTTCTGACAAAACAGGCAAGGATTATAGTTTGTTTTTGGATAAGATTTTGAGAAGACTGCTAAAAGAAGGGTAAGGACTACATTCGGAAATATCTCTCTATTATTTTAACATTTAATTTTTCTTTGTATCTATCTTTATGTTTGTAAATCATTACAATTTTAAGTGTAGGAAACACAACTTGATTTTCAATACTTTGTAGAGCAATATAGTCATTTTATGCCTTCTGATTTATAAACTTTATACACACACACACACATAACTGTTTTTCATGGTAATATGTACAAAACACAAAATTTTCCATTTTACCCACTTTTAAAAGGTAACTATTTGTACAAAGAATTTATAGAAAAAAGTGTTAGATACACTCATTAAACATTGGCATTTGATTGTCTATTTGCTACTATATTTGTAAAGTGTCTATTGATATGTTGTCTGTGCTTTGTGCTTCTCATTTTATTTGGGTCCTTGCTGTTTCTAAAACATAAAACACAAAAACATGGAGGAACCTTGAAGACATCATGATGAGTGAAATAAGCCAGATATAAAAGGACAAATATCATATGATCTCACTAATTTGAAACAATTATAATAAGCAAACTTATAGAGTCAGAATTTAGAATATTAGTTACCAGGAGACAGGGTGGGAGTAGGGAATAGGAAGTTAAGGCTTAAAATGTACAAGGTTCCTATTTGGAATGATGGAAATGTTTTGGTAATGGATGGTGGTGATGGGAGCACAAAATTGTGACCGTAACTAATAGCACTGAAATATATATCTGAATACAATTAAAAGGAGATTATATATATGGTAATGTAGATTATATATATGGCAACATAATAAAAAATTTTAAAAAATCCATAGAACTGAGCTACACAGTGAACCTGAAGTTAAACAATGGACTTTAATTAATATTACAACTATTAAAATGTGCTATCTTTGTAACAAATGTTCCACACCAATGCAAGGTGTTGGTGGTGGGGTAGTAGGTGGGAATTTTATATTTTATGCATGATTGTTCTGTAAACCCATAACTTCTCTAATAAAATAAATTTGTGCGTAACACACTACTTTTGAGGCCTTTAAAGTTACCTTTGGCATTTTGATTGCAATTACATAAAATTTATAGATTAATTTATAGATGATTTACATTAGTTAAGAGTAGAATTTATCACCAAAATGATATATATCTCCAGGTTTTCAATCCTTTTTTATGTGTACAGGTAAAATATGAGTTTATTTATAGTTATGTTCATATTTATAATTAAAGTATTTTCTAAGTAATTTTTTCTTAATACTATACTTAGCGTAATTTGTTTTATTATATTTTCTACAATAAATTGTTGGTATGATGCAATGTATATAGCTTTTACATTAATCATGGTTCTAAGAATCTCACAGAACTCTCATGTAATTTTCAATAAAATATATATTATTTTAGAGTTAATGGAGTTAATGGTCAGTCTTGCTTATAAATTTTATTTCTCATTTTCCTCATATGGCACACTCTAAATATGACAGAACAAGGGAATAATGGAGATAGAGGGCATACTGGCTTTATTCTTTTCTTTTAACCCATGGCAAGACTTTTTTCATATGTTATTAAATAATAGCCCCCAATTTTTTAATCGTGATGTCAAATTTGAAATAAATAAGAAAAACTGGATTTAAGAAGGTTTGAAAGTTAGGCCACAAACTTTGCCAATTAACTGAACCCTCCATTGAACCTTGATTTGAAAAAATTATGTAATGTTTTAGGACCTTGTTATTATTTTCTTTTTTAGGACCCTTATATTACTCATCCAAAGGGGTGTTGATGCAAAGTGCCAGAAATCTGTTGGCTTTTATTAAGGGTATTTTTGGGTAAAAGCTTACAGTCACAAGGCCCTAAAGAGTCCAATTCAAGTTACCATAAGGGGTATTATCTCATTCAAAGTCTGTTGCCTTGAGTTGATGCAAGATGGCAGGTAATATCTGTGAGGATTCACTCTTTCTCTTTCCTCTTAAGACTCTGTGGTCCCAGCTTCTTCCTATCTCACCTGTAGGCTGGCATAGGATTCATCTCTCTTCCTCTGGGGCTCATATCTTTCCCAGCTCAGCTCCTCTGTTCTCTTCTCAAGGTCATCTGTAAAATATCAGGCTCATCTCCCTTCCCGGGGCTGCAGGATCCTCTTGTATCTTCTCTGTATATGTACAGAGTCTGTTTTGTCAGCCCACCAAGGGGGCTGGAACTCAATGCTTATTCACACTCTAATGATGTGGTTGAATCAAAGTCCTAATCTTAACATAATTTAATCAGATGTCTCAGCTAAATGTAATACAAAGGGTTATCATGCCCAAAGGAACAGATCAGTTTACAAACATAATCTATATCTCTTTTTGGAATTCATAATTAATATCAAACTGCTACAGACCCTTTTCTGTAAATAGTTTCATTGAGATATAAATCATCATAAAAGTCATCCTTTCAAAGTATAACTTTGTGGCTATTAGTATATTCACATAATTGCACAACCCTCAATGCCATTTAATTTTAAAACATTTTCAATGCCCTGAAAAGAAACCAAATACCCTATCTGTGCCACCAACCACCCAACACCCTGGAAACCACGATCTATTTTTTGTCTCTAGGGATTTCCCTGCTCTAGACACTTTATAAAAATGAGATTAGACAACATATGGTATTTTGTGATTGGCTTCTCTCACTTAACATAATGTTATCAAAGTTGTAACATTAATCAGTAATTCACTCATTTTAAATGCTGAATGATATTCCATTGTATACATATACCAAATTTTATTTATTTCTTCATTGGGTGATAGATATTTGGGTTGTTTCCATTTTGGGCTATTATGAGTAAGGCTCCTATGAACACACATGTAGCAGTTTTTATGTGGACATTTGCCTTCATTTATCTGGGGTACTGAGATGGTTAGGTTAATGTGTCAACATGGCCGAGTAATGGTGCCCAGTTGTTTGATTAAGCAAGCACTGGGCTAATTGTAATGCAAGGACATTTCCTAGACTTTAGTCATCAGCAGGTTGATTGCATCTATGGCTGATTTTATCTACAATTAACTGAGAAGACTGCTTCCAGCAATTAGTGGTGTCTCATCCAATCAGTTGAAGACTTCAAAAGGAGAAGTGATTTCAGCATTCAGAGAAAGAATTCCCATCTCTACTTCACACGGCCAGTGTCTTCCCGGGAGAACTCGTCAAAGACCTTCATCAGAGATCCTGGCTTGTGGTCTGTCCTATGGAATTTGGACTCATGCTTCCCCATGGCTTCATGAGATAATTTTATAAAATTTCATATTATTTACAGATATCTGCTGTTGGTTCTGTTTCTGTAGAGAACCCTGACTAATACAGCTTGGTAAATAGAATTTCTGAATTGGTTCAGGAATTTTTGAAATTGGCTCTCTACTCTGATTAAATTGAAAGGCAATAATGACTTTATTTCCAATAATCAGTTGAAAATAGAGATACCCAAAATATCAACACTGGATGCAACTATTTCTATGCTTATAAGAGGAAAGGCTTTGAGTTAGATTATTCTTGGAAACTTTACAGAGTTTTGTGGAGTTAAAAGTTCCTGTGATATTGGCTGGTTTTTCTAAATATGCTAGAAATACAGTTATAAAAAAGAAGGATGAGCTGAGGGCTTCAAATTTGCAACTTAAGCACCACACAAATGATATGAAACTTTCCATGTGTGTCCTGAAATAAAACCTTGTTTTGTGCAGCTGCAGACTTAAGATCTCTGTAAACCAAATCCAAAGTATCTTTGTGTGAGTAGCAGATTTACAACAGAAACTAAAACCTTAACCTTAGAGGGAGTGTGCTGTTAAAGTGAGAGAGATGATTGGAACGGAGTGGAATTCTGGGGATGGGGATGAAGACATATCGGTTGATGTTTACAGCAGTGGGACACTAAAACTCTAAATTCTGCTGAGACTTTGCCAGATAAACTGGAAATGGTATCCCCTGAGGAGACAGCCACCTGACCTGTCGCTCTGAGGAAATGACCACCCGAGCCTGCACCAAGGAATCTGCCACCCAACCTCCACCTGAAGAGATTAAATCCTACCTCACCAGATAAAACTGAAACAGAATGCCCAGAAATAATTGGCTTGCAAGACCATTCTGATGCTTCTTAATACCTACTGTATCATCCCTCTTTTCTTGCAGACCTATTACTTGACTAAAGTCACAAAAAGCACCCCCAAAGGTGAAGTACAAAGTGTGACTCATGAGGAAGTACATTATAATCCAAAAGCACCACATAAGTTTTCCAATTTATATAGATAAAAATCAGGGAATTATATGTGTGAATATATATTAAGAATGTGGGATAATGGGGGAAGGAATGTAAGGTTGGATCAGGCTGAATTTTTGACATGGGACCACTAAGTAGAAATTCTGGATTCACTGTTGTAGCTCGAGGGGTTAGAAAGGGCTTTAACACTCTGTTTGGGTGGCTGGCTAAAACACTGATCACAAGAGGGCTGAAATTACCCTAGGTTGAGATGCCAAAACTGCCCTGGTATATTGTAAATGAAGGGATTGCAAAGGCTTAGAAAAAATGGAATATTAGATTGGATTTACCATCTAAGACCTGCTCACCCACCCCAGGAATGTCCAGAAGACACACCTTTCACCAGGACTGTGAGGAATAAATTTGTGAGACTAATTCCATATACCATGGAGAGCTCCATGGTTGCTCTTTACTGTAGATCATATATTACCTTGGTAACTGCTGTCACTGAACTAGGATATTTAAACACCATGAGATGATCAGATTCCAGGTTGGAAGAAGCCAATGACAAAGTGGGCATGGAAACCACAATGAAAAGCAGACTCAAAGCAGCAATGAAAATAGTCTGAGTTGCATAGACCCAAGACATTGGCTAATAGATCATGGGGTACCAGGATATAAAATAGATAAGAAGTCTACTAAATTCCTATTTTATCTGTATAAGCAGAAGAGTTCTAGGTTGAGAGAACAAATGTCTAAATTGAATTACAGAATCAGAAGGTCATGACCCCTTAATCAATTCCCAGGCATGAGACAGTTTGAAGACCCAGAGCCCTTTGAATGAGGGAAAAGCTGGTTTCCCTTGGGGAAGGACCCGGTTATACTGCTAAAATTTTATATTGTTAATCTTTCTCCGAGCCCTCCCCAAAGAAACCTATGGCCTTTTACCAGGGTAACTGTACAATGGGAAAAAGGAAATGATGACATTTCAGGGATTATTAGACATGACTCAAAAGTGACATTAATTCCAGGAGACACAAAATGTCACTGTGGTCCACCAGTCAGAGTAGGGGCTGATGGAGATCAGGTGATCTATGGAGTTTTAGCTCAGGTCTGTCTCACAGTGGGTCCAATGGGTCCCCGGACCCATTCTGTGATTATTTCCCCAGTTCCAGAATGCATAATTGGAATAGACATACTCAGCAACTGGCAGAATTACCACCTTGGATCTCTGACTTGTGGAGTGAGGGCCATTATGGTAGGAAAGCCCAAGTGGAAGCCACTAGAACTGCCACTACCTAGTAAAATAGTAAATCAAAAGCAATACCAATTCCTGGTGGGGGTTGCAGAGATCAGTGTCGCCATCAAGGACTTGAAGGATGCAGGGGTGGTGATTCACACCACATACCCATTCTAGTCTCCTTTATGGCCTTTGCAGAAAACAGATGGATCTTGGAAGATAACAGTGAAGTAAGGTAAACTTAACCAGGTGGTGACTCCAATTGTAGCTGCTGTTCCAGATGTGGTATCATTGCTTGAGCAAATCAACACATCCCCTGGCACCTGGTATGCAGCTGTTCATCTGGCAAATGTTTTTTTTCCCCAATTGCTATTAGTTAGGACCACCAGAAACAGTTTGCTTTCAGCTCGCAAGGCCAGCTGGTATGTTGTCCTACCTCACAAGTATATCAACACTCCAGCCCTGTGTCATCTCTCCCACCCATAAGACATCACACTGGTCATTATATTGATGATATCAAATTGATTGGAGCTAGTGAGCAAGAAATAGCAACTATTCTAGACTTATTGGTAAGGCATTTGGATGAAAGAGAATGGAAGATAAATCCAATAAAAATACAGGGACCTTCCATCTCAGTGACATTTCTAGGTGTCCAGTGGTGTGGGGCATGTAGAGATATTCCTTCTGAAGAGAAGCATAAGCTGTTACACTTGATGACTCCTCCTACAACCAAAAAAGAGGCACAAGGATTTTGAAGGAAACATATTCCTCATTTGTGTGTGCTCCAACAGCCCATTTACTGAGTGACCAGAAAAGCTGCTAGGTTCTAGAGAGAACAGGAAAAGGAGGAGTCTCTAGGGCATGTCTTAGTACTACCATGTCCTGTGATTAAAGCAAATTGAAAACTGCAACAATCCAATTCAGACAGGAATAGCAATGTCTCAGAAACTTCAGGAATGAAGGTTTGGGCCACTCAACCAGGCAAAGAACCAGGGCAGGCTCAGGTGCTTGCTGAGAGTAAAGGAAACATGGAATGAGTAGTGGGAGAAGGTAGTGAAAAATACATACTCTGACCATATGACCAGTTACAGAAATGAGGAATGTAATGGTCATGGATATTTCTTCCTTGTTTTGTTGTATGTTTGTATATATACATAAAATGAATATCTTTGTTTTCTTCCCTATTTTATCCCCTTTCATGTCATATAAGTTGTATTTCTTTCATATTGTATTATTTAAGGAAGTCAAGTTTAAGAGTGAATGTTACCTATGTACTTGTACCCGAATCTGAAAGGATTTAGTGCATTTCAGGTTGTATGCAGGACAGTTGAGTATTGGTAGGTGAAAATAAAATATTGGTTATTGTTTTTATTTAGAGTTTAACTATGGCTTAAGGTGAAGTGTATGGTTGTTAAGCTGACAAGGGTTTGACTGAGATGATTAGTCTAATGCATCAACTTGGCCAAGTAATGATGCCCAGCTGTTTGATCAAGCAAGCACTGTACTAAAAGTAATGTAGGGACATTTCCCAGACTGTAATTACTAGTGAGTTGATTGTATCTATGGCTGATTACAACAACAATAAACGGAGGAGTTTGCTTTCAACAATGAGTGTCATATCATCTAATCACTTGAAAACCTTTAAAGGAGAAGTGATTTCAGTATCAGAGAGAGAATTCCCATCTCTAATACCTCTCCTGAACTCATCAAGGACCTTCATTGAAGTTCCTGATTTGCAGCCTGCCCTACATAATTTGAACTTGTGTATCCCCAAGGCCATGTGAGACAACTTTATAAAATCTCATACTATTTACAGGTATCTACTGTCAGTTCTGTTTCCCTAGAGAACCCTGACTAACACAGGTATATAACTAGGATGGCTTATGATTTTTTATCAGTTTTGCCAATCTTTCTCTTTTGATTGGAGTGTTCAGTGTATTAATGTATTACTGACAAAGAGAGATTTATTTCTGCCACTTTACTGTTTGTTTTCTATGTGCTTTGTCTTATTTTACTAAACTTTTCCTCCATTACTGCCTTTGTGTGTATGGATTAATATTTTCTATTTTGCTATTAACATTTCCCTTGTCATTTCTTTAACTATACTTTTCAAGTTGCTTTTTTAGTGCTTGCCCTAGAGATTTATTATATTTGACATCTTAACTTAAAAAATAGAGCTTGGATTAATACGAGCTTAATTTCAATATCATATCAAACATTTCCATCCCTCCTCTTTTGTTCTATTTTTTTTTCATGTATATCAATTTTTATACATTATTCACTTATCAACATAGTTTTACAATTATTGCTTTATGCAGTTGGCTTTTAAATTAGAGAGAAAAGGGGTCACAGAAATATATTTATACTGGTTTATACTTGTCTAGGTAGTTGTTTTTACATGTGCTTTTTATTTCTTTGCATGGATTCAAATTGCTGTCTGGTGTCCTTTCATCTCAGTTTGAAATACTCTAATATTTCTTAGAGGGAAGGTCTGCTAGTAACATATGCATTTTGAAATGACTAAATTTCTCCATAATTTCTGAAGGATAATTTAGTTGGGTATAGAATTCTTAGTTGATAGGCCTTTTCTTTAAGCACTTTGATTATGTCTTGTCCCTCACTTCTGGCCTACATAATTTCTGTTGACAACTCAGCTATTAATCTTACTGAAGATCCTTTGTATACAGTGAATTATTTTCCTTTGCTGTTTTCAAGATTATTTCTTTGGTTTTATTTATCTTTTGAGAGTGAATCTCTTTAAGTTAACTATTTGGAGTTTGTTGAGTTTCTTGAATGCATAGATTAATGTTTGTAAATAGTCTTGGAAAATTTTCAGCCATTATTTCTTCAGTTGTGTTTTCTGCTCTCTTCTCATACCTCTCTCTTTCTAAGATTTCATTATGTGGTGGATTTCATTTCCCACATGACTTCAAAGCTCTGTTCATTTCCTAAATTCTTTTTTGTTTCTGTTTATCAGACTGTATAAACACATTGAACTATCTTCAAGTTCACTGATTCTTTCTTCTGCCATCTTCTGTCATGCCTTTCCAGTAAAATTTTCACTTCAGTTATTACACTCCTAAATTTTAGAATCTTTAGTTGGTTCTTGTTTTAAAAATAATATCTATTTGCATTTTCAGTTTGGTGACACATCATTCTCATACTTTCCTTTAATTCTTATTGTGGTCTCCTTTAATTACTTGAACATATTTTAATGTTATTTTTAATGACTGATTTAAAAGTTTTTATAGAGATTTCAATATTTCAATCCTTTTAAATTTTTGGGCTATCCTTTTGTTGCCTGAACTGGAATCATTGCCTCAGAGAGATGCATTGCAAAACAATTGCTCCTTATGCTTTTGGACAATCTCCCTCTGGATAGGGCTTTTCCCATTCTATGAGATCTAAATCAGGTCAAATAAAGACAAGATCTGTATATGCCGAGAATTGGAATAGGGCAAGTTAAAATGAATGCCACAAAGCTTGCTGTTCTTTCCAAGTTTCAGCCAATTTTCTTAAATAAACCTTACTCAGGCTTCAGTTAATTTCCAGAATTCTGAGAAAGTTGATTTTGAAGATGTTACCTAGTGTTTCTTTTGCTTTCATGAAGAAGGTATTTGAAATTCCTTATTCTGGCATTTCATAAGTATTTCTCTGGCCTTGCTCTTATTAACCATTCTTGAGAAATGAAAACATCTAGTGCTTCATCATTAAACATAATAATTCTTTTTATTTCAGTATGGTTATTTCTGTCTTCATTTCAACTCCAGTGATGAAATTTTGGTAAGAACTGTGTTGAATTTGTAATCTATTCTTCTCCAAGATCAATTAAAATGCGTGTTTTTTTTTTTTTATAAATATATATGCATATATGTGTATTTGCTTACAAAAATGTTATTTTTATATATATATATATACATATATTTTAAGAGGTGCTTAGATGTGTTTTTGCTATTGATAAAATGCAGTATAAAAGCTGGGTTCTTAAAACAAAATGTTCACTGCATATTTATGAACTTGAGCTGTATTTTTTTGTGTATGGTATATTCTAATAAATATGATATTAGGATTATCAATATAACCATATAATTGGTATTGATATTAGGATTATCAATAATAACCATATAATAAATTATACATATGTGGGTATATTTATAAACTTTATATAAAATTTTTCCTTTTAATATTTTCTCAGTTTTGCTACCAGGATTATGCTAATTTAAAAGTGAAAATTAAGTACCAGCCTGTTTATAGTCTTTAAAATAATATTATATTTCTAACACATATGCAAAATATATTATTTCCCTTTTAATCTATTTAATTTATATGTAAAATTAATTTCCATCTACAAGTATGATTTTAGATCTTATAAATTTAATTTTTGCTAAGAGAATATGTTTTGTATCATTTCTACTTACTAGAATTTTTTTGTTATGTAATAGTAGGTGTCCAAATTTACTTATTTATTTATTTTAGTATGCATTTCTTAAATGATTGAAAGAACTATGTCTGTTAGTATGGAGAATATCTAAAGGTAATGTTTTACAAAAATTTTTGCCTTATACATTAAATCAACCAGTTTTAATTTCATCTATATGGAAGATCTTGACTGTTTTGTTTCCTTTGTTAATACCAGATGTATCAGCCTTACACCTAAGAATGGAATAAGAAGGTTTAACACTTCTTCATTGGCAGATCCATCAGACTGCTACTTTGTACTTTTTGCAGAATCAAGGTAAAGGAATTGGGCTTGGAAAACAATATGTTCAGTGTGTGTTAGTGGGTATTTTGTTCTATAATAAGCCTATTTCCATTTTTCTGATACTATTCAGAGTTAACTGTTTTAGTTGAACTGTGAAGGTCTTGATTAAACTGGAAACCCCAAATCCCTTCAAGCATACCTACTATTTTCTATCAATTATATCTTGGCTATTTAGATAAAAGTTTTTTTTTTTTTTTTTTTTTTTTTTTGGTCAATTAGTATTTAAAGTGTCTTTTACTGCTCGAATCCTTCTGCATGGTGAGGTAGAAAGGTTTCTTTTTTGTTTAAATATAACATCTCATTGAAAAATCAAATAAATTAGCTTTTGCTGTAAGAAAATAATAAGCTAAGCATTAAACTGAAGATATTATAAAAGTACCACATAGTAGAGTCAAAGAAAAAAAATTAAGACTGTAACATAAATTCATAGATCAATGAAATAGCAAGCAACCCACCTGTCAAAATTATAGAAAGTTACAAAGAAATAAAAAAGTTTTTTTTCCCAAAATAGAGATAGAATTAAAAAAGAATATGCAAACAAACAATATACAGAATAAAAGGGAAATAACTATAGACTGAAATAGAGATATTTAACAGACTAAACATATATCATGAATAACTCTACACTAATCAAATGAAAAAAGAATCTAGATGAAATGGATAAATTCCTAAAAGTGTAAAAGAACAAAATAGAAAAAGGAAAGAACATGCATGAACTTGAACTTTTTAATAAAATTGAAGTGATAGCAAAGATTGTAACAACCCTTCACAACTATCCTCAGATAGTTTTATAATCAATTTTTTAAAAATTCAAGGTACTGTTTCCTCTATTTTGTATAGCTTATTTGAGAAATAGAAATAGAAGAAAAGCTGCCTAGGTGATTTTATTAGGATTTTATAAACTTGAATTGAAAATTGTTAAGAAACTAAAAGTCTTTTTCACTTATGAATATATATATGTGAAGTATTAAAATATAAACTAATAAAATAAATATTAATTGAAAAAACCACTTTGTATTAAAAACAGCACAATATGATGAGGCTTAGTTCAAGATGTTAGGATTGTTCAATATCAGAAAACTTGTCATAATTCCCCAGGATATTATATTATCAGAGATAATATATTTTAATCAGTCCAGAAAAGTTATACTGCTATTTAGACTAAGAAGGTAAATTTAATTAATTTGGTAAAATGTATAAGCAAAAATATAGTAAATTTTATAATTATGGAGAAATCTCAGATGCATTCCCTTTAGACTACAAACAATACAATGACAATCATTGTTCCTGCTATGAATTATAGTCATAGCTAACAAAAGTCTTTGATAAAATTACAAGAAAATTAAAAAAAGAAGAAATGATAAAATGTAATTATTTATAGATGGTACTATATTTTATACAGAAATAGGCTAATGTAATCAATTGAAAAATGTATAAACCTTATAAGACCATTCATCCAGTTTGCCACATACAAAATTACACTCATTAGCACTTTTATATACCCTGCAGTTAATATGCATGAAAATAGATATATAAACATTATTTATGGAAGCACAAAGTTATAAAATATTTTGAAACTAACCAATAATTTATGAGACCTCAAAGGAGATAACTCCAACAGTGTAATAAATGATTAGGATGATAACTGGAATGAATAGGGAGAGACTTACTGCTCTTTTAGAAGTGATTTATTATTATGAATGCATCAATTTTCCACTAAATTCATAGTTATGTGGGTCATGTGTTACAATGAATTCTATATAAGAGCACTTTCCTATTGAAAATTCTAGCTTTTTTTGAGGAACTTAACACTTAAAATTTTACTAAAGAATAAAAGCCCATAAATGGCTAAGTCTGATATTAAAATTTACTAGAAAGACATAATTTTTGAAACAGTAAGGTATCAATACAAGAGAACACAAAATATTACTATTGCAGAAGGAAGAATTAGTTACACAAATTCAGTAATTATAAAATAAATATGCATAATAATTTTGTATAAATAAAATACACGTACAATAAATATATATATATATGTATTTATATAGTTAATATACAAAACAATAACATCCAAATCAGTGAGGGAAAGCTAAATTGTTTAATAGATGGTGTTCAGATAACTGATTCTCTATATGGAAGAAAATATGGATTCTTAATAGCAGTTGGTTTCATATAAAGATATAAAAATGAAAGGGAAATTCTTATGTTAAAAAAATGAAAATATAAGAGTATTTTGTGATCTTCAGGAAAGAAAAAATGTATAAAAATCCAAAACCTCAAAACACTGAAGAATTGATGAGTATGATTACATATAAATGAATTTTGGACAAAGTTAATAAAGCATTGTCAAATTGGAAGAAGATATATGCAACACCTAAAACCAGTACAGAAATATTATCTAAAGTATGCAAAGAATTCCTGCAAATTTTCTAAAGAAAAAGCAACCCCAGTAGAAAACAATGCGTAAAATATATGAGCAAGAAATTTACATATATGAAAGCCATGATACTAAGAAATATATGAAGAATGTACCAAAGTCACTAATAGTTAGTGAAGTGTAAATGACTGTGACACCCTTTCCTACTCTGTACTTCAACAAAAATATGACAGCTGGATAATGCCGATTGTTGTTGGAAATGTGGAGACAGAAAACGTCATGGGTTTCCTTGGGAATTTATACTATAGGTTTTCTGGAGCACAGTCTGACAGTAACTATTCAAATTAAGTATGTACACACACAATTATTCAATAATTCAGCTACTGGTTATAAGACCCACATAAATTCTCACACATACCCATATACCTTAAGGTATATGTACAAGAGTTTTGACTGCAGCATTAATTTGTCAGTAGGGGTTGATGGTAACCTAGATGCCCATCAGTGGGGAAATGATTAGGTAATTGTTTCTCTGACTATGCAATACTATGCAGCAGTCAGAAGCAACAGACAAAATAAAGCAACATGCTTGGACCAAACAGACTTGTACTTGGTGAACAAGTAAAAATAGAATTAATATATAAAACAATACAATTTTTGTAAATTAAAGATTCATAAAAACACTTTTAAAACACCTACTATAAAAATATATACAACAGATACATTAAAATGGTTGCTAGGTGAGTGAAGGAAAATGAGAATTTGGAAGAAGATAAAATAGAATACATGAATATACAATATAATAGTCCATGCTTTAAGTGTTAGCTGTTATAATCATATTAATTCAAACTAAGGCTCTCAAAAAGTTATCAGAAAAATATTGTTTAACTGTGAAGTCGCAAACAGGGATATTTTTATTTTAAATAATACTTAAGTTCTATTTCTTACCAGATTGCAAAGGATTTTTTTTTTAAGGATGTACCGGGGATTGAACCTGGGTCCTCAAATATGCCAAGTAGGCGCTCAAAAAACTGAGCCACATTCACTTCCCAGAATGTGTGGGATTTTGCATCAATTTTTATAAGTGATATTGGTACGTCTGTGTGTGTGCACACGTGTATCTGTGACTTCAATCTCGTTTTTGTAGCAGAGTGAATATAACTTCATTAAAATAAATTTGGAGCTTTCCTTTTCTACATAATGAAGATGTTTTTTTAGAAGTACTAAAAATATTTTTCTTTCTGTCTGAAAAAAATCATGTTTAAAAATATCTGGAGACATATATTTTGGGAGTGTGGTTTTTCAAAGCTTCCTCAATTTTTCACTGTCTCTTCTTCTTAAATTAAGAAATCACAATTTCCAAGATTCAAGCTAGCTTGAAGTAAAAGGGTATAGTGACATACTTGTTATATACTTACAAGTTTATTAGTATAGTAATAAATATTGTATGAATGAGTAGAGACATGCAGAAGTCTTCAATAATACATATATTCCTTCAGTGAATACTTACTTAAAACCTTTTATAGACGGAATCTGCACTGTAAATTGGAATTAACCAAGGTGTGGGGACTCAGTATTACAGTGGTATTCACCATGGTTAAAAAAGAAGTCTCATAGCTAATGAATATGGAATGTGATCCATTTCTGTTCTTCATAAAAATTTGAGCATATTCCTTTGGTTAGAGAAAAGGATAAGATACTTGTTCACGTCCTGAAAAATGACAGCAATCTTTCCATATAAGAACAATTAAAATAGCACTCAGTGGCACCTGGGTCTAACCAAGCAATCATGACAACCAAGTGAAATGCTTATTTTGAATAACATGAATTTTAAATGAGCACATTTTAATGTAGAGACTATTTCAAAGAATACATAATTGAGAAAATGAGAAGCTACCCATTAGAGTATAGATTTGTTAACTTACTCCTTAGAAAAAAAAATGGCATCCATGTTTGCATAATGTGAAAATGAAAAAAAATGTTTTGGAAAGAAGGGTACTTTAAATTTGATCCTGTCATTAAGTAGGGAATAAATTACCAACAGTGGAAGATCTATTAGAACCCTCATAAACACTTCCCAAATGGTAAAGGCCCATACCCTTCTAATCAATGAACATTTAACTCCTTCCTTATTGCTAAATTCATGCTCAATATTCTAATTGTAGTTTGATAAGTTTAATTTCTTAATTACATGCATACCAATTCCGTCAAATTTCTGCCTCATATCACCAAACGACTATATATATTTTTTTAATTTTAGAAGCCTGACTTTTTACTAGTTCTGGATATACTACTGATACTCTTGTGCCTAAACCATAAATGTCTATGTTGTCGAGTGGAGTTAAGAAAAATTGGCTCTGGATTCAGTCTCTACTAACTATGTAAACTTATGCAAGCTACCAAACCTCCCCATGCTTATTTCATCATCTGTAACATGGGGATAATAATACTACCTACCTCATAGAGGTATCATGAAAAATTAATTAGGGCAGCACCTGGCCTGTAATAAATACTTACTATATAATGACTGCTCATACCCTTATATCCTGTTGGAAGTGTTTCTGTGCAAAACTTTGATTGGTACTGGGATTGGTTATAGAGGAGCAAAATCATAAAGGTGAGTTTTCTGAAGTGGTTTCTGGAGTTGGTTAGTTAATCTGATGAAGTGTCTTCTGTGAAGACACTCATGACTCTATATCCAATGACAAAGAGAGCACTGGTAGTTCATGGCATGATGTGGCAATAGAGATAAGCAAATCATCATCATTGGATAGATACTCCTAATAGATACTTATAAAAGGAAAAGTTCTAGGTGCCCTTGTATTTGATACCTTAAACATTTTTGTCAATCTATCAAGGCTAATAAAATTGAATGTTTGTTCCTAAATATGCTGAAGAAAGTAGTGAAAGAAAAGAATGAACTCAGTGCTTCAAATTCTCAGCTTAAGTGCTGCATAAATGATATGAATATCTCTATGAGTGACTTGAAAGAAACCCATATCTCCTGCAGCCATGGAGTTGAGATTTCTGAAAAACAACAACAAAAACAACAAGTCTTATCCTGCCAGTAGCTGAATTACAGTGCAAACTAGAGTCTCAAACTTGCCAGATGTCTGCTGTTGAATTGAGGGCATTGGTTGGGAGGAAATGCAATCCTGAAAACTGGAATGGGGCCATATGGGCAGATCATGATGAAATCAGGGACACTGAACCTCTGAATTCTGCAGTCTCATTTGCCAGTAGAAGCAGGTCTACTACCTTGTGTGAAGAGGTTAACCCTGCTTTGCCTGATGAACCTGTACTAAATTCACCCTGAGGTAGCCGACTTTGCAAGACACTGCTAAATCTCCTCAGGATATACCATTAACACTTCATTTTGCTTCCAATCTGAAACTAGACTGAAACCCATGAGACCCCAAAAGATGAGATTCAAAGTATGACCCACAAGGAGGTACACTACTCTCCAAAAGAAATGTATATTTTTCTAATTTAATCAGACAGAAATCAGGGAAATTGTGTGTAGGAATGGCTGTGAAGGGTGTAGGATAACGGAGAAAGGAATATAAAATTGGGTCAGGCTGAATTTACTGTTATGGGCCCACTCACAGAGATTCTATATTCAATGTTGTAGCTCAAGGAATTAGAAAGGGCTCTAACAATTTGTTTGATTGGCTGAAATATGGAACAAAAGTAGAACTATGTTAAGTGAAGTTGAGATGACTGAATTGCCTTGCAATAATATAAAAGAAGGTAACCAAAGGCTTAATTAAATTTGAATGGTAGAATAGATTTATCATGTAAAACTTACTTCTCCACCCTGGGAGTCTCTGGAGGGTATACATTTCACCACATCTGTGAAAAATAAATTTGTGAGTAGAACCTCAGCACTCCTGCAGAGCTCTGTGGTCTCTTTCTCTGTAGGTCATATATTAGAGTGGGAACTGCTGCCACTGAACTTGGATCCCTAAGTGCTCTAGATTTCTGGGGTGGCAGAGGCCAAGTTGAGGTACTTAATCACCAAAGACAAGGTTGGTGTGGTTATCATAAGGGTCAGCAGAGTCAAAACAGTAAGAAGAGTCTGACTTTTCAGAGATGTAGGGAATTTGCTAGTTGATCATGGGGTACCTAGAATTGAAATAGTTGAGCAGTCTACTAAATTCTTACTTGATCTGTATAAGCAGAAGAGTTATAAGTCAAATAAACCAAAGTCTAACTCGAATCACAGAAACACAGAGTTACAAACACTCAATTAATTACCATATAAGACTGTTTACAGACTCAGAACCCTTTGAATGAAGGGTAGGCTGGGTCATTCACTTGCTATACTGCCAAATATTTATACCATTAATATTTCTCCCAACCTTCCCCAAAGTGATTTACAGCTTTTTACCAGGGTGACTAATGCATTGGGAGAAAGGAAATGATCACACATTTTGGGGATTACTGGATACTGGCTCTGAACTACATTAATACCGGGAAACCCAAAATATCTCTGTGGTCAACTAGTAAGAATTGGGACTTATGGAGATCAGGTAATCAATGAAGTTTTTTCTCTGGTACATTTCACAGTGAGTCCAGTAGATCTTGAAACCTATCCTGTAGTTATTTCCCCAGCTTTGGCATACATACCTGGAATAGACATTCTTAGCAACTGATAGAATCCCCACATTGGTTCCCTGACTTGTGGAGTGAGGGCAATGATGATAGGAAAGGCTAAGTGGAAGCAACTAGAACTGCCTCTACCTGGCAAAATAGTAAGCGTAAAGTAATACTACATCCCTGGAGGAATTGCAGAGATTATTGCCGCCATCAAGCTCTTGAATGACACAGAGGTGGTGATTCCCACCAAAACCTCATTCAACACTCCTATTTGTCCTGTGCAGAAAACAGATGGATCTTGAAGGTTGACAGTGGATTATTTTATATTTTTCCATTTGGTTGACTCCAATTACAGCTGCTGTTCCAGATGTGGTTTCATTGTGTGAACAAATGAACATATCCCCTGGTACCTGGTATGCAGCTATTGATCTTGTACATGCATTTGTCTCAGTATATGTTAGTAAGAGCCACCAGAAATGAATTTCTTTCAACTGGCAAAGCCAGAAAATATACCTTTACTGTCCTACCTGTGGTGAATAGCTCTAGGTCATAATTTAGTTCACAGGGACTTTGATCACCTTCCGCTTCCACAACAAAAGTCCATTGTGTTGGTGACATCGTGTTGATGGATATAGTGAGCAAGAAGTAGCAACTATGTTAGACCTATGGTAAAATATTTGCATGACAAAGAGTGGAAAACAAATCAAACAAAAATTTAGGGGCCTTTCACTCAGTGAAATTGTGTGGTGTCCAGTGGTGTGAAGCATCCTTCTAAGATGAAGGGAAAGTTGTTATTATTATACCCTCCTACAACTAAAAAAGAGGCACAATGCTAGTGGGCCTCTTTGGTTTTTGGAGGCAACATATTCCTTATTTGGATTTGCTACTTTGGTCTGTTTACCAAGTGACCTGAAAAGCAGATAGATATTAGTGGGGACCAGAAAAAGAGGAAATGCAAAGGCTCTTGGGCCATATGATCCAGCAGATCCAATGGTGCTCAAAGTGACAGTGGCTGATAGAGATACCATTTGGAACCTTTGGCAGCACTCTATATATGAATCACAGGATGATTCCTTAGGTTTTGGAGCAAATCTCTGCCACCCTCTGCAAATAACTACATTTCTTTTTAGAAACAGTTTTCACCTGCTACTGGTCTTAATAAAGACTGATCACTTAACCATGCTACCATATAACCTGAGCTGTCCATCATGAACTGAGTATTGTCTGACCCACCAACCTGAGCTGTCCATCATGAACTGAGTATTGTCTGACCCACCAAACTATGAAGTTAGATGTGCACAGAAACACTCCATCACCAAATGGAAGTTGCATATATGAGAGTGGGCTTGAGCATGCTCTGAAGAAGATTAAGCAAGTTAAACAAGGAAGTGGTCTAAATGCTTATATCCCCACTCCTGCCGTATTACCTTTTCTCTACTAGCTCCCAGCTATGGCCTCTTATGGAGTTCCTTATGATCAGTAGACTGAGACAGAGAAAGCTAAAGCTTGGTGTATAGACTATTCTGCATGATATGCAGACATAGTCCAAAAGTAGACAGGTGCTGCACAACAGCTGGTTTCTGGAAAATGCCTGGAGAACAGTGATGAAGGGAAATAATCCCAGTGGGCAAAACCTCAAGCAGTTCACCTGGTTGTTCATTTTGCTTTGGAGGAGAAATTGTCAGAGGTGTGTTTCTACACTGATTTATAGTCTATGGTCAATAATTTGGCTGGATATTCACAGACTTGGAAAGAACGTGATTTGAAAATTGGTGACAAAAAGGTCTGGAGGAGAGGTATGTGAATAAACTTTTATGAATGGGTGAAAAGAATGAAAATATTTAATTTTATCCCATGTGGATAGGACTTTAGCAGAGGAGGATTTTCATAATCAAGTTGATATGATAACTCGCAATGTGGCCTTATTCCCTAGCCACTTTTCATTGCCCAATGTGGCCATGGTGGTAGGGATGGAGGTTATTCAAAGGCTCAGTAACATACACTTCTGCCCACGAAGGCTGGCCTGACTACAGCCACTGCTGAGTGCCCAGTCTGCCAGCAACAGAGACCAACACTCAGTCCCCATTATGGTACCATTCCTTGAGGTGATCAGTGTGCTACCCATCATGGAAGGGTACTATGTGCTCATATAGACACATAGTCTGGATATAGATTTGCCTTGCCTGCAAGCAATTCTTCTGCCAAAATTACTATCCATGAATTTACAGAATGCTTTATTTACCAGCCATGTTTTTCCACACAATATTGCTTCTAATCAAGGAACTCACTTCACAGCAAATGAGGTGCAGCAATGGGCAATGTTCATGTAATGCACTGGACTGAACATGTTTCTCACCATCCTGAAACAGTTGGTTTGATAGAACAATGGAATGGCATTTTGAAGTCTCAATTACAGACTAGCCAGGGTCAATACTTTGTAAGGCAGGATAAATGTTCTCCAGGGGACTCTATCTGCTCTATATCAGGATCAAATATATAGTGGTGTTTCTTCCATACCCAGGATTCGCAGATCAAAGAATCAAAGGGTGGAAATGGAAGTGTGGCATCCACAGTGATTCACTAGAAAAATTATTAATTCTTGTCTTTGCACTCTAATAACTTTGCTGGTCTAGAGTTTTTAGTTCCAAACAGAGAAAGGCTTCCACCAGTAGACACAACAACAATCCCTTTGAACTGAAAGGTAAAACTGCCATCCAGCCACTGTATGCTCCTCATGCTCTGAATCAAGAAACAAAGAAAGAAGTTACCATAGTAGCTGGGGTTTTTGATCCTGATTACCAAGGGAAAATTATGCTGCTACTACACAAAGAAGGTCATGAATAGTGCATCTGTAATACAGGAAAGCCCCTAGGGCATCTCTTAGTACTACCATGCCTTGTGATTAAAGCCCATGGAAAACTGTAGCAATTCAGGCAGGCCTACTATTGTCTCAGAGCCCTTAGGAATGAATATTTGGGTCACCCCAAAGAACCAGTACTAGTTGAGGTGCTTGCTGAGATTAAAGGGAATATGGAATGGGTAGTGGAAGAAGGTTTTTATAAATATAAATTACAATCAGATGAATAGTTGCAGAAACAAGGACTGTAATTACTATGAGAGTATTTCTTGCTTATTTTGTTATGAATATGTTTCTATGTATATATATATATGTATATATCAAATATTTTTGTTTACTTTCTTCTCATATCTTTATCATAGAACTTAAATTATATGAAATTTATATCATAGTATTTAAGTTATAGAATATCAGGGAGAAGAATAAATATCACTCAAGGACTTGCATCCTCTTTTGGAGAAAGAGTTATTGCATTTTTGTTTGTACATTGGATTAGATGGAAGTACAACTTTGTTACTCTCTATATCTGGAGATTAATTATGGTTTAAGGTGATATGTGTGGGTGCTAAGTTGACAAGGAGTGGACTGAGATGGTTAATTTTATGTGTCAATTAGGTCATGGTACCCAGTTATTTAATTAAACATTAATCTAGATTTTGTTTTGACTGTATTTTTAAATGTGTTAACATCTGTAATCAGTTGTTTTTAAGTAAAGAAGATTACCCTTAATAATTTTGGAGGGTTTTATCCAATCAGGTAGAGGTTGTAAGAGCAAGAAATGAAAGTTCCAGATCTCAGAAGGAATTCTGCCTCAAGACTACACCCTCCATTTTGTCCAGTGCCAGTTTTCCTAAAAAGAATTCCTATATGTGGTGCAGCAGTGCCCAAAGCTGTTTATGGCCTACTGTCAGAATACAGTCCAACACCTATTGCTTAAAACTATGCACTATGCATTTGCCATTTCTCAAATTTGCTTTAGTGTGATAATTCATTGCCTTTACTGAGTATTTTTAACACCTTCCTCCTCAGAAAAGTATATATATATGTCAATATAATAGCAGCATGCTTTGTAAATCTCTAAAAAATATGGCATATAAAACCCATCATATTTGTGCTGTATAAGTCATGACAACCAACGCCTATTTTGAAAAAAGGAACAATAAAAGAATTTTAAAAAAAGAACTCCTTTTATGGGTCAAGTAGAACTTAGGTTAAAAAGTCTAGCAGAAGCTTGGTTAGGATGATTTGAGAAATATAATTTCAAATTAGCCAAATGACTTTAGTGCCATTTCAAAATGTCATTTTGAATAAGCTCAGGAAAAATGGTTATTAACTAATAGAGTAGATGCTTAATAAGTCAATCAGTATGATTTACCTTATAAAGCATAAATTTATAAGCCCTAGCAAAGCAACACCAGAGAGATTTTAATCTGTTTTATTTCTACTGTGGTGGTACAGGTTGTGCATTTCAGAGATGGCTCCTAGGAAGAGCCATAGAGTCATGTATCTGGTAGGGCTGTTTCTCCAAACACTCCTCAGAGTTTTTCCAATATGAAATTTCTTCTCTTAGTAGCCCTCTCCACCTGACTCTTTTTTTTCTTTCTTTCTTTTTCCTCTTTATTACCTAGTGACTTAGAAAACTTCAATTCTGTGGGTCTCAGATGTAGCACATTTCAGAGAATTGACAAGACTGGGAGTAAGCTCATGAGGAGTTTGAAGAGGACAATGTTATGGCACTGTCTCTTCAATTCAAAGCAAAACAATGCCTCCTATCCCCCCCCCAAAGAAACTAATTCAAATAAAGCACAAAGATGAAAAGTGAAAATGACAATTTATTGCATTAGAGCAGTTGAATAAAAAAAAAAAAAAGTTTGAACTTACTTTAGAGTCACTTTCAGGATATGGAGGTAAATATAGACTTCCCCTCTTTTTCCACATTCCATGTCCCCCCCACACACACACAGTACTGTCCTGATAATATGTATACCAGGAATTTCTGATCTAGACGTTGATGATACCAATTACAATTCCTAATAAAACATGCTGTCAGCCATTCTAAGTACCAAATATTTCAATATGTTTGCTGGATTTTATCTTAGCTATTTAATACAGAAAGGAAAACCAGCTTGGAGTTCTTTTACCTATTTTTCTTTTTTAAAAGATTATCTCAAATTCACTAAAATAGTTGCCTAAGCACAAATATGATCCATAACTTCATAAAAACATGTTGGCTTTTTCCTTTCATTTCAGACACAATATGTCAAATACTTTTCAACCAACTATGAAAACTTTTATGCTATACATTATGTTCTAATACTATAATCTGTATGAAACCACATGATGTATAAACCATATTATACAATATACTATGTTCTAATAGAATGTCAAGGGCTTCAATCACATAATACATGACTGGAATCTTAAGCTAACAAAAAAGAGAATCTTGGTAAAACTGAAGAAACACCTCATAGTGTTATAGCAATCAGTAAAGTCATTTTACAATTGGGAACCAATTTAAAGTTTTCATAAATCCTCATGAAGGAAAACATTTTCAGCTAATCAAATTGGCTGCTTAAATTGCTGAAGCAACTTAATTGAAACTGAATCAAGTGGATTGCATAAATCACACCACCAAATGTTTCTCTTGAAATCTATTTAGTTGTGATTTGTATAAAGAGTAAGTACTCAAAGATATTGACAGAAACCAGGCCTCTGAAACTCTTTTTATTATTATGGAATATTTGTAAATGTGTTATTACTTAATGAGATTTAATATCTTAATGCTCTGTATAATTTAAAGTTATCTGTTTTGGAAACATTAACTAAATTATCTTGCCTCCAGTGATTTGCTGAGAAGGAAATTGGTTTATGAAATGTGTTATTTACCAAATAATTAAGTAAATTTATTTTAATGCTTTAAAGCATGTGCCATGTTGTTTGTTAGGCTGTGATCTACATATCTTTTTATTACTTCGTTGCACACCATTTGCTCTTCAGAAATGTTTAGATTTTCTGAAGAGGATTTGCATGTATATTTAAAATAGGTACACAGAAAACATATATATAGTTACATACTGAATGTCGTTTATCCAAATCAAAATGTCATGTATTAAGTTGTTTTTAAATATCCATAAACAATGAGTGTATTTTTCATTTTAGATTGTGTTTGTTACAGATATTACCCAGAATGAATTTATTCTGTTGAGAGTTCATTGGGCCATGCATCTTGGAAGGAAATCTTGATATCATTAAAATAATATTTTACTGGCTTTCCTTTCCTGCATTCTGTCCTACTGTGATGGTTTGAAACTGTATGTGCCTCATAAAAACAACTATTTAAATCTAATCCATTCCTCTGGGTGTAGACCCATTGTAAACAGAGACTTTTGATGAGACTAATTCAGTTAAGCTGTGACCTACTTCATTTGGGTTGTGTTTCAATCATGTTATTGGAATCTTTTATAAACAAAAGCAAAACAAAGAGAGCCACTGAAGCAAGAAGCTAACAGCAATGAAACCCAGAACAGAAGGCAGAGTCCAGCAGACACTGCCATGTGGCAAAAGGAGTCGGGGTTGCCGGCATCCAACCTTCGGGAAGAAAGCATTACCTTGATGATGCCTTGATTTGGACATTTTCCTGGCCTCAAACTGTAAGCTAATAAACCCCCATTGTTTAGCCAATACATTTCATGGTATCTGCTTTACCCAGGTTGGGAAACTAAATCACCCACTCCTTTAAATCTTTTTTATTATGAAATATATGAAATATCATATATCAACTACTGAGCTACATCCCCTCCCCTCATCATTAGTTTTTTTTTTTTTTTTTAATTTATTTATTTTTTATTGTGGGTAAAAATAAAAATTTTCACAATACATACCAACATTTGCAAAATGATATATAAATATATATGCATATATGTGCATTTGCTTACAAAAATGTTATTTATATATATATATAAATATATTTTAAGAGTTGCTTAGATTACCCAAAATATTATTAGTTTTTTAAAGCTGCATAGTATTTCATTGTGTTGATATCCCCTACTTGATTCAATTGATCCTTTATTGCTGGACAGTTGGGCTGTTTCACATTTATGCTATTACAAACAAAGCTCAGTAACTAAGTGTTACATTCATCCTCTTCTGTCTATGTAGGTGGATTTTAAGACCGCCTCAGAAGTGTGTTTGCCTATCAAAGAGTAAATACCTCTGTAGTTATGGTAAGTATGGATAGATTCCTTGCCGTATGAGTGTGGATCATTTTCCACTACTGCAAGAGAAGCATATCCATTTCTCCACAGCCTCAGCAATAAAACATATTGTCAAACTCAGATTTTTTTTTTTTGTTCCCTTTGGATTAGTGAGAAATGGTATCTAAACTTTGTTTTTATTCTTATTTCTATTTGTATGGGTGATGGTGAGTATTTTTATATGTTGGTGGACCTTTTATCTGCATTTTTTCTGTGAACTTTTGCTAATTTTTCTGTTGGCTGATGCTCTTTTTCTTTTCCTATTTTGCCAATTAATAGGGACTCATTATAGATAAAAAGTTTAAGATTTTGTCTATAATTTCATTGGGAAATATTATTACCTGGTGTATTAGTCAGCCAAAGGGGTGCTAATGTGAAATACCAAAAATGGTTTGGTCTTTATAAAGGGTATTTATTTGGGTAGAAGCTAACAGTTACCAGGCCATAAAGCATAAGTTTCTTCCCTCACCAAAGTTCATTGCCACATGTTGGAGCAAGACAGCTGCTGACGTTTGCCAGGGTTCAGGCTTCTTGGGTTCCTCTCTTCCCGGGGCTGCATTTCTCTCCGGGCTTAGCTCCTGTTTCCTCCACGAGGTCAGTTGCAGACGATCAGGCGAACGGCTTGCTTCTCTTCTCCTGGGGCCTTCTTTCCAATATCAAAACTGCTTCTCAAAAGACTGCTTCAACTGTCCTTTGCCTTGCCTTTTATATTCAATTCCCCACCCACCAAGGGGTGGGGCTCAACGCCCTAATCCTAACCTAATCATGCCCAGATTAACAGATCAGTTTACAAGCATGATTCAATTATATTTTTGGAATTCATAATTACATCAAATTCCCCAACGGTTACACCTGGTTTATCATTTGTCACTTGAATTTGCTTAAAGAGTTTTTGTTTTCTTGTTCTGTTTTGTTTTATGACATGCAGAAATTTTTATTTTTATACAGTAGCATTTTTCATTGTTTTCTATTGTGGTATTTGAATTTTGAATCATAGTTAGAGAGGACTACCTAACTCCAAGATGCACTTTTATTCTAAGCACTCTATAGTTACACTAGTTTTTTTTTTTTTTTTTTTTTTTTAAGATTTATTTATTTACTTTATCCATTTTAACTTCCCCCTTCCCCATTTGCTGTTTTGTGTCCATTTGCTGGGCAATTCTCTGTGTCTGTTTCCTAGAAGAGATGGCAGGAAACACTAGTTTGTTTTTAATACTTAAGTCCTGGTATTCAGTATAATGGATGATTCAGTTTTATTATTGTATTTTCAAATGGATACCCAATTATATCCACAATGTTATTTAAAATCTCCATCTTTTCCTCCACTGATTCAAGATGTCACCTTTATCATAACTAATTTCCCCCAAAATATTTGGGGTAATTTGAGATCTCTTTATTCATCTCATTGTTCTGTGTTTATTTTCATGTACAAATGCCATAGTGGTTTAATTATTGATTCTATATTGCATCTTTTAATATTTTGTTCTTCTAATCTCATACCAATCTTCCAATACTCCCCATCCCAAATATTTTTTTTCCTGGCTATCCTTGTGTATGCAAATTTATATGTAAAATTTAAAAGCAGTTTGTTTGGTTCTAGCAAATTTTTAAAAATGGCAATAATTATTGAGATACACTTAAATTAGAAAAATAGGAGAATATTGACATCTTTCTGATACTGAATTTTCCTATGCAAGAACAAGTTATGTGTTCCCTTTTGTTCCAGTTTATTTGGTTTCTTTTAGAATCCTTTAAAATTGTTTTCATATAGATTTTGCACATTTCATATTAGTTCATTTTTAAACATGTTTTATTTTTAATATGATTATGATCTTTTAACAAGTATTGGTTTTTATATGAAGGCTATTGATTATATATCTATGACTTTAATGAATTTACTTATTGTTTGCGGTTGCTTTTCAGTTGACTCTCTTGGGCTTTAAAGGTACATATTCTTAGACTTCCCAGGTATAGTATCTGCAAGTAGGCACAGTTTTATTCATTCCTTTTCATTTCTCACACTTAAAATTTCTTTCTTTTGTTGAATTTCAATGGTTAAGACACTTAATAAAATGTTAATGTTTACTGTGATGTTGCACAATGTTACCTTGTACATAATTTTATTGACATGGGCTAGTGTTTATATTTAAGTAAAAGCCTGAATTTAGAGCTAAGGAAATACAATTTTTATCATTTCAGGGAAATATAGTCATCCATTCCTATTTATTGAACATTTTTATTGAGCAATGATTTTGAATGTTACACATTATATTGCTTTCTATACAGATTAATTTTATGATTTTTCTTCTTGGTTTTAGTGTTATCTTAGTTATACACTTTTTTCTATTTTGAATCATCTCTAAATTTCTGGAAAAATGACTTATAAGGTATTATTTTTAATATGTTTTTGAATTCTGCTTGATTTTTTTTTCAAGAAATTTACTTTGATTTCCATTACTAAGTTTGGTTTTAAGTTTATTCTTGTACAATCTTTAACAGATTTGATCAACAATTTTACATTAGTTCACAAAAATAATTTGGGAATTCTCTTTTTTAAATTTCTCTCTCTGTTTTTTTTTTTTTCATTTAGGAAAAAAGTGCACTAAATAAGCACTAAAAATATCCACTTTCAGATACTTTGTTTTTTCTTTGAAATATCTTTGATACTAGTGCTCTATTACCTGTTAGAACTTTTATGTCTTTGTTTCTTTTAAGTAACTTGGTCTCATTAAGCTTTCTAACACTTTTGAGGTAACTTTTGAAAACTGTATTTTTCTATAAAATTTTCTATTCTATACATTTCTGAATTTTTTCTATAGTTCTATACAAAGTAATTTTTATATTTATTTAAATATCTTGATTTGATAGTTATTTCCTCCTATCATTTTCTATTGCATATATTTGTGCTTTTCCCCTCTTAAGTTTTATGAGGTCTGTGTATTTATTCATTTATTCAAAGAATAGGCTTATATACTTATTTAGTCATGCTATTGACTTATTTATTTTCTAAGCCATTAATCTGTGGTATTATCTTTACAAATTCTCATATGTTGGTTTTTAAATTGTATTTTAATTTTCTTTTTTTCTAACTTTTTGAGTCAATTTCTCAAATTCATTTACTTTTATTATCAATTATTATTGGTGTGGGTATTTGAAACTATGAATCTTTATCTAGGCACTTTTTCAGCTTTATCCAAACAATTTGGATATGATTTTTTAAATTTATGATATCTAGAAATTCTGCAACTTCAATGTATATTTATGTTAGATTGTTGTTTGTTTACTTTTATTGCATCTATTAGTTTTGTCTTTGGCCATTTTTCAAAGTGGTTATAGAAATTTACAATGCCATAACTATGGTGTTACAACCTATTCCTGGAGTCCTTTATAAGCAGAATGAAATTCAGATGGATAGGAAGAAAGTCACAGGAAGTAAAAAGCAAGCTGAAGGTCAATGGAAACTGAAAGAGAGTGAGGAGTCCAGGAGAGGCCAAAAGTGCATTGCCATGTGACAGAGGAGCCAAGAACCAAGTATCACCAGCAGCCATCTTCAGATTGCCAGTTTAGGAAGAAGCTTTGGTTTAATGATGACTTGAACTGGACTTCCAACTTCAAAACCATAAGCCAATAAATTCCTGTTGTTAGGTCAACTCATTACATGGGATTTATTTAGGCACCAGGAAACTAAAACAATGGCCCCCCAAATTTGACATTCTTTGGTGAAGCAATGTATAGACCCCATATTCTCTAGTGCATTATTTCTCTGTGGCATAAGTGATTTCAATCCCACTACTAAGGCTTAACACACTTTATATTGTATTAATATTTTTATTTTGTCTTGTGTTTCCTTAACTAGTTAGATGCTTGAGACAAGGCTTGTGCTATGTTATGTGGCCTCAGTCAGAGTGTCAATATTTGGAATTTCATGTGATATTCACTGAAATTTGAGGCTATCACTAGGTTTTGAAACAAAGTTTATTACTGTGTAATCTCTCTTCTCCCCTCTCCTTGCCCTCATGTTCTCCTCTGCCAGCACAAAGCATATTTGTGAAACCTTTAAGTCTAGTTGATCCCATGCTTCTTTCCTTAACTGAATGTCAACACAAAGACCTATTCCCTTGCAAACCATTATCAGATTTATTAAATATTTAATAAATAAATACTAATTGAATAAAACTAATTTATTCTAAAATATGCTCAACTTAATTCTTTCCAACCTTTTTAAAGTATTTGTTTATTTAGCAAATAATATGAAACTTTCCCTATGATGCAGTTTCTAATCTATGTGCTAGGGATACATAATCAATTTACATTATTTTCTGTCTTCAAATAATGAAAATATAAGGCAAAACCATTTGCCAAATAATAAGCATAATGCAATTAGTTTTAACATAAAATGGTACTTAAATTAAAAGTGAAGATTAATATCCCAAACTACTTTCTAGTTTTTAGTGCATATGGAGGAATATTTTTAAAGGGGGAGGGGCACCTTATAATGACCCTGCTCTATCCTTGCCTATCTGTTCTGAATGCCTATAAACACTAGAAAGAACAAGGTTCTGTAACTGGTGTGCATACTTCTGACATATGGCTGAGTCCTACTCTAGTCCTTGGATAGGTCACTAAAAATAAATGGACCATGCTCCAAATTTCCAGTTTTCAAAGTGTATGCTAAACGATATTATTTTAAGTTAATCTTTATAGATTGCATGCTCATTGCTATTATTAAGGCTGAATTTTAATATGGTCTTTTATTACTTAATAATACAGATCAGTAGTTTACAAATTGGGCTCATAGGAGAACCAAGGATTTCATGGGCCTTCCCTCAAGGACTTGTCTGCTGAAGATTGCTAAGGTGAACAAAGCAGCCTTTACAAATTCTGTTTTACCTACAGAATTTCCTCATAAGAGCACCACACAAATGCATCAAAAGGACATCTAATATAATATTATGGGGTCCAAGGAAGTCTTTCCAAATTAAATGGAATCTAAGCTTAGAGTAAAATTATAAGAAACAATATACCATTATAATATTTAGTGTCATGGCATGAAATGATATGAAAATTTTGGCAGTGCACTATATTAATAATGTAAAAAGCATCTTTACTTTATGATTTAGTTCTCTTCTCACTCTGCCCCTACTCTACCTATTTTGAGGCTTTGGGCGAATTATATAAGCTCTCACTTTCTGCTTCCCTTTCTCTCAACTATGGGCATTGTACTAAATTATTAAGTCTGTGTTAATTTCCAGCACCCAAATTCTATGATTTACTGTGTTCAGAAGTGGGAAAGTAAAAATCTCACATAATTTCCTCATTCAGGTTAAATCCATAAAATTTATATTTAAATAAAAACTGAAAAGTAGTCTGAGACTATGGGAGTACTACATTGGGAAATTTTCCGACTTTCAATAATTAAATGCACTTATTTAATATAGCCACTTCTCCTTGGGTTTTAGGCAAAGTATAAGATTTGATGCCTCCTATAAATCACAAGAAAATTTTCCATGCAAGATGATTGACCTGAAGGCAGTTTTATTTCTGGGAAATTTAATAGCCCATGTATGCTAAAGAGTATTTACATGACAACTTATGTAAAGAAAGCCTGATTCATATTTGCCTCTGGGTAACAAATATATATACTGAAAAGCAAAATTCAAATAACATTCTTGCCAATGACTGATATGGGAATCGTTATTCATAATTGACAATAATGTATAGTCTCCTCTTTTTAGAATATTATTTAGAAAGTTACTTAATTCTACAGGCTTCAATTGTAGTCCTAATAGGAGATAATAACATTTTCACAACATCTGTAGAGAGATCTGTACAAACATAATAGCTTGAACTGTTGACATCAAGGAAACAAAACTATTTCTCTAGATACCATTCAAGTTTTTCTATGACCTAGGTTGTGAAATAAACCACTATTGGCCAGCTTCAGATTAAATATATTAATTTCATTTTATATCTGTCAGTATACCAGGACAAATAGTTATTGACACTTAGAACCTGGGTCCAGGGTATCTTTTTAATTTTTAAATATATTTTCATCATTTTACAAATAATTTATAAAAGTAAAAATAAAATGACAATGAAGAAAGTCTTTAAAAATTTTAGTTAAACATTTATTTTGAAATAATTATAGACTCATATGCAGTGTAAGAAATAGTACAGAGAGATCCTGCAAAAATAAAAAGGCAAGAAAAACACAGTATGTAAAGAAAAGACAAAGCACCAGAACCTGACTCAGTTATAAAATGGATTTTATATCTATCAGGCAAGAAATTTTGAATAACTATTAAAATGATATAATAACTAATATATGATTAGTATATTAAGGACTCTAATATA
This sequence comes from Tolypeutes matacus, assembly GCA_026826555.1. NCBI lineage: Eukaryota > Metazoa > Chordata > Mammalia > Cingulata > Chlamyphoridae > Tolypeutes > Tolypeutes matacus. Next base: position 16,843,823 of record JAKSZT010038599.1, on the reverse strand, counting down.
AAAAGTAGACAACATAAAGTAAAAATGGGTAGTAGAATCTAAAAAATGGAAACTTTCAGAAAATATTAAAAGGAAATGGTAGAAATTAAAAAACTACTGTACTATAAATGAAAATAGTGTTTTATAGGCTCATTATTTACCTGTACAGAGGTGAAGAAACAGTGAGCTTGATGGTGGGTTTATAGAAACTTCCCAAACAGAAATGCAAAGAGTAAAAGGAATTTAAAAAAAAGAAAAGAAAAAGTAAAAAACAGACCAAAACATCCAAAATTAGTCGGATAATTTCAAAATGTGTGAAACATGTATAATTTTAATACCAGAAGAATAAAGAGAGAATAGCAGAAGAAATATTTGTAATAATAATGACTGAGAATATTCTAAATTTATAATAGCCACCAAACCACAGATTCAGGAAGCTCAGAGAACACCAGGCAGGAAAAATACCAAAAAATCTAACACCTAGGCATTTCATATTCAAATTGGAGTAAAACAAAGACAAGATAGTTTTGAAGTGAACCAGAGAGGAAAACATCTTATCTATAGAGGAACAAATATAAAAATTACAATGAAGTTCTCTTCAGAAAACTTGTAAGCAAGAAGAGAGTAGAGTGAAATATTTTAAGTGTTGAAAAAAAATTTACAAACCTAAAATGCTATACCCTTCAAATGTGAAGGAAAAACACAGGCTTCTTCAACAGAGAAAACCTGAAGGAGTTCATCCTCAGCACATCTACCATGCTAAAAATGTTAAAGTTCTTCAATGAGAAGGAAAATGATGTAATTCAGAAACTACATAAAGAAAGGAAGATCATTGAAGGAATAAATGAAGGAAGTCTGGAGATTACAGGATGGAATTACAGAATGTGACAAAACCATCTAATGATATTACTAATGCATGAAACAAACTCACTAAAGGGAGGAGGGGGAAATTTTCTGATCTAAATAACTTTAGAAAATGATCAAAGTTTGTAAGACAAAAGGCAAAAGAAATTGTACATAAATATTGTATCCTGGAATGGCACAATTACCAAAATGGATGGCAGATGGTGGTATCTGGATTTCTCACTGTTGGAGTGGGAAATTACAGATTAGCAAAGATAGGAGTCTATAGTGATACAGGTAGTAATCTATTTGAATTGGAGAAATCAGGCTGAACCCATGTTTAGCTTAATATAGTTACAAATGGTTATTTATAGTACTGTTCATAGACATATGTATATGCACTGTTTAGTATGCAGACATACATATTTTTTTTACATTATCTTAGAGGGCTTAGAAGTAATGTATTCCAGTAGCAACAAGCATACCTAAATCACTGATCTAGGTATTTTATATCATTTTCTTAAAAAAAGAAGCTCTTTGGAGCTTCTGATTATAGTTCTAGGGCAGGATTTATACAAGAAAAGCCAGGAGAATCTTAAAGTGTCAGAAATTAAAGCATTACCCAAAAACAAACAACCAAAAAACATCCAACAATGATGTGGTAGTAGGTTTAAGGGACACAGGAGTCACTGAAAGTGCTCCCTAAAGCCAAGATTGGAATAATTTGAACACCAAAATAAATAAATTATTTAAATTAATATTTCTAAAAGAAGGATCCTTAAAACAATACAGATATAAATAAATAGTTGAATAAATGGAGTGTCTTGGTCAGTCAAAAGGGTGCTGATGTAAAGTACCAGAAATTGATTGGCTTTCATAAAGGGCATTTATTTGGGATAAAAGCTTACAGTTACAAGGCCCTAAAGAGTCCAACTCAAGGTTGCTTTCTAACCAAAGTAAGTTGCCACGTGTTGAAGCAAGATGGTTTCTGATCTCTGCCTGGTCTCTCCTTACTGGGCTTACTCTTCCTCTTAAGGCTCTGTGGGCCCAGCTAATTCTCAATCTCAGCTCTAATCTGGCATAGGCCTTGTCTCTCAGTGCTTTCTATATCAGTCTCCAATCTCTTCCCAAGGTCAGCTGCAAACTATCAGATGAAGGGCTCATCTTTCTTCAGGGCTCCAGGATAAAAATGACAGCACTCTCTTCCTGTGTGACTTTTGAGGTAGTGTCCATTTATATTTTCCTACCAAAGGGGCAGGAATTCAAACTGAATTATGCCTTACTGATGTAACCCAATCAGAAGCTCTAAATTGATTTTATCAAGTAAACTTAATTAGAAGCTCCTCGCTGAATTTAATACAATCAAAGGGCATCACACCCAGAGTTGTTAGTTTACAAACATAATCTTTCTCTTTTGGGGATTCATGAAAATAATCCTATACTGTCACAATCCACTCTCTGAATCCAAAAAAAGATATTACAATATTCCAAAAAAACTTAAATCATTCCAGTAGCAATGCTAAGTACAAAATCATATCACAACATGTTATAGGAATAGTTTGTCTTGGAGCAAAATCCCCTCTGGCTGTAGACCTGCAAAATATACAAAACAAGTTATCTGCTTCCAATATAAAAATGAGGCATAGACATAGGATAAATATTTGTATGAAAAAAGGAGAATTTGCAAGGGAAACATGCATCACAGGTCCCCAGGACTATGGCAGGGCATATTCCATTCTATTTCAAAGTCTGAGAATCAGTCTTAAGATGATGGTTTCTTCTTCTCCTTGGGATCTCATGGGGGTGCACCATTTCCACATGCTTGCCCAATGGTGACTGGCTCTGTCTCTCTCTCTGGGGCTTGATTTTCTCCAGGCTCAGCTGCTCTGCTCCTCTGTATGCTTACTTCCTTGGCTCCAGCTCAAAACTACAAACTCCCTTCTCTGCAGCGCAGTTTCTCTGTGAGTCCCCACCCACCAAGGAGGCAGGGATGCAATGTCCTACTGGCATGGCTCAATCAAAGCCTTAATCACTATTTAATCAAGTAAAAGTGAAACCTCTGAATCCAATAAAATCTAATATGCTTGGAGCGACAGACCAGTTTACAAACATAATCCAATAACTATTTTTGGAATTCATAAACCATATCAAACTGCCACAATAAGTATTTCCTGGATAATTGCATTTTCAATCCTGGCTTCTAAGTTCCAAGTTCAGTTAATCCCTCAAATGGGGTACTATCATCTGGGGTCTTAATTTCCAGAAACTTGGAATTTCCAGAATCTGTCTCTGATATTTTTGTGTCCAACAATTCAGTTCTCAGCTTATCTCTTTCCTCTTGCATTTTACTACTTCCCTCACCAAAGTCTGTTGCAATGTGTTGGAACAAGATGGCCGCTGGCCTCTGTGAGGGTTCAGCCTTCCTTTTCCTCCTAAGGCTCTGTGGTCCGTGCTCCTTCTGCTCTCAGCTGTAGATTAGTATAAGGGCTGTCTCTCTCCCCAGGGCTCATTTCTTTCCTGGCTCAGATACTCTACTCTCTTTACAAGGTCAGCTGTAGACTATCAGGCTCATTCTCTTCCTGAGGCCTCTGCCATGTATAATGGAGCTGTCTCTGTTTCCTCATGTATCTGCTTCTCTGTGTATTTACTTCCCAGGGCTCCAGCATCAAAACTCCAACTCTCTCCTCTGCTGTGTCATTTTCTCTGTGAGTTTCCGCTCACCAAGGGGGCAGAGACTTGACATCCTACTGACTTTGCCAAATCAAAGTCTTTACCATAATTTAACCAAGTGAAAGTGAAACCTCTGAATCTAAAACAATCTAATATGCCCAGAGGAACAGACCAGTATACAAACATAATTCATTATCTACTTTTGGAATTCATGAATAATATCAAACTGCTATACATGGTATATCATTTTTGAGTAACTGCAAATGACATTGTATTTTTATTTTACTGTACACATATTCATTGTTAAATTACAGAAATATAATTGATTTTTGTTTGTTTAACTTTCCTTATGATCTTGCTGAACTCAATTATTAGTTCAGGTAATTTTTTGTAGACTCAGGAATTTTCTATGTAGCTAATAATGCCATCTGCAAATAAGTATAGTTTAGTTATTTTTCTTTCCAATCTATAGTCCCAACATTTCCTGTTTAGCTCATTGCACTGGCTAGCACTTCCAGCACTATTGCAGTGATTCTTTTAGGCATTTCTCCCTTGTTGCTGATCCTAGGGTTAAAATAGTCAGTCTTTAACTATTAAGTAGAACATTAGCTATAGGTTTTTGGTAGAAGCTTTTTTTCATGTTGAGAGTTTTGGGCATGAATGGATGTTGAATTTTGTCAAATGCTTTTTGATGCATCACTTACTGATCATGTGATTTTTCTTCTTTTACCTGCTAATATAGTGGATTACAGTGATTGATTTTCAAAACTTGAACCAGCCATCTACCCTGGAATAAATTCCATTTGGTCAAGGTGTATAATTCTGCGTATATAATACTAAAACCTGTTTTATAATGTTTTAAAAGACTTTTACATTTATATTCAAGAAAGGTATTTGTCTATAATCTTCTCCTCCTTTTCTTTCTCACTCCCTCCTCCTCCTCTTCCTCCTTTCTTATTCATTTTCATCTACATATTCTTTTCTTTGCTTTTTCCTGTTTGTATTCTCTGCTTTTTTGGTACCAAGGTAATATTAGTTTCAAAAATTGAATCAGAAAAGATCCTTCCTTTATAATTTCTGGAAAAGTATATAGAATTGGAGTTAACAGTCTTTAAACTTTTGGAAGAATTCTCCAATGAAACTACCTGGGTGTGAGATTTCTTTTGTGGGAGTTAGTCATTATGAATTCACTTTCCCTAATAGTTATTTCATCCTGCAAATTATTTAATATTGGAAGAGTTGTGGTAGTTTGCTTTTTGGTTCAATTTAGCTAATATGTCAAATTTATATGTTTAGAGATGTTTGTGATCCTTGTATAATTTTGATGACTTTAGAGTCTATAGTGATATGCTATATTTCATTCTTGATATCAGTAATTTGTATTTTTCTTCCTTATTTTGGGTAAGTCTTGCTAATGGTTTGTCAATTTTATCTATCTTTTCAAATAATCACTCTTTGTTTTTTTGATGTTGTCTATTGTCTTTATTATTTTTTTTAAATTTCTTTGATTTCTGCTCTTTATTATTCCGTTCCTTCTGCTTGCTTTGGATTTATTTTGCTTGTGGTATCTAAATTTTTGGGATGAAAGCTTAGATGATTATTTTGCCCTTTTCCTCTTTTCTAATATGTACAACTGTGGTATAATTTTTTCTCTCAAAACTGATTAAGCTATATTCCATGAATTTTGATATGTTTTCTTTATCTTTTCATTCAGTTGAATGTGTTTTCAGACTTCTTAATATTTCCTCTTTGATCAATGGATAATAGTGTGTTGCTTCATGGCTTTTGAAGATTTTCCTATTATTTTTCTCTTATTGATTTTGAGTTTGATACCATGGTAGTTGTCGAACACACTCTGTGGGATTAGGATTCTTTTATGTTTGTTAAGGTTTGATTTATGGTCCAATATGTCACAGAGTAACATATGTTAAGATACATGTTACTAAGGAAAAAAAAAGTGTATTTGTTTGTTGTTCAGTAAGCATTTTATATATTTTAATTAGTTTCTGTTGGTTGATACTGTTGTTTAGTTCTATATCCTTGCTGTTTTCTGTTTAGTTGTTGTATAAGTTGTTGAAAGATGAATATTCAAGTATAAAACTATTATTGTAGATTTGTCTATTTCTTCTTCAAGTTCTGTCTGTCTTTGCTTTACTTGTTTTGGAGCTCTGTTGTTTGGTGCATATACATACAATCTTCTTAGTGGATTCATTCAATTAGTTAGGTAATCTCTCTCTATCTGGAAATTTTCTTTGCTCTGAAGTCTCTTTTTTATCATATTTATACTCTCTGGATTAATGTTTGTATGATATATAGTTTCTTGTCTTTTTATTTTTAACCTGAATACACTATATTTGAAGTAAATGAGTTCCTTGTAGATAAAATAGAATTAGATTGTATTTATTCATTCGTTCTTCCAATATGTTTCTTTTAATAGGCATATTTAGACAATTTTATTTTTTATTTAAATTAAATCTAATTAATAATATGCTAAGTTTTGAATCTACAATGTTAAATGATTTTCTGTTTTTTGCTCTATTTTTCATTTCTTTTTTTTCCTCTGTCTTATAATGAGTCAACAATTTTTAGAATTCCATTTTGCTTTATATATATATATATATATATATATACACACACACATATACATACATATATATATACACACATATACATACATATATATATATATATATTAGTATAGCTCTTTGCACAGCTTTTTTTGGTGGTTGCTCTAGATATTACCTTATATATATATATAATTTATTACAGTCTACTGGTGTTCACATTTTACCTATTCAAGTGTGGAAAACATATCTTCTCATATATTCTCCTACCCTCCCTTATTTATAATATCATTGTTTACATATATTAGAACTGTATCAGATAGTAAAATAATTTGTGTTTTAACCATCAAATATAATTTCGAAAAATCATGAGGAAAAGATATGTCTATTTTATTTTTCTATATTTTTTGCCTACCATACTTTTTCTTCCTTTCTGATGTTCCAAGTTTTCTTCTTTTGTAATTTCCTTTCTGGTTAGAGAACCTGAATTTTCCATTCTATTAGGATATGCCTGTTGATGACAATTTCTCCTGGTGGTCCTTCATCTAATATTTTGATTTCTACACTACTAAAGCATGTTATATTCTATGATGGCAGTTCTTTCCCTTCAACATTTGAAAAATTCAGTGCCATTTCTTTTTAGCCTTCTTTTCTGATCAGAAATTCACACTTATTCAAATTATATTTCCCATGTGGGCAAGGTGTCATTTCTTCCCTATTACTCTCAGTATTTTATTTGTCTTTAGTTTTCTGAAGTTGGACTACAATGTGCCTTATTGTGGATATCTTTTCATTTATTTTGTTTGGTGTTCACACAGCTTCTCGAATCTTTAATAGCTCCAAGTTTGGGATATATGAGGCAGAAAGAAATCCCAGGAACTCATCAACATTTTGTTCTTTGGGTCTTGAGGTTCCTTCTCTCCACCTTTCAGAGTCTTCTTACATTTGTTTAATATCCAGGGTTTTCACTTGTACTTATTGGAAAGAATAAGAAAAAGTGCATTTATTCCTTTCCTGTGAAGTATAAGCCCAAATAAAGTGATATTGGAAAGTGACTTTAGCCGAAAATGTAATAACTATTTAAATGCAGATAACCCAAATATTTCTGATTTTGAAGATGCATACACCTGAAATGAACAACATCTTTAAATGCAACTCACTGCTCCTCAACTGTAATGCATAAAACTTAAACTTAACCATTTTGTAAATATTGAGTCAAGATTTTAGATACTTATCTAAAGTTCTACTTTTTCCCTTGGCTGAGCAGCTTATGTGCCACTAGGTGGTGGGGATATAGGCACAGCCATGTCATGGCACAACCCTGTCATGGTTAGGCTTCTATTGATTCAACTCCTACAGGTTGGGTGGTTCTTAGGGGCTGAGATGGTGCCTAGGATGGGACTACGGTGACCAATTCCAAGAGGAAAATTGAACCCAAAGCCTTCACTTGGTGGTGTAGCTCATTCACCAAGAACAAGCCTAGGGGAAATTTTTTATTCACTTTTTTTCATTTCCGAAATTTATAAACACTCTATAGCAGCTCTATACCCAATAATCTAGTAGATTCCTGCTTTCTTATACTCCTGGTCCTTCTTGCACTTGTATTATCAAAATGCAACACTGACACCAGTATTAAATTCACCTCTGGCAGATTCTTGTTTTTCATTATTTCTGGTTTTTCTTCTTGCACTTTATCATCAAAATGCAACACTTGAAATTTTGAGAGTTCTCAATTTTGTTGGAGAGGTGGAACATCATTTTTCACTTTATTATTTTTAAATCCTTTTACCTTTATATTTATCAACATAAATTTGATAAAATATTTTTTTCATTTTTGAATCATCTATTTTGTTTGGATCACATTTATATATATACCTATCTTTATCATTTTTCCACTTATGAAACATATCAAGTAAAATTTGGGATACCGACATCATAAAAAATGAAAGAATGTTATTTTAACAAAGATAGAGTACTTAAATGAATAACTGAGTGAAAATGACATATTTTCTGTCCTTAGAAATATGTTGTTCACTCATTTATACTTCATGTTGAGAAAGTTAATCTAGGATATTTTTTATCTGAAAACTCATATTTTAGATATGGATCATATGATTTCACTACCATCCTAATATTCTAGAGAGATACATTAATTCTCACCTAAGATTTGTGAAATATCTCCCTATGCCAATTTTCTTCTCTTTACTAATAATGGGCAGGAAGTAGAAAATTTTGACTTCTCAACTGTGTTCAATAAGAGAAAGAAATGACTATGAAATGTTCTTTTTCAGACTTCTTTTCTTTTCAAAAGATGATGTAATAATCCTCACTATTCTTACCATTCACTTTACTTATCTAATTGCCAAAAATATTATGTGTATATGTGTATGCTGGCTTCACTATTTTATTTCCTCTCTTTTTCTTCTTGTAGATATATCTGTTGTTATTAAGAATACTTTTGTTTTTGTTTTAATTGTTATATTCATATTAATATCTTTTCTTAATACACTTTCTCAGTTACAACCACTATTCATTCTTATTTCTACAGGCAAGTGTATATTTAATATTTATCTCCATTTCTTATACCAGAATTTCCTTAGTCAATTATTTTCATTGCTTCATGATTATTCTTTAGTAGATTCCAGAGAATGGTTGATGAGAACAATATTCTCTTAAGTTCTTCCATGTCCATAATATTCTGTTTGTGATCTTTGAACTTATAGGTTTTTTTTGTATATAAAATAATTTGCTCATATTTTCTTTCTTTGAATATCTAAATATGTTCTTTTATTTTCTTTTTCAAGAAGTGCTGCTTCAGAAGGGTTAATGTCTACCTGATTTTATTTTCCTTATAAGTGACCTGGTCAATTTGCCACATGAACACTTGTTTTTCTCTTTTTCTTTATAGTAAAGTACTTTTACTGAATAAGTCTTGTTCTTAATTGTTCCATATAAATTTTGCAAGGTCAATAGTGTGCCCTCTGTTAATATGTGATTTCATGTCAATTTTTTAATTTCAGAAATGTTTTCTTGTTTTATAATTTTTGTATTTGTTCTGTTCTATTGCTTTGTTTTTCTACCTCAGGAACAATACTTATATACATCTTAGATCTTCTTTGCCTTCAATAGCTATTAATAACTCCTGAATTATTTTTAATTTCTTACTCCAGTCTTTTTTATTTGCATCTTTAGTGTTTCTTATGTTATCATTCATGGATTTATATGCTTTTGTTTCCCATCAATCTATATATTTTCCAAGTATTTCCATTTCTCTTTAAAATTTTCTTTTTGTTTAATCATTTTATTACTGAGATTTTTCTCATTCTGATTTACAGTTTCTATTGTTTACTTGATTTCTTTTAACTTATTTTGGAATATTGTTTTTTATAGTTTTCATCTATTTTGAGGGCTAATTCTTTTGGTATGCTTTCCTTATGACAAAGATAATATTCTGTTCATTATTCTCTTTTTTCTTACAATAATTTTGTAACGGACTTATTGACAATTCTTTTATCCTGTTTCTGTTTAAGAAAGAAGTAGCAGATGAGCTTTTTCTTCTGTTGCCTTTCCAAAGTGTTCAAACATAAAGCTCTGTATTTTCTTAGGTCTTCTCACTCTCTGACCCTCCCTAATTCTTATGGACCTTCTCTTTTCTTTCACATTATTATCTTTATCTTTGCATTCTATTTTCTTGTTCCCATATATTTCTCTTCACTTGACTTGTTTTGAGAATTTCTAGGTCCTTGTCTACCTGGCACCATCGGACCTAACCTGGATCCCTTTGTGCTCACCCATGGATTGGGAATTCCAAGATGCCTCATAGTTTTGGCTGCTGTCCTATGGCCAGTCCTATGACTTTCCACATCAAGTATAATCCCTTTCTTGGGGGGAATGTGTCAGTTTGAATTTGGTGAATCCAAAAAAAAAGATTATATTTTTGAACTAATACATTCCTGTGGGTGTGAGACTCTTTGATTGCATTAGATTTGGTTAAGGAACTTTGATTAGATCACTTGATTAGATGGCTTTTGATTGAACTACACCTTGAGGCATGACTCACATTAGGTTTCTGCCCTTTTATATAAACAGAGCCCTGTATAAATGGAGACACACAGAGAAAGAATACAGAAAAGAAAGCTCTGCTGTTTTTCCTGGGCCATGTGAGAGAGAAGTCTCAAGGATTGCTAGAAGCTGAAGCTGAGGCAAAATGCTCCCAAGGGGCTGGGCCCACTGAGCAGTTCAAGGCTGAAGAGATAAGCCATATGCCTGATGACCCATAGCTGAGCTCTGAGAGAGGTTAAATTCTGGAGGGAAAGGCAGGTACCTCAGCAGAGATCAGATGCCATCTTACCTTTCCATGTGGCAAGACACCAGGATCACCAGTAGCTGACTTTTATGAGAAAGCATCTCTGATGGTGCCTTGGTTTGGACATTTTCACAACTTCAGAACTGTAAGCTTTTACCCTAATAAATTTCCCATTATAAAAGCCAATCCATTTCTAGTATTTTGCATTGGCAGCCCTGTGGCAAATTAAGACAGAGAATAAGTATAAATATAGGCAATTTGGAGTTTTCCAGCCTCAAGTCCTGTCCAAAGTCACATTTCCTTCCCTCTGATTCCTCATGTATACTTGGATTCCACGTGGATTTTGTTCCTTAGTGTTTTGAACTCACTGGCTCATATTTGAAGTTTTGGGAGATATCTTATTATTTAATTTTGTTATAGATTTTTCTATTTGTTTTTTATTTTGGCAATTGCTTTCTGTTTTAGTTTGCCAAAGGGCTGCCAATACGAAGTACCAGAAATCTGTTTGCTTTTATAGTGGGGATTTAATTGAGGTAAAAGATTACATTCCAAGGCCATGAAAAGTCCAAACTGAGGCAACATCAGAGATGATTTCTGACCAAAGTCAGCTACTCTTAATCCCAGCATGTTGCCATGTGGTGAAGCAAGGTAGGTGCTAATATCTGCCAAGGTTTCGGCTCATCAGCAGTCAGGCACACAATCTCTTGCCTTTTTTATTTTTATTTTTAGAAAGTACAGGGGACTGAACCCAGGATCTTGTACATGAGAAGCAGGCACACAAAAACTGAGCTACATCTGCTCTCCATCACCATCTTCTCTTGAGCTATGCCATGGGACTTCATGCTTAATTAGTCCTCTAGTCCTCTAGTCCTCTCTAACCTAGCATAGGGCTTGTCTTTTAGGACTTCTCTCCTTGCAGCTCATTGTGGGCAAAACTGGAATTTTTTCTCTCACGTGGCAGAATCAAACATGAGGTTTCCTTTTTCTGTGTCTGTCTGAGTGAGTCTTTCATTGTGCTTCCATTTATATCAAACCTAGCAAGGGAGCAAAGACTCAACCTGAGTCACCCCTTACTAAGGTAGTCCAATCAAAAGCCCTAAATCGATCTTTTCAGGCAATCTAATCAAAGGACCCTCAACTGGATTTAATGCAATCAAAGCATATCATATCCAGAGGAATAAATTAGTTTCCAAACATAATATTTCTCTTTTTGGTATTCATAAAATAATTTCAAACTATCACACTCTCTGTTTCTAGCAGGAAAGGGGAAATTTAAAACCTGTATTGCTCTTGCAACCATTATCTTTCATGCAGTTTTATATTTGTAACTTTAAAATGGCAATTTACATTCTTTCATGTTGTAATCTAAAAAAAAAAAACATTTATATGTGATAACCATCTAAAAATAAAATTAGGTGCAAGATTTTCCAGAAAGATTTTCACGTGGGCACTTTAACAAACTGTTTGTCAAATCACTTTAAATCTCTTTTAATCAAGTGCTTCATTTTGAATTTAAATAACATAACATAACTCATACTCGTTCTTAAATGTCTTTAAAATGGTGAAAAGCAACATTTTCTATAAAAAATTGTTATAATAATAATTGCGCTGTATTTTAAAATTTCCTTAGGTTAACATATGTGAAGGGACAAACTTGATTTAGACTTGTATACATTGCCTCCTAGACCTGATTTAGAATAATATTTATAGCATTACTTCCAGGGCCTTTCACCTATTTTCATGGCTCAGATTGACACAGGAACTTTTTGGAAACGTGGAAAAACCTTTTAATATGCTTTTTTTCATATGCTTTTTTTTTTTTTTTTTTTTTCAGTAAATATTTTTTTCTTTTTTTTTTTATTATGGGTAAAAATCAAAATTCTCACAATACATACAAACATTTGCAAAATGATATATAAATATATATGCATATATGTGTATTTGCTTACAAAAATGTTATATATATACATATATTTTAAGAGGTGCTTAGATTACCTAAAATATTACACGGAACCCACTGGGATTCCCATGTTGCCCACCTCCCACACCTCCCACCACATCCCACACAAACATCTCCCACAGTGTGGCCCACCACCCTCAATGAATTTACACATCCTGGAGCCTTGTTATATGCTTTTATATGAGTTTTATTTTCAAAAATGAGAATCACATTATTCTTCACTTGAAAATGCATTTTTATTAGTCTTCCCATACCATCATATTCCTCCCATGATCTGAAACAGTAGTTGTTTGTGCACTTTTTTATTTTTTATTTTTTGAGGTACTGGGGCTGGGGATTGAACTAGGACCTCATATGTGGGAAGCCTGTGCTCAACCACTAAGCCACATCAGCTTCCCCTAGATGTTCCACGTAGGAAGCAGGCGCTCAACCACATGAGCCACATCTGCCCCTTCACCTGTGTACCTTTGTTGCTAATGCTTTTGTATATTAGGTGTTAAGATGGAAAATATCAAATACTTTCTGGAACCCTTTATTCATGTTCTGAGTCCTGAGAACAGGAATCATATCAAATGCTGATTTCACTTACCTTCTTCTGCATTTGTCCATACAGTATGGAATTTGTAAAAGTTTCTTGCTGAGCCTTTCAGGTCCATGCTGGACCTAGAGCATTGCCTGGAGCATTACTCAATGCCCTGATAGTATCTTCATGCATGATAACCTCATCCCTCTTGCCACTGGCTGAGGTGTAGTTCTAAATGGACTGATTACATAAGACCGTCTCTGAGACTTAAACTTGGTAACTTCATGGCTACGAACCAATATTTAAGCCTGAGCAAATATTTTTCACCCTGCTTGCCACCAAAATAACATATGTGTTTTGGATTTCTAAGCAAATGAGATTTCAGACATTTTACAACTTTATCTGGTTGATGATAAGGAAGCGTCTACATTTTCAGTGACATTACTGCCATGCACTGTGTCTAAATTCAAGTATGACATGCTGTTAAAGCTTCTGCTTGTTCTTCTCAGTCTGCTGGTATTATGGGTTGAATTGTGTCTCCCTAAAAGATATGTTCTAGTCCTAATCCCTGGTCCTGTGAATGTGATCTAATCTGGAAATAAGGTCTTTGAAGATTTTATTAAAATTAAGATGAGATCATAGATTAGGGTGGGCCCCAATCCAATATGACTGATGTACTTATAAGAAGAAAGAATTGGACACAGGCAGACAGAGGGGAGAACACTATTGTGACAACAGAGGTAGAGAATGCCACGAGTTGCCAGCGGCAATCACCAAAAGCCAGGAATCAGGCATGGAATAGATTCTTCTCTACAGACTTCAGAGGAAGCATGGCTTGTTAATTTCAGATTTCTAACCTCCAGAATTATGAGCCAATACATTTCTGCTTTTTTAAGCCATCTAGTTTGTGATACTCTCTATGGCAATACAAGGAAACTAAGACATCTAGATTGACTATTTCTGAATTTCCCTGTGTAAGGGAACCCCTACCAGCATACTCTTTAGGAAAATTTCACCAGGCTACCCCTATCACATATAATCCCAGTGCAAAACTCCACAGAATCCAAATCCTAACCACTTTAAGGTGAAACTGACCTCAGTCATGAAATGCCACTTAATCATTTAATCAAAGACTAGATGTTTTATTTTTTTTTTCTTTTACTTTTATTCAACCTGGCTTAAAATAATTTTTCTACCTTCATTAATACCTGACTTAATCCAAGTAATTTGGTTGGCTTGGTAGGTTGATTATGTACCTCAATAAACACATAATCTTAATCTGCATTCATGTGGGTCTGAGCCAGTTGTAAATAGGGCCTCTTCAAGATGCATTTTTAGTAAAGTTGTGGCCAATTGCAGAAAGGTGGGTCTTAACCTGTATCATCAGAGCCTTAGAAGTTACATACCAGTAAAGGAGAGGACATCTCCATGTGTTGAGAGACAGAAATACAAGCCAAGGAAGCCCAAAGATTGCTGGCAGCCAGTACCAGAATGCTAGACTCCGGGAGAAAGCAAGCCTTTACAACATCCTATTTTGGACTTCTAATAGATTCAAAACTGTGAGCTAATAAATTCTTGTTATTTAAGCAAAAAATGCTTTGTGGTATTTGTGATAGCTGCTCAGGCAAACTAAGGAACTAGCCATACTGTATTGAATCACATCTACTTTTCTGGTAAAGGGGGCAATTTTAGTTCCATTACTGTAAGTTTCAAAAGTTTCAACATATTTATTTTCTTTACATTTTGTAGTGATCATCAACATAGACTTGCACATTTTAGGACTGAAGTAACACTGAGAAATTATGCCACTCAGACTCCTACCTTCAGGCAGGTAAGTTCCTTCTAGTGCTCAAGAATAAAAATGATTGTTAGGAATAATTTTAGAGATCAGTACTTCTTTCTGATTTTTTTCTCTAACTGTATGCCTAAACCTGTGAATGGTGCTATTGTTGGCCTCCTGCTATGCTTCAAGGGCACCTGTAGGATCACATCCTAAGGGCATTACTGGCCAAGGCCACATTTGGAGATGTTAAATGGGAAAGTGCCTGATTGCAAAGCCTTGAGAGTATTTTCTCTGTAGTGGAATATATGCTCCCTGCTCACTGATTCATTGTGTCCAAAAAGAAAACATTTCAAAAGTGGAGGAAAAATGAGTCTCTATGTACAGCTCTCTCTAAATTAGTGTCTTCTCTCCAGATGATGATTTTTTTTTCTTTGTAGTCATTGTATATGAGAATTTTGCGAAATGGATTTTTTTTTATCTTTTTCTTTCCTTTTTGATTTAAGACACTTGACCTCATCATCTTCAAGAACTTGGTAAACTTTCTTGGCATAAGGTAGACAATATTTTCAGGTTTTTTTCTTTTTTTTTAACTCCTTCATGTGGGTGCTACCAAGATACTGTTGAAGAACAAATGGTACCTTGCATATGGTAGATAATTCTAGAAAAGAGGCAAGTAAATAAGTGTCTTAAAAGAGCAGCTCATGCCTCCAGAATAAAGTGGAATGCTAAATTTGGGATAATATTCTTTAGGAAATCTTTACTTTATAAATCCCAAGGACCAAAATTATTCAATACTGGAATACCAGTCATTCTGCTAGATATCTATTGGAGTAGATATTTTGATTCTCAGGCTTCCTCATGCACCTTAAATCCAACAACTCACAAAGTCAAAGCATGCCCTGTTTAGGTTAGTGCTTTATAATCATGATGATTATCACCAGATTAATATGATCAAAATAAAAACAATAATGACAGCTAAGATTCTCATAATTAGCTTTATGCTAATTAAACATTATTGGATTTGATTTTTGACAGTATTATGAATCTAAGAATCTTTTTTGACTTTTATTTGATATAACCCTCAGGCTTCCTAGGAAGGCAACACAATTTCCCACTACTTGCCCAGCTGGGCTTTGTTCCTAAAGCTGTATTTCAAACTTCCACCCTTGGTGAGCTAGGTTCCTCATAACCAATTTAGAAGAGATGCTATATGGCACACAAGATGATGCTTCTTTTCATGCTGCACCCTAGCTTAATTTTTCTTTGGTCATGCCTTTATTTGTGGGTGTGGTAGACAGGGCAGGAATGATTGTTTATTTTTAGTGAAGGGGCACATCCTAAAGGGAGTGGTTGTTATTTAGAGGGGAAGAATGCCCTTTCAAATTCCCCAGAGTTTCCATATTTCCATAACAATAACAAATGCCAGGAATCTTCTTTGGAAATTGAGCTTATCTAAACTGATGTTTACCTCAGATTATAGATGTCAACATTTTTCAAGAGGGAGTATATATACTAAGCTACTAATTTGTCTTCTTTCATGGATTCACAATTCCCTAGCCATGATCAAAAAGCACTAGAAAATTCCTATATGTAAATAGAGTGGATAACTTATTCTGCTTCTCCACCTTAGTGCCTTATAACTATCATAACCTCATTTGTTTTACAGACCAGTTTGATGTACTCCATCATCTGTAGAAATCTAGTCTAGTCAAACTTTCATCAATTAACCTGAGAAGTATAGATCATAAAATCATGGGCTGTTAAAGCTATAAGCACATTAGACCAATCTAATCAAAGTCATTTATTTTACCAAAGTAGAAATTTAATCCAAGAATGGTAAAATGACTTTCTGTTTCAAGGATACATAGCTAGAGTCAGAGTTTAATTGATAATATACCTGTTGCTTTACATTTCCTATTTATGGGAATATAACATGTTTTTCCCCCTAAAATAAGATTTTGAATGTCTAATTATTGATGATTATAGTAGTTCATATTTTGTTTATGAAGGATTTAAAATTCTCTTAATTCACCACTACATTCTGTAGGGATATAATTATCCATATTAAGTTATATTATTTAATACTTAAAATATATTTTTTTCTATTGGTTCCTTGAAATGAACAGTGCCTTCCCGTTGCTAAGGAAACAGATCTTTGCCTAGATGTAGTACAACACTGAAGTCACAGTAAATTGATGTCACAGTAAATCACTAAAGTGGAAATCTTTAATGTCTGGCAACCACTTGAGAGTAAGCAGCTTGCTCTACTAAAAATGAATTCATAATTATTCTGAGCATGTACAAATGCAGTATTTTAGAAACACATTTCTGCTGGTAATATAAACAAAACACTTGCTTTGTTTATTTCACTGAAAACTAACAAAATATTTTTAATGTGAGCTTATGTTACATACTATTATTATATGCATTTTATATATGCATTTTAATATTCCAAACATACTATATATATAAGTTCAAGTAAAAATAATTTTATCACAGCAGCAGTAAATATAGTAAGAAAAAAAATAATTTAAAAATTAAGTGAACTTTCATTTTGAAGGGTTTCAGTATTATTGAAAAAAAGTACAAAACTGCTTGATATGAATTAGCCTTTTCTTATTTCCCTAGCTCAGTTTTTTTTTTTTTTTTTGAGGTACCAGGACCTGGAGATTGAACCTGGGACCTCGTATGTGGGAAGCTGGCACAACCACTGAGCCCCATTGGTTCCCGGGGTTGTTGTTGTTGTTGTTTTGCTTGTTATTTGTTTTCCTTTTTTTCAGGAGGCACTGGAAACTGAACCCAGGACCTCCCATGTGGAATGCAGGCACACAACCACTTGAGCCAAACCCACTCCCTGAGTTTTCTTAATGAAAGGTGGTATGGATACTTGGAGAGCATAATGGTTTAGGATAACAGGAAGGGAATCTTTTTATTTTATTGCATTAAATTATATTTTATTTTTGCATAAATCTCAATTCAGGAAAAAATATAATTGATAGTTCATATCTGACATTGCATTTTTATTAGTAATATTTATAAGTCAATAAAATGTTACTTATTTGCCTTTTTTGGGAAGTAGAAATATGGTATTAGTTTACTAATCTTTCAATTGCAAATAAGATCTGGAGTATATCATAAAATGAACTGTTCTCTTTAATGTGAGGTTTCTTATTCACTGGCTTAGAGGTTTATAAGACAATGATTACTTGAATTGATTCTTAGAGAGAAGAATCCTTTCTTTCATGGGATCCTGAAATGGTAGCAAAGTGTCTGTGGGTTCCTATAGTGGGATTCAAATAGTTTCAGGTGCCACACATCCCCACTATGCTGGATCAGCTACAGTTACAACAGGGCCACTGCCCATCTCTTCTGGGAATTGGGAATTAGATATCAGGTTGCTCTGTGGGCAGCTTCAGCAAAAAGGTCATGATTTTTGGTTATTTGGGGGAAGATGATGCAGTGAAGCTTACATATATATATTTTTTAATTTAGGAAAATATGAAGTCTAATCATAATAATAAGATTAACAATTTTGGAAATCAGTAAAGCTAGATTTGAGTTTTGTGTATTTTGATGTGTTTTAATCCTGCGTGGTATTGAAGTTTGTAGTTATTATACATCTGTCTAGTGGGTCACTGCAGATTTCATTCACACCTTTCCTATGGCCTTTGTCACATACAGCACTAGACATGTTTCTTTTTATCCTGTCTGCAATATAATATTTTAGAGACAAGAAATTAATTCACATATTCAACATGCTTGCACCAGTATAATATATCATTATATTATAATTTTATTATATTATGTTTCTTATATTACAATTATATATATATATATTCAATTAGAAAATAAAGATTGAAAAATAAATAAACTTACCTGATTGGGTTAGTATCAAGATTGCATAAACTAATGTATGTAAAGCCTGGAGCAAAATGGTTGTCATGTAATTAAATGCAGTAAACGGTAACTATGGTAAGTTGATGATGACTATACATAAAGAGACTTCCTAGATAAATTGAAACATTTGAAATCCTGGAGTTAATTCTTATTTGAAAGAGTAAAATGAAGAAATGAATTTACTAAAACAGATTAAGATAAAATTACCTTGAGTGATTTTTTAGAACAGTTTTCTTTTCCACTCTAAAAAAGAAAAGTCACCGAATAATGTTAAAAAGTTTGTTAAAGATAAAGAGCTCAACAAGTTTCCAACTAAGTTATTCCAAATATGGGAACAGTGTACTAGGGTGAAGCCATTTTATCCTTACCTGGTAGCTAAGGACAATTTCCACTTAGTGCCCTGATAGAGCACTACCTATAATAAAATGATGTCAGTAAATCTAGAGCCACCATACAATATGTGTTAAAATAATCCTTGCCTTAATGATAGCTTAATTACAGAAATAGTTAAGGGTTGGCAGTGTGATTGGGCAGGAGGACATATTGAGGGAAGGAATAAGAAAACGTCTTCAAATATTTTCAAATTAACTAAAGAAGAGGATTTTATGTCATGAAGAATGTTCTACCTTTTAGTATGCACAATGAATTGTACTAAAAGGCTTTTATGTTCTTGCATACCAATCTGGTTAATATTGAAATGCATTTTGACTACTGATAATGACAAGAGGGGGAGGTAGGAAGTGAAAGATAATACGGCAAAATTAGCATTAAGATTCAAACTAGCAAAGTCTTATAAAGATGAGATATATACAAATGCTGAATAACCTACAGACACAGTGATTACTGTTTTTTTTTTTTTAATTTTCTTTTTAACAAAGATATTTAGATTGCATCAATGTCACATAAAAATTTAGGGGATTCCATATGCCCTGCTCTCCACACCACCCACATTTACCCACATTAACAACATCCTTCATTAGTGTGGCACATTAATTGCAATTAATTGCAAAAAGTGATGAACACCTTTTGGAGCATTGCCACTAAGCATAGATTATATTTTTTTTTTTTTTTTTTTTTTTTACCGGGAGGTCCCGGTAATCGAACCCGGGTCCCTCCATATGGGAGACGGACGCCCAACCAGTTGAGCTACATCCGACCCCTAGATTATAGTTTATATACTCTCTCCCACCCAATTCTGTAGGTTATGGCAAGATATATAACGGTATATAATGGCCTATATCTGTCATTGCAATGTCATTCAGGACAATTCCCAAGTCCCAAAACTGCCCCTATATTTTCCCTCTCCCTGACCTCAGAACCTCCAGTGGCCACTGCCTCCACATCAATGATATAAGTTCTTCCATTGCTAGAATCACAAAAAGTCTAGAGTAGAATACCAGTAAGTCCACTCTAGTCCATAGTTCATTCCCCAATCCACCTCTAATTGAGAAGGGGCTTCAGTCCCATATGGCTGATGGATGAGATTCTCTTGCTTGCAGTTGTAGGCTCTCTTGGTTCCTTGGTATGGTGGTTATTCATCATCACCTCCTTGTTAGTTGTCATGAGTGAGTCCAATGAACTGAAAAGTAGGTGTTGCAACTCCTTTGAGGCCCAGGGCCCAGCTGGCATATGGACAGCCCAAAGATTCAAGTCTCTTGGATATACACCTACCAACTCCAGCACCAACTATAGGTTCAAATAGAACAGACAGAAGAGCCATGTGTAGGGAAAACACAACTGAGTCCAATTCTGTCACACTGGGGAGCACAAACCTCAAAGTAGGGCCCACTGTCAAGGCACCAAACTCATGAGCTATCTGTCCTGACCATAGTGCCTGGGGGTCTGCAGAGCCCTGAGGAGCCCCACTATTTGAGGTAGTGTCTCATTTGGCAATCAATGAGATCCTGCTGAGATGTGTGTAAGCATAACCTGTGGAATGATCTCCTGACACACTTTGAAGCCTCTTAGTCATATAAACTCATTTGTCTTTACCTTTTGCCCCTTTTGGTCAAGGTCTTTTTCCAGTTGCATTGCTAGTTGGTGCTTGGTAGTAATCCCTAGGTGCCAGGGAGGCTCATCCCTGGGAGTCATGTCCCACTCTGGGCGGAAGGTAATGCATTTATATGCTGAGTTCAGCTTAGAGAGAGGATGCATTGAGCAACAAGGAGTCTCTCCAGAGGTAATGCTTAGGCACCCTATAATACTAGGCTAAGTTTCAATTTCAAGAATAAAGTTTCATAAGCATCAATATCAAGGGCCCGTCAATGGACCATCTTCACTAGCCATTGCCTCTGTAACTGGGGCATTCTTGCTAT
This sequence comes from Tolypeutes matacus, assembly GCA_026826555.1. Taxonomy (NCBI): domain Eukaryota; kingdom Metazoa; phylum Chordata; class Mammalia; order Cingulata; family Chlamyphoridae; genus Tolypeutes; species Tolypeutes matacus. Next base: position 16,822,983 of record JAKSZT010038599.1, on the reverse strand, counting down.
TCCATTAGAGAATGTGGCACATTCTCCATTGTGACAGTTGTAACCCTTCTGCTATCCAAAATTTCTTAAAAAATGAAGCCAATAAAATAGCCAAATACAATCAATAAGAAAAAGAAATAATAATGAGAATTCTAAAAATAAGAAATAAAATATCAAAAAATTAAAAAATTAGAAAACATAAAAAAAATTTGGGACAATAAAAACTAATGAAAAAATATAATAAAATTTTTTTGACATTTTGCCTTTCATCACTGTAAGATCTGTTGTCCTATTTGTACAGTGACATTTTCTTCCATTTATTCCCCCAATGTCTTACTGTTTTCATTTTGTCTTCAAAGAAGTTTTAGGTCACAACAAAGTCACATATAGAATATAGGGCACCCCCATATATCCAACATCCTCCCCCTTTTTCCCCTTCCCCTATTAATAACATTTTATATGTGGCTGGTACCTTTGTTACAACTGATGTACAAATATTGAAACATAGATAACAACCATGGTCAATGGTTTACATTTTGGACCATATGCTTTTATAAATTTTGATGAAACTTAACATGGCCTGTATCCATCATTGCAAGATCATGTAGAACATTTCCATCATCCTTAAAATGCCACCTGTTCTGTCTATTCTATTTCTCCCTTCCCCTCACCTTAGGACCCACAGCAACCACCAGGCCTCACTCTTTGCAGGACCAGATTCATAGTTACTTGCAACAACACTGAGGGCTTGACACACTGGTCTGTCCTCCCTATTGGGTACTGCCCATGCTCTTGAGAGACTCCCACCCCCCTATTTGAGAAACATAGCTGGCCTCCCCAGGATGGGAGTTGAAGACCTTCCTGCTCATTATGTGGATCTCCATCCACTGATATAGCACACTATGTCAAGATGAACACACACACACTTCCTAGAATCCTGCCCCAGTTGCACCCTGTCCTGAATGCCCACCATATCCACTGCCCTAAACCAGTAATGCTACCTTGCCCTATTGCCAAAAGAGCATTCCCAACATTATAGTTTCAACCAAATACCCATCAATACCCAGTGTTCACTTGCTCTCTCCTCCAATCCTACCCCCAGTTCCATGGACAGTCCAACCCCCACACACAACCTATCCCCCTGACACACCTGTACTGCCTAGCCCAATAGTATCACTGCACCAATGTCATGCCCCTGCACTGCATAATTACACACTTCCAACTTATCATAGATTTTCCCCATATGTTGAAGAACATAATTTGTTGAAAAGACCATTCTCTCCCAGTTGAATGGGCTTGGTGGCCTTGTCAAGTATCAGTTGATTGTATATGCAACGATTTATATCAGAACTCTCAATTCAGTTCCATTGGTCAGTACATCTATCCTTGTGCCATTACCATGCAGTTTTGACAACTGTAGCTTTATCGTATGGTTTAAAGTGAGGTAGTGTGATTCCTCTGATTTCATTTTTCATTTTCAATATGTCTTTGGCTATTTGGGGCCTCTGGCACTTCCAGATAAATTTCATAGTTAGTTTTTCCAATTCATTAAAAAATGCTGTGTTGATTTTTATTGGGATTGTGTTAAATCTGTAGATCAGTTTGGGTAGGTTAGTCATCTTGATGATGTTTAGTCCTCCTATCCATGAACGGGGAATAGTTTTCCATTTATTTATGTCTTCTTTATATTTCCTTTAACAGTGTTGTGTAGTTTTCTGTGTATAAGTCATTTACATCTTTAGCTAAGTTTATTCCTAGGTATTTGATTCTTTTAGTTGCTATTGTAAATGGGATTTTTAAAAATTACCTCCTCAGATTGCTTATTGGTGTAGAGAAATGCTGCTGATTTTTGCACATTGATCTTATAACCTGCAACTTTATTGAACTCATTTATAAGCTTTATAAGCTTTGTATAGATTTCTCAGGGCTTTCTATGTATAGGATCATGTCATCTGCAAATACTGAAATTTTTACTTCTTCCTTTCCAATTTTCATGCCTTTTATATCTTTTTATTTCTAACTGCTCAAGCAAGTACTTTTAGCACAATGTTAAATAGGAGTGTTGAAATTGGACATCCTTGTTTTGTTCCTGATGTTAGAGGTAAAGCTTTTAGGATTTCTCCATTGAATATGATGTTAGCTGTGGGTTTTTCATATGTACCCTTTATCATGTTGAAGAAGTTTCCTTCTATGCCTATCTTTTGTAGTGTTTTTATCAGGAAAGGATGCTGTGTTTTGTCAAATGCTTTTTCTGCATCTATAGAGATGATCATTTGATGTTTATCTTTTGATCTATTTATGTGGTATATTACATTGATTGATTTTCTTATGTTGAACCCTCTTTGCACAACAGGGATGAAACCCACTTGGTCATGGTGTATAATTCTTTTGATGTATTGTTGAATATGATTAGCAAGGATTTTAACATCTAGTTTCATTAGAGAGATAGGTCTACAGTTTTCCTTTCTTGTGGCGTCTTTGTTTGGTTTTGGTATTAGAGTGATGTCGGCATCATAGAATGTGTTCCCTCCAATTCTAATTTTTGGAAGATTTTAAACAGGATTGGTGTTAGTTCTTTCCAGAATGTTTGGTAGAATTCACCTGTGAAGTCCTGGGCTCTTCTTAGTTGGGAGGGTTTGATGACTGATTCTATCTCATTACTTGTGATTGTTCTGTTGCATTCATCGATTTATTTCTTTTGTGAATGTAGGCTGCTTGTGTGTTTCTTGGAACTTGTCCATTTCCTCTAAATTGTCCAACTTGTTGCCATATAATTTTTCAAATTATCCTTTTCTGATACTCTTTATTTCTGTGGGGTTAGTGGTGATATACCTTTCCTCATTTCTTATTTTATGTATTTGCATCTTTATTTTTTTTTCTTTGTTAGTTTAGCTAAGGGATTGTCAATTTTATTGATCTTATTGAAAAATCAACTTTTGGTTTTGTTTATTTTTTCTAGTGCTTTCTTATTTTCAATTTCATTTATTTCTGTTCTAATCTTTGTTATTTCCTTCTTTCTACTTCTTTTGGGGTTAGTTGGTTGTTCTTTTTCTAATTCCTCCAGGTGTGCAGTTAGGTCTTTGATTTTAGCTCTTTTTTATTTTTTAATATAAGCATTTATGGCTATGAATTTTCCTCTCTGTACTTTTGCTTCATCCCATAGGTTTTGATTCATTGTGTTGTCATTTTCATTTGTTTCAAGGTAGTTACTGATTTCTTTGGTGATTTTTCTCTTTGACCCACTGTTTTTCCATGAGTATGTTGTTCGACTTCCATATCCTTGTGCCTAATCTGGTTCTCTGTCCCTTACTGACTTCCAGCTTCATTCCATTGTGGTCAGAGAAATTACTTTGTGTAATTTCAATCTTTCTGAATTCATTGAGAATTGTTCTGTGTCCTATCATGTGGTCTATCCTGGAGAATGATCCAAATGCACTTGAGAAGAATGTATATCCTGCTGTATTTGGGTGTAATATTCTGTATATGTCTATTAGGTCCAAATCCTCTAATGTATTATTCAAAGTCTTTATTTCTTTATTGATTCTCTGTCAAGAAGTTCTGGCTAATGGTGATAATGGTGTATTAAACTCCCCCACTATAATTGTAGAAGCATCTATTTCTCAACTTAGTTTTTCCAGTGTTTGCCTCATGTATTTTGAGATACCCTGGCTAGGTGCATAAATGTTTATGATTGTTCTTTCTTCTTGATAGATTACCCCTTTTATTAATATATAATGTCCATTTTTAAAAAAGATTTATTTTATTTATTTATTTATGCCCCCTTCCCCATGCTTGGGCTTGCTGTCTGTTTTCTGTGTTCATTTGCTGCACATTTCCTCTGTGTCTGCTTGTCTCCCTTTGTTGTGTCACCTTCTGTGCCAGCTCTCCATGGGTGTGCACGGGTGTGGGCCATCAGCTCTTCGCAGGTACGGGCTTGGGCTGACAGCTCTCCATGGGCACAGGCCAGCTTGCCCTCACCAGGAGGCCCTGGGAACTGAACCCAAGGCCTCCCATATGGTAGGGGGGAGCCCAACCACTTGAGCCACATCTGCTTCCTTATAGTGTCCATTTTTGTCTCTTACAATAACTTTGCATTTAAAGTCTGTTTTGTCCGATATTAATATAGCTACTCCCACCCTTTTTTGGTTATTGTTTGTTTGTAGAATTGCTTTCCTATCATTCAATTTCAGCCTCCTTGCATCCCTGAGTCTAAGGTGGGTTTCTCATAGACAGCATATAGATGGATCATATTTCCTTATCCATTCTGCCAATCATTGTCGCTTGACTGGTGAGTTTATTCCATTAACATTCAAGTAAATCTCAAGGAATTACTTTCATTAGCCATATTTTCTTTAGGTTTATGTATGCCTTATATCATTTTTATTTCTCTTCCCTTTTTAATTTTTCTTATACTCTCCTCCAACTCTCTCTCTCTCCTGTTTTTTTTCCTTTCGATCTGCAGAACTTCTTTTAGTATTTCTTGAAGGGCAGATTTCTTATTGACATACTCTCTTAATTTCTGTTTCTCTGTGAATATTTCTCTGTGAATGCCAGTTTTGCTGGATAGAGAATTCTTGGCTGTAAGTTTTTTTTCATTTAGCACCTTGAATATGTCACACCACTGCCTTCTTGCCTCCATGGTTTCAGATGAGAAATCAGCATTTAATCTTATTGAGCTTCCCTTGTATGTGATGGTTCTCTTTTCTCTTGCTCCTTTCAGTATTTTCTCTTTGTTTTGAGCATTGGACAGTTTGACAAGTATATGTCTTGGAGTAGGCCTGTTAGGATTTATATTGTTTGGAGTGTGCTGCACTTTCTGGAAATGTACTTTCATGTCCTTCAATAGGGTTGGGAAATTTTCAAAAATTATTTCCTCTAACACACCTTCTGTCCCCTTTCCCTACTCTTCTCTTTCTGGGTTGCCTGTAATTCATATGTTTGTATGTTTCATGCTGTCATTCAAATCCCTGAATCCCTGCTGGATTTTTTTATATCTTTTTATCTATCTGTTCTACTATCTGTTTGATTTCAGGTGTACTGTCTTCCACATTGCTGATTCTTTCCTCTGCATGTTCAAATCTGCTGTTATGTGTTTCCAGTGTATTTTGGATTTCTTATATTGTGCTATTCATCACCATCATATCCGTTTTATGTATGTTTTCAATTTCTACAAGTTCTCCGGTTGTTTTCTTAGTATTCTTAATCTGTTCCTTCACTTCATTAAGTTGATTCATGGTATTTGTTTGAACATCTCTGATTAGTTGTTCCATGTTCTGCATCTCCTCCTGTTTTTTAGTTTGTTCATTGGACTGGGCTATATCTTCCTGTCGTATGACTTGTCATTTTTTGTTGGTGTCTAGGCATCAGTTTATCTTTATGGGTTTGTTCAGTTGATTAACTTCTCTTTCTAATCTAGGGTTTCATTTTGTTGTTTTTGTGTGTGTGGTAAGTTTTCAATTTGACAACTCATTCTTCATATTCTATTTACTTGCTGTTGTCTATGTTCCCTTAAGAAAAAAAATTAGGGCCAGAGAATAGAAAGATGTAAGAAAAGAAAAAAAGATAATAGTAATAATAATAGTAAAAGGTAGTAGAGGAACTGTATAAGACTGAGGAAAATGAATAATAACTAGAGTAAGAAGTGCAGAGAAATAAGAATAAAAAAGTAGAGTATAAACAATGAGATGAGAAATTAAATAGGGAAAATTTATAGGATGAATTGAAAGACTAGAATGATGAGAAAAGAGGGAAAGAGAAAATAAGACAAATAGAAAAAAAGTAAAAAAGAAAGCAAACAGAGAAAAGGAGAGAGAAATGAAAACAAGAAAAATTGAAGACCAAACAAAAAGAGGTGGGGTGTAAGAAAAACAGAAGAGAGCAGAAGATAAAAAGATGAAAGAAGGAAAGGAAATAGCATAGGTAGACAAAATTGGTAAGCCAAAAAAAAAAAAAAAAGGGGGTGGCGGAATAAAGGAAGGGGAAACACTACAAAGAAGAAGCAAGACAGCAGCAATTAATTTATTATTTATTTTACTTTTAGTTTTTTAAAATTTTTACATATTTTATAAATTTTTACATATTTTATTTCTTATATCTAAACCTATCATTATTATTTCATTTTCCTATTAATTCTATTTGGCTATTTTAAAGGCTTCATTTTTTAAGATTTGGATCACAGAATGGTTACAACTGGGGCAGGGGAGGATCATTGATGGGGAATACTTGGGAGGAAGTTCACCTGGGCATACATATAAGGTATATAAATATGTTCAAATGTTCACAGGACATTGTTATGGTGGGTGGAGATTCACACAATAACCAAGAGTAATTTGAATTCCCATCCTGGAGAGCTCTGCCACATTCTCTAAGGGAGCAGAAACAGTTGCCCACATTCTCTAAGGGAGCAGAAACAGTCTCCCAAGTGCAGGGGCAATGACTGTCGAAGGAGGATGATCAATTAATGGGCCCTTGATATTGATGACTTTGCTTATGAGCCTATGTTCTTGAAATTGAAACCTAGCCTAGTGAGGTGCCTAAGAGTTGCCTACTGAGAGTCTCTTTGTTGTTGCTCAAACGTGGTTTCTCTCTAAGCCAAACTCAGCATATAAATGCATTACCTTCCCCCCAGAGTGGAACATGACTCCCAGGGATGAGCCTCCCTGGCACTGAGGGATTACTACCAAGCACCAGCTAGCAATGCAACTGGAAAAAGACCTCAAATAAAAGGGGGAAAAGGTAAAGACAACTGAATTTATATGGCTAAGAGACTTCAAAGAGTCTGAAGGTCATCCCAAAGGTAACGGTTATGCACATTGCATAAAGCTCTCATAGACTGACAAAGTGGATACTAACCCAAATAGGAGGGCTCCTGAGGGCTCTGGAGACACCCAGGTCCTATGATCAAGGCAGATAGCTCTGGAGTTTGGTGCCTTGCCAGTGAGCCCTACTTTGGAGTTTGTGCTCCTGAGATTGATGGAGTTGGACACAATTATGGCTTCCCTATACATGGTCATCTGTCCCTTCTATTTAAATTTATACTTGGTACTGGAGTTTGTAGGTGTACATCCAAGAGACTGGAGTCTGAGCTGTCCATGTGCCAGCTGGGCCCAAAACCTCAGCAGAGTTGCAACATCTATTCTCCAGGTGAGTCATTGGACTCACCCAGGACAACTAACAAGGAGGTGAGAATTGACAACCACTATACCAAGGAAACGAGAAAGCCAACAAATGCAAGCCAGAGAGTCCCATCCATCGGCTGTATGGGATCAAAGCCTACTCTCAATTAGAGGTGGAGTGGATACCACCATGCCAGAATCCTCAGGATTAGGGAATGAACTAGTGACTAGAGTGGAGTTTCTGGTATTCAACTATAGACATATTGTGATTCTAGCAATGGAAGAAGTTACAACATTGATGTGGAGGCAGTGACTAGAGGTTCTGAGGGCAAGGAGAGGGAAAAACATTTGTGATATGGGGGCTTTTTAGGGAATTGGGAATTGTCATGAATGACATTACAATGACAGATATAGGCCATTTTATATCATCACATATCATGCAGAACTGTGTGGAAGAGAGTGTAGACTACAATGTGAACTGGCATCCATGCTCAGTGGCAAACCCTCAGGATGCATTTATCGATTACAATGAATATGTCACACTAATGAAGGATATTGTTTATTTGGGAGCGTGTGGGTCGTGTGGGGAGTGGGATGTATGGGAATCCCTATATTTTCTTGTGTAACATTTATGTAATCTAAGTATCTTTTAAAAAAAATTATTTAAAAAATGGATAAAAATTAGAACAAAAAATAAACAAAGAAGCAAACAAACAAAAAACATGGAAAAACAGCCTTCCTTCTTAGGACCCTAAGGAACATCTCAGGCTGCCAGATTTCATCAATCAATTACCCTGCAGCCTGCCTTCTGCAGGTTTTGATCTGGGTTTTAGTGAATAAACTAAGTTAAATTTTAAAAAAAGAACCTTTTTTGAGAAAAATAGGAGATCCAAGAGAAGCTAATACAAAAATAATGTCTATATGTTCCCTGTCCTAAAGTATTAGCTGGATATCTGATAACCCAGGGGATCATGTCTCTAAGAAGAGCTGGGAGTCCATCCAGGGACCTAGTATATTCAAGGCAGGAACTCCTCCACTAAGCTAAACTTTCTCCTTGGGTCAGTTAGCCTTTCAGAAAGCTATATGCCCACTTTCCCTCAGGCAGATTAGAATCTTTGCAGTTGACCAGAGTCCTGCTGATTAGGCACCTGTCTGTCCCTGCCCCCTTTCTATTCTAATTGCTTTCTTTCCCAGAGCAGCTGGGCATGACAGCCTGTGTGAGCAGATAACCCCTCTCCTCTCATGGTCAGTTCAAAGTCCCTTCCGAGATTCAAAGGGGACACTGGTGATCGATTCAACCACAGAGAAACCACTCTTGACCCTCTTCCAGACCTCTCCTCCTCCCAAGGGACCCTAAATAAGCCCTAGAAAGCTTGTTCAGGCTTCCTACCACCTGCCTCCCTTAGGGAAGTTGGAATTTTGATAGTTTTCAGCGCTGGACTAGTCAGTTGCCTTTTTCTGCCTTCTCCCCACCAAAGTTCCTCTTTCCCGGGGAGGCTGGGTGCATCAGCCTTCCTGAGGAGATTCCCCTCTCCCCTCTTCCTGGGGCCACGTCAGTGCTGGCTGGTATGCTCCCTGAGTTCAAAGGGGGCCCAGGTAACCAAACCCACAGAAAAGAAACTCCTCTTTCTCTTGGAGAGTCCTTCCTCTCACTCAGTGTCTGGTGGGATTTAGGGGGTTCACAGAGGGTTTTTGCCTTGAGAGTAGGGCTTAGCCATCCACTGTTTCCAGACACAGGGGCTAGAAACTCATTGTTTTCTCTTGTGCTCTTTATCTCTTTGTCCAGTTCCCTCCAGATCAATGCCCTGAAGCCTCCTGTTCTGTGGGTTCCCAAAACAACTCACTCAGGTAGGATTTTGCCCCTTTCTCAGCTGTTTTTTATGAGAGAGCTGGGGAGTGCCCACCTAAGCCAATGCCATCTTGCTGGGACTCGTGAATACTGTTTTGAGAAGAAAATATTTATGCTTTTTATCTTAGACTCATAAATATAAAGTATAATTTCTTGCCAAATAAATTCCAATTAAATGTTTTTCAAGAGTGAAAATTGACATTCAAATTTTAACCCATTTTAAATGCTTGTAAAAATCACAATAAGTTACTCTTTGTATTAAGTTTTAAAATCTATCTCCATAGAGACCACTCCATCAGGAAAAAGCATAAATCTTTTATTTTTTAATATAAAATGGGCTTGACCCATCTCTCTATTAGTGTAAACAGTAAAAAAAATAGCATACAAATCCTGAAGTTATATGTGACTTTTATTTCCTTGGCTTTTCATCAACATTAACTATACAATGTTCAATGCTTCCCAATTAAATAATCTAAAATATTATTTGCTTTACTTTGGTTCATAGCAGGAAAAAAATTGCTTTTTTTTTTTTTTTAACCATTTTATATCTATTGCTGCTCATATCAATTTTACTTTCTTTATAACAAAAGTTGTGGGTTTGCAGAACAATCATGTACAAAATACAGGATTCCCACATACCACCTCACCACCAACTATTTGCATTTGTATGGAACATTTGTTACAAGTGATGATAGCCCATTTCTATAATTGTACTATTAATTAAATTCTATGTATAATTTAGGGTACACCATGCAATGTATTTCCATGGATTTTTAAAATTTTTATTCTCTTACTATATATGCAATCTAATATTTCCCCTTTTAATCATATTCACGTATATATTGCAGTATTGTTAATTGTGTCAACAATATTGTGCTATCAATACAATCCATTATCAAATATGCCATCATTTCAAATAGGATCTCTGTATATTGTAAGCCTTAACTTCCATTCCCATTCTCTTAACTTACCCAATCCTTAATAAACTATATTCTCGATTCTGACTCTATGAGTTTGCTAATTCTAATTGGTTCAAATCAGTAAGAACATAAAATATTTGTCCTTTTGTGTCTGGTTATTTCACTTAATATGATGTATTTAAGATTCTAACATGTTGTTGCATGTAACAGGACTTCATTCCTTTTTGTAGCTGAATAATATACTCCATTGTATGTAAATACCACATTGTGTTTATCCATTCTTCAGTTGATGGACACTAAGGTTGTTTCTATCTTTTGCCAATTGTGAATAATGCAGCTATGAACATCAGTGTGAAAATATCTGTTCAAGTCCCTGCTTTTAATTATTTTGGGTATATACCTACTAACAGGATTGTCGAGTTATATGGTAGTTCTATGCTTAGCTTTCTGAGGGACCACCATCTGTATTCCACAGCAGCTACACCATTTTACATTACCACCAGCAATGAATGAGCATTCTGATTTCTCCATATACTCTCCAACACTAGTTATTTTCCTTTTATTTATTTATTTATTTATTTTAATAGCGGTCATTCTGATGAATGTGAAGTGGTATCTCATTGTGGTTTTGATTTGCATTTCCCTCATGGCTAAATATCTCCAGCATCTTTTCATTTGCTTTCTGGCTATTAGTACATCTTCTTTGGAGAGATGTCTGTTTAAGTCTTTTCCCCATTATAAAAAATTCAGATGTTTGACATTTGGTTGTAAAGTTGAAGGATTTCATTATATATTTGGGATTTTAAATCTTTATTGGATTTTAAATCTTTATCAGATTTGTGATTTCTGAATATTTTCTCCCATTGTGTAGATTGTTATTTTATTTTCATGATAAAGTCCTTTGAGGACCAAATTTTTTTTATTTTGATTAGGTCGTATTTATCTATTTATTTTGTTGCTTGCACTTTGTGTGTAATGTCTAAGAAACCATTGCCTAACACAAGGTTCTGAAAATGTTTCCCTACATTTTCTTCTAGGAGTTTGATAATTATACCTCTAATAGTAGGGCTTTGATCCATTTTGTTGATTTTTGTATGATGTGAGGTAAGGCTCCTCTTTCTTTTTTTGGCACATGGAGTTTCCCAGAACCATTTGTTGAACAGACTATTCTCTTCCAATTGAGCAGTCTTTACCACCTTGGTGAATTCTTTTGTCCATAAATGTGAGCACTGATTTCTGAACTTTCAATTCTAATCCATTGGTCTATATGTCTGCCTTTGCGCCAGTACCATATTGCTTTGATTATTGTGGATTTAGGTTCAAGAAGTGTGAGTCCTCCAACATCATTCTTCTTTTTCAACATGGCTTTAGCTATTTGGAGCCACTTATCTTTCCATATAATTTGATGATTGGATTTTCCACTTCTGCAGAGAAGGTTGTTGGAATTTTTATTGCAATTTCATTGAATCTATAAATTCCTTTGAGTAGTATTGACATTTTAAAGCTATTTAGTCTTTCAAACCATGAAGACAGAAAGTCCTTCCATTTATTTAGATATTCAATTTCTTTTAGCAAGGTTTTGTAGTTTTCTGTGTATAAGTCCTTTACATCCTTGGTTAGATTTAGTCCTAGATATTTGAATCTTTTAGTTGTTATTGTGAATAGAACTTTTTCCTTGAAATTTTTCTTCCTATTTTTCATTGCTTGTGTATAGAAACACTACTGATTTGGGGGTGTTGAACTTGTTCCATGCCACTTTGCTGAATTCATTTATTAACACTAGTTTTGTTGTGGATTTTCCAGAATTTTCCATATATAGGAGCTTCTCAACTACAAAAAAGGGTTATTTTACTTCTTCATTTCCCATTTGTGTGCCTTTTATTTCTTTTTCTTGCCTAATTGCTCTTGCAAGAGCTTCCAGTACAATGTTGAATAGCAGTGGTGATGGTAGGAATTCTTTTCTTGTTCCTGATATTAGAGGAAAAGCTTCCAATCTTTCACCACTAAGTAGGATGTTAGCTGTGGGCTTTTCATACATACCCTTTCTCATGCTAAGAAAGTTTCCTTCTAGTCCTAGTGTTCCATGTTTTTATCAAGAGAGGTTACTGTATATTGCCAAATGCCTTTGCTGCACCAATTGAGATGATCATGTGGTTTTTTTCTTCATTTTGTTAAGGTGTGTATTGCATTAATTGATTTTCTTATTTTGATCCAACCCTGCATACCAGGGATAAATCCTACATGACTGTGGTGTGTAATTCTTTTAATATACAGTTGTATTTGGTTTGCTAGTATTTTCTTGAGGACTTTTGCATCTATATTCATGAGAAATATTGGTTTGCAGTTTTCTTTTTTTGTGGTATCATTATCTGACTTAGAATGCCTTAAGGGACAGTTTCATCTTTTTTAATTGTTTAGAAGAGTTTGGACAAAATTGGAGTAAAATCATTTTGGAAAGTTTGGTAGAAATTCCCCTGTGAAGCCATTTGGCCCTGGGCTTTTCTTTTATGGGAGGTTTTTGATTGTTGATTCAACCTCTTTCCTTGTAATTGATTTATTAAGATCTTCAAAGTCTTCTTTTGTCAATGTAGGTAATTTGTTTGTTTCTAAGAATTTGTCCATTTCATGTAGGTTATCTAATTTATTGACATACAGTTGTTCATAGAATCCACTTATAATCCTTTATATTTCAGTGGGTTGGTAGTAATTTCACCCTTTTCATTTCTGATTCTCATTTTTTGAATCCTCTCTTTTTCTTTGTCAGTCTAGCTAAAGATTATCACTTTTATTGATCTTTACAAAGAACCAACTTTAGATTTTGTTGACTCTCTCTATTGTTTTTTTTTAAATTTATTTTGTTTTCTATTTCATTTATCTTCACTCTAATATTTCTTTTTTCTTTCCATTTTCTCATTTTAGATTTAGTTTGCTCTTCTTTTTCTAGTTCTTTCAGCTTTGTGGTTAGTTCTCTAACATGAAGTTTTCTTTTTTTAAGGTAAACATTTAAAGCTATAAATTTCTCTCTCATCATTGGCTTTGCTACATTCTCTCAATTTGGTATGTTTGGTATGTTATTTTTTAATTTTCTTGAAGTTTATCATTCATACGTGAACATACATAAAAATAAGTTTATAGTATAAGTTATAATCTTAAAAAATAAACCTATTAGTTTTTAAGGAGTATGTTCTTTGATTCCCACATATTTGTGAATTTTCCATTTCTCCTTGTTATTGATTTTAGCTTCATTCCATTATGGTCAGTTAACATAAATTACATGATTTCAATATTTTTAATTTATTTAGAGTTGTCTTATGACCCAACATGTTGTCTATCCTGGAAAATGATCCATGTACCTTTGAGAAGAATGTGTATTCTGTTTTGGTTGGTGTGGCAGTTTGATATTTTTTATGAATTCCAAAAAGAGTTATTGAGTATGTAAACTGGTCTGTTCTTCTGGGCATGATACCCTTCCATTGATTTAAATTCAAAGGCTTTACATTTGCTTGATTAAATCAAGATTAGGGCTTTGATTCAACTACATCATTAGGGTGTGCAAGGTTGAGTCTCCACCCCCTTGGTGGTCTATATAAATGGACACTCAATCAAGAACACAGAAGCAGATATGTGAGAAAAGAGGAAAGGAGCTCTATAGACATGGAAGAGGATCCTGTGGCTATGGAAAGAGATATGAGCCATTTGCCTGATAGTTTGCTGCTGAAGAAAACAGAGCAGCTGAGCCCTATGCCAATCTACAGCTGAGATCGGAAGAAGCTGGGACCACAGAGCCTTAAGAGGAAAGAGGAAGGCTGAACCCTTGCAGATATTACCCGCTATCTTGCATCAATATGTGGCAACAGACTTTGGGTGGGAAAATACCTCTTACGGTACCTTGAGTTATACTCTTTAAGGTCTTATAACTGTAAGCTTTTACCCCAAATAAATACCCTTTATAAAATCCAACAGATATCTGGTACTTTGCAGCAGCACCCTTTTGGCTGACTAATACAGTTGGGTACATTGTTTTATATATATATGTTAGGTCTAATTGGTTTAGTGTTCATGTCCTGTGCTTCATTGATCATCTGATTCTACGTTTTGCACATAATTGAGAGTGGTGTGTTGATGTCTTCTACTATTAATGGAGAACTGTCAATTTCTCCACTCAATTGTGTCAGTATTTGCTTCATATATTTTGGGGCTCTGCTGTTAGGTGCATATATATTTATAATGTTACATCTACCTCTCAATTTGTCCCCTTTACCAGTATATAATGACCATCTTTGTCCCTTATAAATGTGTTTGGCTTAAGGTCTCAGTTATCCAACATTAGTATAGCCACCCAGCTCTTTTTTGGTTACTACTTGTATGGTATATTTTTTTCCATCCTTTCACTCTCATCCTACTTCTATCTTTGCATTTAAAAAATTTAAAGAAAGCATATAGTTGGGCCATGCTTTTTTATCCATTCTGCCAATCTCTGCTTGTTGACTGGGGAAATTAATTGATTTACATTTAAAGTCACTGCTGATAATGTAGGGTTATCCTCTGCCATTTTGCAATTTAGTCTTTGTAAACCTTATAGATTTTTTGTCCTACAATTCTGTTTATGTCTACATTCATATTTACTTGCTTTTTTTTATTGAACCACATTGAGTGCCTTCTCATTTCTAACTGTATATAGTTTTCATATATTTTCCCTGTGGTTACCATGCGGTTAAAATTTAACATCCTAAATATATAACAATCATATTTAGTTTGATACCAACTTAACTTCTCTAGCTTAGACATATACTTTTCCTATACTCATTTGTCCCTCCACCTTTTTTTGTACTTGTTACCATTTCTATCTTTGCACATTCAGTGTCCAAAGCTATAGGTTTATCATTAGTTCTTATACATTTGCATTTTAGCACCTGTAGGAAGTATAGTGTGGGATTAATGCCAAACAATATAATACAATAATATTGCCATTTATAATTATATGAATGGTTATCTTTACTGAAGATCTTTACTTTTTATGCTGTTTTGCACCACTGTGCAGTGTCCTTTCCTTTCAGCCTGAATAACTCATTTTAGCATTCCCCATAGGTGGTCTAGTGGTGATGAATGCCCCCAGCTTTTGTTTATCTGAGAATGTATTAATCTCTCCCTCATTTGTGAAAGACAGTCTCACCACATTTAAAATTCTTGACTGGCAGTTGCTTTCTTTCAGCATTTTAAGTACCTTATCCCATGCCCTCTTGACTCCATGCTTTCTGATGAGAAACCAGCTCTCTATTTAATTGGGACTCTCATGTACCTAAAATGTTGTTTTTCTCTTGCAGCTTTCAGAACTCTCTCATTGTCCTCTGCATTTGATAATGTAATCAATATACCACAGCATATATTTTTCTTCTTCTCTATCTTGTTTGTTGTTCTCTGAGCTTTTTGGATGTGAATATTCATGTCTTTTGCTAAGTTTTGGAAGTTTTCTGTCATTATTCCTTTGAAAATTCCTTCTGCCCCTTTCTCTATTTCTTCTCCTTCTGGGACTCCAATAATGGGAATATTAGTGTGCTGGATGATATCCCATATCTGTCTTATGCTATTTTCACTTTTAATGTTTCTTTTTTGTTTCTATTCCTCAGCCTGACTCATTTCAAATGTCATGTTTTCAAGTTCACTGATTCTTTTTGCTGCCAGCTCTACTGCTTCTTAGAACCCTCCTGGGAAGTTTTTGTTTCAGTTACTTTGGTCTTCACCTCCAATAGTTCTGTTTGATTCCATTTTCAATTCCTATCTCTTTATTTAGACTTTCATATTGCTCATTCATTGTTTACCTGTATCCTTCAGTTCTTTCTCTGTACTTTACTTCATCTTTGTGAGCATTTTAAGGTGACGTTTTAAAAGACTTTCTTCAGTATGTCCACATTCTTGTTTTTGTTGGTGGTGTTTTCTGTATTTTTATCCTCTTCTTTTAGATGGACCATTATTTCCTATTTCTTTGTTTGTCTTGACTCTTTTGTTGCACACTGTATATTTTAATATTTTAAAATATTATCTCTGGAATTTATTCTCTGGGATGTCTGTTTCTTGATTTTGTAACCATCTGGTGATCAGACGGAGATTTTCTTAAGCTTCAGCCCTCCTATTAGGAAGGTCTGCCCAGGGCAAATTCAGTGTGCAGGGTTTTCCTTATCTTTCTGGGACTCTGTCTTTTCTTGGGCTTTGGCTGTTAGTTGTTTTGGAGTTTCCCTGTTTATTGGAGTTTGACTCTCCCCTCTGTTTCCCAGGAGACAGACCTTTCTCTTCTGGGTGTTTGAAGCCAGCTAGCCTTTGTTCCAGACTGTCCACCTCTAATTTTTTAAAACTCCTTCCAGTCTCGAGGTACTTTTGTCTGGAGGCAAATTCTAGGAAGAAGATCACCTCAGAGAGAAATTTCCCAAGTGTCTTTCTCAGGCTAAACATGTCTGGGGACTCATAAAGAGAGCACAGACCAGCTCCAAAGTGCCCTGTCAAGGGGATTAGGAAGGGCACCAAAAGCTTCTCTAATGGTTCCCCAAAGATGATCTTTACTGGCTTGCCCAGCAAATTCAGCCCTTCAGCAAAGTGTCTCTGGCAGCCCTGAGGAAGGGCTGTGTCTTTTAATGTCCTCCAACTCCAGCCCTTCTAGTGATGGTTGAAACATTGGCTGCCACAGCCTTCATTCGGGCAAGGTTGAAAGCCTCAGACTTGGGGCCCCAGTGATCCATATATACTAATCAAAAGCTGTGAACAGTTATTAGCTATGCCCACCCCTGCTCTTGGAGAATAGGGTTTTTATGTCCCTTTCTGTCACTAGCAAGCTAGCCAGGGACCGGATTCCAGGGCACCTGCTGTGACAGTGGAGAATGGGTGCCAGTAGATACCACATGGAGAGAGCAATTTACTTTTCTTTAATGTAGTTTATCAGCCTCTTCGTCCCACTCTTCCCTGGATGCTGTACAGTGTTCTTTGGGGCTCAGAGTTTCAAAATAGTTGTTGCAGACAGTTCCTGCCTGTTTAATATTTGTTTTGGTGGGAGGACTGAGTCCTGGAGCTCCCTACTCTGCCATCTTTTCCAGAACTCTGTACAAATCATATTTACATTGGACTATTTCTTGATTTTTTTCCTTATTGATTTGAAATCTTGTATGTTAAGGGTTAATATTATTAAACCCCTTGCTATTTGGTGTTCAGAACGATTAAACTGAACATTTTAATGTTATCAATTAAAAGCTCCTTTTCAACTTTCTTAAAAAGGAATAAATATTCTTACCTTTGTCTGGTCAATTATTAAGTTACCAGAGTGTCAATGGTTATATGTTTATATTCTAAAATATATTTATTGTTTTTTTTCTCATGTAATGAATATAAAATGATCTATGACACTGCAAATAACTTAATCACAAGGTATTTAAATAATTATATGATAAAGAAGTTGTATTATACAAATTATAGGCCACATGATTTATTCCTATATGAATAACACATCAGATAATTGTAAAGCCAGTGTGAGCTCAAAGACTTTGTAAATTCTAGACTGGTTATAAGAAGGATGGGGGCAATATTTACTTCTATCTCCAATTATTATGTTAATTGTCTTATGACCACCTTTAAATCAGGCTTTCAGAGTCACATTCCTCTGTCCATCCCTACCCCTACCCTCCATAACTCAATGTCCATATTGCTATGTGAGTTTGATGGATGACCTGGGTTTGTGGTAGCTCAGGGCTGTCTTAAGGAACATAAAACGTTAAGTTTATAGCTTAAAGAATCCATTAAAGGTACATGTGGTAACAGGCCCTTTCATAGATCTGGAAGAGGTGCCTACCTTTACTCATTACCAGCCCTGTTCCCTGAGCAAGTCATCTCATTATTCAAGGTTTAACTAAAGTATCACTTTCTCAACAAAATCCTGGTTAATTTCATGTATCAACTTGACTAAGTCATGGTGTCCAGATGTTTGGTCAAGCAAGCCTGATCGTTACTGTGAGGGTATTTCATAGATGGATTTTGATCACTAGTCAGCAGTTTGCAACTATGGCTTCTTGCATCTACAACCAAAAAAGAGGATTGCCTTAGCAATGAAAGGAGTCTCTTCATCTAATCAGTGGAAGATCTTTAAGGGAAAACTGAGGACTTTAGTAGTCAGAAAGGATTTCCATCTCATTTCAGCTAGCCTGCTTCTACTGGGAAGTCAACATACCTTAATCAGAGTTCCCAAATTGAGGCTTCTCCTGGGGAAAATTAACTTCACCTTCATCAAGTTTCCAATCTGTGGCCTACTGTCCAGAATTCTGACTTGCCAATCTCCACAATCACATGGATCAATTCCTATAATAAATCTATTAACATTTACATATTACATTTGTGCATATATGCATACATAACCTATCAGTTCTGTTTCTCTGGAGAACCCTAATATACCCTTGCTAATGCCCCTGGCCAAGTGATGCCCCACCTCAGTTCTTTCTCACAGTACATTTCTTCATAGTCCATCCAAATTTCAATGACAATTTTTATAAATTTTTATTTATCACTTGATTCACTCACATTACCATAAGCACTTGTCAATTGCTTAGCTAATTGTAGGTTATCAAAGAACACTGGTTGAGTATATAAAGGGCCTAATTTGAGACAGATGTTTTGATTTAATTATAACCCATAGACTTTCTTATGATTATTTTCTAAAATATTAGTCATTTCTATCCACTGGACAGAATCCATATTGCATATATACCTTTGACATAATAAATAATAGCATTATAATACATTTTATAGTGTACAGAAATTTCAAACTGCATTGTTAATCTCTTGATAAAATATTTAATTCTCAATATAAAAATAAAATGTATTTCATGAAACCATTGAATAGGTAATAAATAACAGACTTTTAACTCTATATTTGAAAGAGCATAAAAAGAATACCTGTAATGGGTACACAAAGAAATAAATTTTTGATCAGATGTCTTGTACATAGAAAAATTCAATTTTATTTAGTAAAGAACAATTTTCTTATACAGTATAAAGGGAATAATATAGTTTTTATTTTTCTAGAAAGTTTTCCTTATACTTCCTGTTATAAAGGATAAGCTCTACTGTTCTCAGTGATCAAGAAAAATGGGTTTATGATGTAGCTACTGAACTCCGAATGTTTCACAGGAAACTGGCAAAGGGAATGGTAGGGAAAAATAAGACTCAATTATAAACATGACTTACTTGAAAAGCATATTTTAAAATTTCTGTATTAGTTTTTATTATACCTTGTTGGGATTGAATCATGCCCCTCACAAAAGATATGTCCAAATTTTAATCCATGTTCCTCTAGGTGTGAACCCATTTGCAGATAGAACCATTTGAGGATGTTAATGCTAGTTAAATTGTGGCCAAATTGAATCAGGGTAGATATTAATATGACTGGTGGCCTTATATAGAGAGAAAATTCAGAAGAAAAAGTCAGAAGAAGCCAGAAATGAGAAGCCAGAGAGGAGAAAAGACTCACCAAGTAACAAAAGACTGTCATCAGCAGAATGCTTGACTCCAGGAGAAAGCATGACCTTGCCAATATCTTGATTTTGAACTTCTAGCTTCCAAACCTGTGACAATAAATTCCTGCTATTTAAGCCAACCAGCCTGTGGTTCTATTCACAGCAGCCATAGCAAACTAAAGCATACCATAAAACACACTAAATACTATTCTTACTTCAATGTAAGTGGAAACATGATAGTTTTAGAGCACTGAAACTTCCATGTCATTGATAATCATCTCATTGATTATTCCATTAAAGAAATAACTTATTTAATGAGCTGAAGGTTTATAATATAGCAGAGAACTAAACAAATTTTGAAGTAAGATACTTTGATTAAAATCCTGGCTCAGACTTGCAGTAGTGCTTTTGTGAAGTTAGGAAAATTAAATATACCCACTGCAGTGGGTTGAATTATGTACTCAAGGAAAAAAAAAAATGCCATTAATACATTCCTGTGGAGTGAGCTCATTGTAAATATGACTTTTGAAGACGTTATTTTAGTTAAGGTGTGGCCAACTGAATAATGATGGGCTTTGATCATGTTACTGGGAGCCTTAAAAGAAAGGTCACAGAAAGAAAGATATAGGAAGGAGTGGAGGCAGGAAGTCAACAGAACCTGGAAGGGAAAGGAGAGGATGTTGCCATGTACATTGCTGTGATAGTATGAAACTTGTGACAATTTGAAGATTTTTGTGGATCCCAGAAAAGGAAGGTCATGTTTTTGAAGGTAATGCATTCTTGTGGGTGTGGGACCTGTTGATTGGATTGGATTCAGTTGGGGATTTTTGATTGGAATGACTCAGTGATGTGTAACCCAGGGTGGTCTTGTTCTTCTTTCTGGAGCCCTTTATAAATTGAGAACTAAAAGCAGCAGATATGCAGAGAAATAGCCACAGAGATGGAGAGTAGGAACCCAGGAGCTCAGAAAAGAACGTGGGAGAGAGGAAGCCACAGATGAAACAGCCAGAAGCTGATGCAAGGAGACCCAGGGGATAAGCAGATGCTTCGATGTGCCTTGCCACATGGAAGGAGTCCAGGATCACCAGCAGCCAAACTTTGGTGAAATAGTATCTATGATGATGCCTTGATTTGTACATTTTCACAGCATCAGAACTGTAAATTCCCATTATAAAAGCCAACCCATTTCTTGTATATTGCTTCCAGCAGTTTTTAGCAAAATAAAATAGTTGCCATGTATACTAGTCAGCCAAAGCGGTGCTGATGCAAAGTACCAGAAATCTTTTGGCTTTTATAATGGGTATTTATTTGGGGTAAAAGCTTACAGTTACAAGGCCCTAAAGAAATTCAACTCAAGATTACTTCCTTAGCAAACTCTGTTACCATGTATTGAAGCAAGATAGTGGGCGATGTCTGTAGGGGTTCAATCTTCCTCTTCCCTCTTAAGCCTCCGTGTGTCCAGCTTCTTCTGATCTCAGCCATAGGCTGGCATAGGGCTCATCTCTCTTCTCAGGGTTCATTTCTTTCCATGCTCAGTTTCTCTGTTCTTTTCAGCTGCAAACCATCAGGCACACGGCTCATCTCTCTCTGGGGCCCCAGGATCAAAGTTCTCTCCTCTTCAATGTCTATGGAGTTCTTGCTGTTCCTCTGTGTATCTTCTTCTGTGTATTTCTTCTATGTTCTTGACTGAGTGTCTGTTTATTTAGCCCAGCAAGGGGGCAGGGACTCAACCCTGCACACTCTAATGATGTGGTCAAAAAAGCCTCAATCTTGTTTTGATCAAGCAAATGTAAAACCTTGAATTTAAAGCAATCAAAGGATATCATGCTAAGAGGAACAGACCAGTTTACATAGTCAGTATCTCTTTTTTTTGTCACACCATGTAACAGAAAGCCAAGAATGCAAGGAGTGCAGGTAGCCAGGCCTGGACACCACAGTCTTGGGGGAGAAAATATTGCCTTGATGACCCCTTAATTTTGGACTTCGAGACTCAAAACCTTGAGTCAATATACTTCCATTGTTTAAGCTAACCCATTATGTGGTATTTGTTTTAGCAGCTGGGAAATTAAAATTCTTAGTTTCCTAAAAAGGAGTAGAAATTTTGGATACTTCTCATAGGGCTGCTTAGGCAACTAATGAGATTAGTCTAAATGCTAAGTGCACGTCCTGGGACAATAGCACTCAATAAAATTAGCTTAATAAATCTTTAAGGAAAAGCAACTAATACACCCAAAGTATACAGAGTTTTTAACAAGATACTTTTTTCTACTTATCTGAATGTTTCACTTGATTTGCAAAGGGACATTTATATCAAAATTGCCTAAATATCACTGAAATCAAGAGTCAATTAACATTGTGGTAAAGTCTCTATAACAGATGATTATAAGTTGGGATGTACAACTTTGTTAGAAAAGTTGTCATATCTATCACAGATGCATTCATACGTTTTCAAGAATTAATATATGTCAAAATTCTCATAAAGCAACATAGTATTCCTTTGTTTCAGAAGTTATTTCAATATTCTGTATTATGTAAAGGAAATGGAAGCAATTAGTTACCTTTGGGACTTCATGAATTCATTCATCACTTTATAGGTGAGCCAAGAAATGCTAGCTCAGCAAGAAATCCGGCAAAGTGAATGCTGGAAATAGATATTTTATTGTTTTTAATGTTTATCATTAGGCTTTGTCTTCCTGCATAATTTCAATGTTACATAATTTTTCAATACATGGCTATATTTTATATATATATATATATTTTAATATATAAAATATATTATAAGAAACCTACTGGAAAATATATAATATACAAGCACAAGACACACACATATACATATGTAAAACTTCTAGATTTGGCATAAGTAATATTAGATATTAACTATATGAATTATGAAAATAATAGTGCAATACTAGATGAATGCTTACTGAACATAAACTCTCAGAGAATATTATGTTAATCATCAAATAAAAGAACTCTGAAGTGCTTTTATATTTATTGAATACTGTCATGTCTAACTTTGCATTTAAAAATTGTCCCATTAGTATAATACCTTACAGACTTACCAAATTACCCATGCTCTGTTCCTTTGAACAGCAGACTAAGTAGTTATGAATACTA
Organism: Tolypeutes matacus; assembly: GCA_026826555.1. Classification (NCBI taxonomy): domain Eukaryota; kingdom Metazoa; phylum Chordata; class Mammalia; order Cingulata; family Chlamyphoridae; genus Tolypeutes; species Tolypeutes matacus. Next base: position 16,800,515 of record JAKSZT010038599.1, on the reverse strand, counting down.
ATGATATTATTCAAGGACAGTGTAAAAGTGAATATTTTATAATCAGGTTACTTTGGAGCAAGGTAAGATAAGTGAAATCATTTTCATATGGGCTATTATTGTGCATTTAATTCTAGGTTATTAATGCATTCTTATCAATTCTCTGTTAGGTAACTTTTTAGAATTGGGTCAAGGTAATTAAGGAAATTGTGTGCACAAGTGAAGAATCAAGGAACAATTTAAAATACTCATTCATCTTTCTGGAGTATGTTTCTTAGGAATGTGTCAAGTGGACAAGTAAATGCAGCCTTATGTATAGGGCTTGCTGATGTTTTGCTTTGAGACAGCATCAACATAGCACTCAACCATGCCTTCTGCTCATACCTAGGAATCTGTTAGCATGTGTATTGTTTGCAATCTTATTGTAAGTTAAAAAATACTTGTTCTGATTATGTCCTCAAAATTTAATATGTGCACTATTTTTGGAAATATACAGACCAAATGTTTGAATTAGAGATTATGTGCTAATTGAAACAAAATAATATTTTGAAGGAAGTCACTGATTATCATTTAAAATGACATTTTTAGTGCCTTAAATTCAATGGAACAAATAGTGAAGACCTAGATGTTCTGGCATGTACTAACATTAGCAGTTAAACATGGGGTTAAATGTTCAGGAAATTAATTAGATTATTGTGTGCAGTTCCTGGTATTTGTTCTATTTTTGGTATGGACATATAAACATCTCTCGAGTCATAAGTCACAGAAAATGATCATATACTGTGTATTATCCTAAGTAGAGAATACCATTTAGGCTCTTTTCCTACTTTTGTCAAAGTTAGTTATATTGAATCCTGCCTCTGTCATCTACAGTGGTATCCATGTGTAAATAAGGATGTCCTTAACTTTTATATCAATTTATATCTTAATTTCACCATGGGCCTCAGACCTCCAAGTGCATTCCTATATCATTACATATGATTAAGGTAACATTAACCTGATGAAGCTGTTAATATACATAATGGAGCCATGAACAAAGAGAACAAAGACTGATTCAGGACTTAACAAATTTTTGTTCCCTCTTGAATACATTATATATTGGAATTAATTCAGTCAAATGACTCTGTTGTCTTCTATAGTTTTATATACTATTGAAGCATCTAGGAGGGAGCCAGGGAAGACATTGCACAAGAAACGACATGGTATCTGAGACCTGTAGGCTGAAAAGAAGACAGCCTGAAGTAGAAATTGTGTGGAGTAGGAGGGAGTGTTCTACTCAGAGGAATCAGGATGTGCAAAAGTGTAACGACTCCTTTGATACCCTTTTCAAGGATGATATGTCCTTCTCCCAGCTGTAGGGAATATCTTTTGCTGAAGAATCTACTCTATAACCTTATCCAGGAATTGCCATCCCCTACAGAGAATTGTTAACCTAAGGTTATGCTGCCTCCCAAGGAGCAATTAATAGCCAATGACTGGCTTATGTGGATTACAAAGCTATTTTTTTTTGTCCCAGTTTGAGACAAACTAAAGAGCCATCCCAGGTATAGAAATCTCCATATGCTTGGCTAAGTAAGGCCTCATTTGCAACTGTTTGCTGGTCACTTCTCTGTCCTCTCGATATTGCTAGCCTTACCTCCTTAGAAGAGTATCCTTCTTAAAAAACTCCCCAATAATCCATTGGCATGCAGCTCTTCATCTCAGGGTCTTTTTCCAAAGTATTAAATGTAAGGGAAGGATAAAAGTGGAAGATAACATGGTATCTTTGCGGCATTGAGAGATGACTAGCCTAGCTACAGATTGGAGTGTTAGAGAAGCAAAAAAGAGACTGGAGGAATAAGCATGAGTCAGCTTATGATTTGAAAATCTTATTGAAAAGTTATCATAAAGGCAACTGGAAATCATGGAAGAGTTTTAAGTAGTGGAATGACAACCAGATTGCACTTTCATAAGATTACTCTGGCTGCTGAATTGATAATGTATTAGAAGAGGACAGAGGGAAGGCAGAGAAAACAGATCGGAAGTTGCTAAAGTATTCACTATGTGAAGTGATGTTTGAAGTTTGAAGTAGTGTGGGGTGTTACAACCCAAATCCTGAAGGTCATTAGTTGGTGCACCACAAGACCAAAGAACACACCTTGTATTTAGTCAGGCATAAGCTTTATTTGGACTTAGGGACAGGAAAGACTCTCTGAAGGTGATGTTTCAGAGAATGAAAATAGCGTTCTGTAAAGAGATGTGAAAATGAGGGGTAATATATAAGGGGTTTCAGAGCAAAGACATTCCATAGGGTATGAGAACATAGTGTCTGCTAGGGTGAGGTCTGGTGATGTTTTCACTACACTGTCCTAGGAAAAATGTTTACCAAGGATGTTAACTGCTTTGGGAAGATTATAGTTTATGATAGCATCTATACATTCTCTTCCCTCTGAGGAGGGTTGTTAACCTTTAACTTATGTCTAGGTCATGTAGGCAGCTATGTGCTGAACACTTAAGGAGGGCCCTGAGTCCCCACAGTGGGTATATAAGGGTACAGATAAATGGATGGATTTGAGAGATATTTTGGTGTTAGAATAGATAGGAATTAATAATTGATTGAATGTAGAGGGGAACTCAAAATGTGGAGCTTCAAATGGAGGCCATATTTGAGGCATTGTGGTTAAATGATGGGTACAGTTATCAAAATAGATAGAGGAACAATGGCTTCTGTTATCTTTACAAGTAAATTTTATTTTTCTAAATGTAATATATATTCTCCATAACTTGTAAAGGGTAGTGGGATTGGATAAGCCTAGAACATTAATTCTAAATATTAGGTCTAGGTATAAAAGTTTAGTGGGAGATGGGGATAGAGGGTAGAGCTCCTAAGAGAAAATTTAGGGAAATGGATGGGAAAAGGAAGAAGCCAGACTATGTAGTAGTTCAGAACCACTATGTTTCACTGTAAATAACAGAGATCAACCTAGTTTGCCTTAAAAAGGCGGTGTTATTCTTCTTATATAATATGGAGACTGATTGATTTAAAATATTGTCCTGGTTCAAGGTGATACCACATCATAATTTGACCATATATTTCATGACATAATGAACATTTCCAATATTTACACAAAATTATTTAGGCCTTCCTTAATCAAAATTCTATCTCATCCTCTTTGTTGTATGCAACATCTTTTTTGATATTACATAAAGGTTTTACACAATTCTAGTTAGACTTATTCATAGGTGCTTAATTATTTTAGTTGTTATATAAATGGAATGTAGCTTTCCTATTTATATTTTCTGATTGTTGGTGTGTGGAAAAGGTATACATGTTTTTATGTTCATCTTATATTTTGCCCCTTTGTTCATCATGTTGAAATCCATTGTTAGTTTCAATAGTATCCTTGTTGGTTCTCTTGGGTCTCCCAAGTTGGCTATTATATTTCTTATTAATAATATTTGGTAAAATATTAATTTTCTGAAGAAAGAATATGTTTACCTGTAACTTGTAAAATTTTCCATTTGAATTCTATTTTGACCAATTCAGCATTGTTGCAGCAGTTTTATTTCCATTAGCATTTGTTTGGTAATTACTTTCCTTTATCTTAAATTTTCACCTTCTATCTTTTTGGCTTAGATTGAGCTCTTAAAACACATTTTCAATCTCTTCTTTTAATAGCTGAATTTACCTTATCCCCACTTATTGAAACTGCTAAGAGTTTTGAGTTTTGTTTCTTTTTTCTAATTTTTATGGTTTTACTTTCTGTTCTTCACTTTCTGAATTTTGTTAAAATCATGAAGTTATCTCATTTTTATTTTCCCCTGTATTAGATTGAAAAACATGCAATATTCCATCATTTCTAAGATGCATATCATTTTACACCTATGAAGTTGAAATGTGTCTAATCATTGATAGCATCTTATAGTCTCAAGCAGTTAAATGGAAGTCATGTGAGAGTTGTCTTTACATTTTCATGCATGAACTTTGTCATATAATTTCATATTGTCATCTCAGTTGTGTAATTTTCAAAATCAGTAACAAACATGCTTTATTCAGTTCTCTTTTAAAATACCTACAAAAAAAGAATTGTATGATTCATCCTTGAGATGCAAAATTATTTGGAAATTGTCATGGAAACAGAGTATAGGGGAAAAAATTTGACATCAGTGAAGCAAATATAAACTGTTGGAAGAATGAAAGTGATTCCAAAATTTTCTTGCTGAACAACCACCAAATGCTTTGTGGTGCCTAAAGGGAAAGAACTCTCAAAATTGATTAAGTCGCATTATGCTTTATAACTGAGATACATATAAAAGACTGTTTATCACATTCCAAAAAAGAAAGCACCGTTTAAACTTGTAGGATGGCTGTCAGAGGCGTGGAAGGAAATCCCGGAGGTAATAATGGACATTTTTCATGCTGTATAACCAATGCTTGTGATGGCAGAGAGGATGCTGTTATGCACAAAAAAAGGACTTTGATGACTGATATGAATAGTTACATGAACAAATTGGGCTTTGAATGTGAAAATATTTTAAGACAAGCATTTTATTTCTCATATTTTTATATTTGAAGAAGAAAAATATGACACAATTCATGATTCAATAAATAGGAATAAAAATTTTAAGAGATAAGAATGAAGTATATCATTGACAGAATATTTTTCTTTCTTATTAGCACATGAAATATGGTTCACCTCAAAACTGATGGCATCTGGCTTTGATAACTTACTCATTAAATTACATTTTTAGCATTCTTTTGGATATTTTACAACACATTGCAGAGGTAATCAGAAAATTACAGTGTTAACACAGAAGCATAGAAACACAAAAATGACTAATAAATGTATCATTTTTAAAAGTTTGTATTTTATAGGTCTGAGAAAGTGAGAATAAATATACTTTTATAGAAGCATTTATCTTCTGTAAATGTTGATTTTGTTAACAAAAAGTAACAAACCTCAAAAACTTATTTATCATAAATAAGTTGGTAGGTTAAAGCGGAAGCTACAGTGAGAGAGGGCTATATGGGCTGTTTTCCATTAAGAAAACTTTTTCACATGAAGTGAGTGACAATATATCTTTGTGCTTTTCAGCTTTTGTTCCCCAAGGAAGTGGATTATTTAATGCAGTGAGCAGAACACATGCCCTGGAAGCAAGTGGAATGTTTGTCTGTCTCAGTGGAGAAACAAGTGTTCATTTACATCCTCTACTGTATGATAATCCTGTTTTTTAATTGAAAATTTTTGATAATCTCTGGCTTCTCTGCAGTGAAATAGATATGGGACAAAAAGTCCCAGCAGAGAAATATAATATTAGGACCTAATATATATTCTTTGTTCCCCTCCAGCCTCAGAATTATTATTGGTATTCCTCAACCATATTATGGCAAATATTTTTGTGATTTAAAGCAAGTAATTTGTTACTACTTATTAGTAAATATGTGGATTTGGATCTGTAAATTAATTTTTCAAAACATTAAAATTAATTCAAGGTAAATCTTACCGTAAGAATTTTTCACTTACATTCCACCCTGCTTCCTTAAGTTGGAAAAAAGTGATGGGTTTAGAGCAATTTCACTGTGAGTTGATCACAATGTGTATATGAGGTGACCATTCTGTCAATGAAAAGATACAACATTTAAAACAGTCTTGCTATTATTTCTTTTTCATTAAACATTAATAAGAAACAAACTCCTAACCAAAGATTCTGTTATATTGACATTTAATATGTCAATATAATATGTCATTTGTTGCTTGAACAAAATTTTATCTTAAAAAAGAGATCTTAGAGGATCTAAGATTGCGGGAAGATGGTAGAATAGGAAGCTTTAGAATTTATTTCTGTTACCAAAACAACTATTAAACAAGTAAGAGCTGTATGAAACAGCTATTTTGAAACTCTATAGGCTAGTAGAACCCTGTGCAGCATCCAGGGAAGAGCTGGAGGAAGAGGCTGGTAAATTATGGTAAACAACAGTAAATTGCTCTCTTCAGGTAGCAAGTTACCAGTGGCTATCCCCCACTCTCATGACAGGCTGCCATAGGATCCAGCCCCTGACTAGATTGCTAGTGACAGAAAGGGACATAAAATTCCTCTTCTCCAAGACTAGGAGTGGGCATGGCTCATGGCTGATCATGGCTTTTGGTTAGGAAATTCAGATCACTGGGTAATCAGCTATGAGGGTGGTCATTGCTACAAACTAACCCCGAGAAAAGGTATGGCAGAGGAGATTAAAGATGCTGTGCTTCTGCAGGGCTGCAGGGGACAGTTAGTGGAAGGGCTGACTTTTCTGGGTAGGACAAGAAAGCTCAATTTGGAGAGCCATGGAAGAAGTTCCTGGTACCCTTCCTGATCCTGTTCCCAAGGCATTTTGGAGCTGACCGTGCCTCTTTTGAAGGTCCCTGTTCCTGTTTCAGTGGGAAAGACTGACTTTGGAAACTTGTCTCTGGCATGCCCCTCTCACAGAATGTTCCTTCCTGGAGATAGTAGCTTTAGACAATGAAAGGGCAGTAAGATGCTATAGAGTCAGGCAGTCTGGGGCAAATGCATGTCTACTTTAAACACACAGGAGAGGGAGGTCTATCTCTTGGGAAAAAGAGGGGTCTTTCAAACTCCTTAATTGGCAGAATACCCAAACAACTGAAAAGCCTAAGCCTAGGGCAAGATGCAGGCCCAGAAAAGATAGGGAGGAACCTACACACTTCACGCTCCTTGGGAAGACATTCCTGAAAAGAGGGCTGAAGCTCAAGAAAATCTTTGTCTTATCACTTAGCTGGGTACAAACTCAAGAAATATAAAACTTATGGAATAAATCCCAGAGTTAACATTTTAAAATATTAAAATATACAATGTGCAACAAAAGAGCACAAGACAAACTAAGAAACAGGAAATCTTGGCTCATCCAAAGGAAGAGGATAAAAATCCAGAAAACATCAATGAAAAAGACCAGAATGTAGATATGCCAAACAAAGACTTAAAAAAAAAAATTAAAAAGTCTTAAGGATATGAAGGAAAATATAGAGAAAGAGCTAAAGGATGTCAGGAAAACAATGAATAAGCAATATGAAAATCTTAGTAAAGAAGTGAAAAATTAAAAGAAACAAATGGAACAACTGGGGTTGAAGACCACAATAACTAAATGAAAAATTTCCATGAAGGTTACACAGGCAGATTGGAGCTAACAGAAGAAAGAATCAATGAACTCAAAGGCAAAGCAATTGAAATGATTTAGGCTCAGGAGCAGAGAGAAATAAGAACTAGAAAAGAAAATATAGCCTAAAACACCTCTGAGATATCAAGTGTACAAATATACACATTATGGGATTCCCAAAAGGAGAAGAAAGAAAGAAAGTAAAAACGGGACAGAAGGGATATTCAGAGAAATAATGACAGAGAACTTCCTGAACTTAGCAAAAGATGTGAATATACACATCCAAGAAGCCCAGAGAGCACCAAAAAGTATAAACATGAAGAAAGAAATACTCCATAATACGCTGATCACACTGTCATAAGCAAAGGACAAGGAGAGAGTTCTGAAAGCTTCAAGAAAAAAGAAACACATTATGTACAAGAGAGTCCCAATTAGATTGAGTGCCAATTTGTTATCAGAAACCATGGAATCAAAAAGGCAATGGTTGTTTTATCTTTTTATTTTTTTTTCTTTTTTTTTTTAATTATGGGTAAAAATCAAAATTCTCACAATACATACAAACATTTGAAAATGATATATAAATATAACATTGTTAATTATTTAAAAATAATTTTGGAAAATAAATGGATATAATTCTACAAAAAAAATCTTAATATAAGTTAAAAGAATACAAATCACTTGAATGCAAAAAATATGTAGTAAATATTGTAAGAGTTTAAATAAAAGTTAAATAATTGGAAAAGGAAAAAAAAAAAAAAAGGCAATGGGTTTCCAGTTGTGTTGCCAGTTGGCACTTGGTATTAATCCCTCGTTGCCAGGGAGG